>VWZL01000170.1:315061-415921 GCA_013396915.1 Stercorarius parasiticus
GCCGCACCTGGAGTACTGTGTCCAGTTCTGGGCTCCCCGGTTCAAGAAGGACAGGGAACTGCTGGAGAGGGTACAGCAAAGGGCTACGAAGATGATTAGGGGACTGGAACACCTCTCTTATGAAGAAAGGCTGAGGGATCCGGGTCTCTTCAGTCTGGAAAAAAGACGGCTGAGGGGGGACCTTATCAACACTTATAAATACTTAAAGGGTGGGTGTCAGGAGGATGGGGCCAGGCTCTTTTCAGTGGTGCCCAGCACCAGGACAAGAGGTAAGGGGCACAAACTTGAGCATAGGAAGTTCCACCTAAACATGAGGAGGAACTTCTTTACTTTGAGGGTTGCAGAGCACTGGAACAGGCTGCCCAGAGAGGTGGTGGAGTCTCCGTCTCTGAAGATATTCCAAAGCCCTCTGGACGCGTTCCTGTGCAACCTGCTGTAGGTGACCCTGCTCTGGCAGGGGGGTTGGACTAGATGATCTCCAGAGGTCCCTTCCAACCCTATGGTTCTATGATTCAGCAGTTAATCAAATGTAGCTTGAGATGATCACACTGTCCTGTCCAAACCTCAGACCTTTCTCTGTTCTTTAGCTGCACTGTCTGTCCTGGGAAAAGTGGCACAAAACACTGATCGCTGCTGGAGGCTGCGAAAAGGTAAGAGCTTTTCTTCTCAGTCATACTTGTGAGGGACAATGAAGTAATAAACGAGGATCACAGGACATGGGAAACCACTTTCCAGTGAGTGCTAAACCATTTAGTATTACAACACTGATAAAACTGTCCTTCAAGGTTATACAGCCGACCTAGCAAGTCATTTGCCACCGCATCCCTCTGAATAATCTGTTCACTAGGATAGAACGTAAGAATCAGACCTATTACATGAATATGTAACTTTCAGTTAGACGCAAATGGGCTTTTGCTGCATGGAAGAAAAGCTTTAATGATCTACAAGGACGCAGTATCTCCCTACTGAGTATATAGAAAAAAATAATTAAACAAAGTTAATTATGCTGTGACTGTGCAGGACTTCACACCCACCATCTGTTCTGCTCTGGCTTTAGGATCATTACTGGGAATAAAATCAGGGATCACTGCTCCCAAACACTGCTTCCTGTGCTTTGGATTAAACTAAAATCTCCATTAGTAGCCCCTCTATTTCCATCTCTTGAGAACAAGAGCTGAGAACAACTAGGTCCTCTCTGCTGTCTTCAAAACTGAATGGGACCCAGCTGATAAATCAAGCAAAACAAGACACCTTTACTGAAAGAGAAGTATGCCTGCTGTCAGCACAATGCCTCATTATTCAGTAGTAACTCTGCAGACAACAACCACAGCATCTCTCGTATACACTCTTTTCTACATTGTACACTCTTCTGTGTCTTGGCCTTGGATTTAGGAAATAGGAACACATAACCATACCTCTTTCATCCCATGGAGAATGAAGAGACCAGCACAGGGCTCTGACCCAGAGAAAGCTGATGCTCATCTTCATTGCTTCCCGAGTATTACACAGTGGAGGAACAGTGCAAAAACATCTTGCGCACTTGCCAGATGGGCAAACACTGGAGGAGCTTGTTTAAACTCTTATTTTCTTGTTCAAAGTCACTAATCCTTTCTACAATTAATAAGCAGATATGAAAAAGCACCTTCTCTCTTCCTTCACCCACCACCCCAAATATTAGCTCTTTCCCTCACCAGGATGGTGCACCACAATTCTTCTACCTGCAAGAGCAGCAAACCATATTCCTGGGCACAACTGAGGACTGTGCATGGGAAAAGCAGTTCTCACAGTGGCTGATACAGAGCAGGACATCACCTAGAACAGCAATCTTCAACACTTTTTCTTCTCCCTCACTCACTATAGCATAAACAAATGGTTAGCTAGCAACTCCCACCCAAAGATCGCTAATGCTAATCCTATAAGTCTCCAAAATCCTCCCTCTCCCCAGATAAGTATTCTGCTGATGCGGACACTAAGGCAGAGCAAAAGTGTGCTGAGGTTTTAAAAAACTGTTAAGGTACACAGGAAGAAAAAGTCCATGGAAATCCCTAAGTCACTCCGGAAATTTTCTGTAGAAATCACCTGTCTTCCTTCCCACGTAATACATTAACCATTGCTACCTTTTCTTCATTTCCCAAGAAATAACATTGGTCTTGTGTACTCAGCAAAAAGTTAGAAGGCAAGGGAAATAATAAATCAAAAAAGAACAGAAAAAGACAGTTGAACTCTTTCTTATTTCTACCTTTTAAATTCTCTATTATGCTCACTTTATTCTCTCTTTAGACTGTGCTTCCACACAGACTAGGTACGCATATGCAGTGAATGGTAAGTAATGTACTGGCAATGCACAGGGAAAGACTGAAGCCGTAGCTATGAATATATCTGGCTTTGTGAAAAATTTCATTCTTAAAGGAGATAAGGACAAAAATAACAAACTGTAATTGACATAAAACTAGGCTGTACTTCGTATACATTCATTTAAAAACATATATTCATGCAATATCTGTCTGAATGAGAAATTCCCAGTCAACAAACAGTTTTGCTTTTCAAATGGATTATTTTATAGTATATTATGGTAACAAATTACAACACTGCCTCTCTATTCTTAACATGATATAAACTTGGCTATTCTCTCTGTTACTGAAGGAACTCTATTAATTTCTGTAGGGAAATATGAAGCTTCTTAATCCTTGATACTTATCTTAATTTCAGTGAGCAAAGTGTAAAAAATTATTAATTTCTCAGTATATTAAAATAATGAAATTTTGCTTCTATTTTCATGCCGCATACCATGACTACTTAGATAAAACAAAGAATTCGATTACAAATAAAAACCTTGATTTTATGAGTGTTAAGTGTGCCTGTTTATTAGGACCTCAGAGAAATCAGATTGCAACTTAATACATGACAATCTGAAAATAAAATGTGAACCACAATTTAACAACAAAACACAGATTACCAGACAAAACCATTTCATTTTTTCAAAAACCTCTGCAAAATACATGGATCTAAACCATGCCCTGGTTTAGACATCTTTCAACACAGGCAACTGAAAGAAATGGAAGTTCATGACTGACCACTTGCAAGCTTCACAACTATCTGCTTCCATGGCTGTTTTTTTGGGACAGAAATACACATGTATGGGGTTTGATTTATGTATGCACATGTGCATAAGGGAGTAGCTGTCTGAAAAGCAGAACCATGACTATTCTGCAGATTAGTGCTGTCTTGGTTTTGAGACAGTCTTTGAAATAAGGTGTAGATAAATATCAGGAAAGCCCAATTACTACACCTTTTCCTTGTTAATACGCTTAATATTATTTTCATTTATTAACCTAGTAGCAAACCCTCTGTCGTGACACTCTCTCACGGTAATACTATTTCTTTTTGATGACTGAAGAATTTAGAATGTAAAAATTCATGTGTGCTTTGATCATGTGTAGCCAGCCACTTCAAATAAATGTTTTGCCCAGAGGTTCTGCTCATTGTGTACACTGGAACTGTATTTAAAACCTGGGGGGAAATACCAAGAAGACGAGCTGCACCAGGGAGCGGTCTCTCTGCTTGCTGAGCACAGCAATGTGCAGCTGGCGAGCACAGACTCCCTCAGAAGATGGCACAGCTGTCAGTAAGAATCAGAGCCGCAGCTTCAGGAGCACAAAGGACATAACGCAGCTTCCAAATGACCAAAGACCACTTTTTAACACTGCAGCTGCTGCCTAACCGGTAGTTCTCTGTGGGTGCCTGTTTTGAAGTGACAAAATTACTTACTGCTCATATTAATTTCTACTGTGTTCAAAGCTATGCAAGAACCTTTGGTAAGGCAAAAAGGAGATCTCTACTTCTTAAGACTTTTCAGTTCATATGCATTAACAGGTATAAATGCTAAAGACACATGAAATGGCCTGTTCTATTTATTTTCCCCATACATGTGACACTTACCTTAAAAATACGAGTGCCTCACCAGCTGAGAGTCGGTTTGAGTTTAGCATGTGTAACTGCTGAAGTACTGAAATTCAGTTCTGCTTTCTGAATAAAACTGTCTTTTTCAAATGGGTGAGTTGGCAAGGTATGCGGCAAAAAAAGGATGTAGCTCCAAACCTTTAGCTTTTTCCCTAGTCCCCCTACTTACTCTGTTATTTTGCAACATACTACTTATTTTGCAACAAAAATAGTGGTGCACAAAATTAAGCAGAATAATACTATATTTATTATATTGGAGCTTCACACAGGCATAAGAGTTTGGAAGCTGCATTGTCTTAAAACAGTTCTTTGTTTCATTTCATGTTTCATGTTTTGGCATCATCATATTATCTCCCCAAGATTAGTAATGCCTGTGAACAGGCTCCATTCCTGACTTGTGGTGCAGAACAACTGCAGCACAAATCATGACAAACAGTGTGAAGCTGGGGCAGAGAAGTGCATGGTGCATAAGTGCATGTGAAAGAAGACCACATGCCCTCCCCGCAATGAAGACTGCCCATCAGGAGATGGCTGAGGTGGAGCTGCTCGGTACACCCATGGCTACTTTTATCTGTTGATGGAGCCCCAAAGTCCCACATGCACATGGATGAGAGTCCCCTGCAAACCACATGCTGCGGTTTTGGCAGCAATGAGGAGGTAAACTCCATCCCTCTCTAACTGCTACGACTCTCCCTCTCCAAATTTTGCATCTAGCTTAGTGGTGACAAACCTATAGCTAATAGATTTGTCAATATGTGCCAAATGCTGGGATTATATTGAATTGCTAAGCACAGGACTCTGCTGGTAGTGATCTGAGTTACCAATTATGTAAAGTTGATATAGTAAAGACACCCCAAAACCTAACTGTGGGCCTCACTTGACACCAACTCAGCATGAAGCTATGGGACTTTTGACTACGTATTGTCATCACCCATCCAAATATTCCTAGAGTTTTCCCTTGCTTTAACAGTTATCTGGTTAATGTTTTAAGGCTGTAAGACAGACGAAGTTTAGGGTACACAGTCCGTAAATCAGGAACACTGATCAACCTTTTTTAATTTACCAGAGTTTATCTGAGGGCAGATGAGCTAAGCGTGCAAACAGAAATAGGAATGGGTATCACAATATAAAAAACCCAAATAACGAAAACAAACGGTAAAAATTGAAAAGCAAGAGTTTGACCAAGGAACATTGTGAGTAATGCCGGGCTTGTTTAAGAATACAGATCAGAAGGTGCTCTTTTGTTTTGCACACACACACACACACACACACTATTGCCTCACTTCTGCTGACTTCTAGATACAGAGTTGAATTTTGTTGCCTACTTAAGAACATGATCTAACGTGTAACATAAGAAGCATTTCACACAGCTTGACAGGTGTACAAGTGTGGAAAAGTAGACTTCATAACCAAGATTGCATATCTGCTTTTTGCATGCTGATTCTCCTTCTTACACTGAGCTACCAAAATGATAAACTACACTGTGAGTGCTCCCATCTATCTATTGTCAATCCTTTACAAGTATTAGTAGCTGTGATATAATTCATGCTAGATACCAAATGAAAAAATTTTCACTTTGACAAGGTAAATAGTTGTTAGCAGACTGAATGGGAGCAAAAGATGACAAAGGATCACTGCAATATCACAGACAGTAGGAACAATGAGTTATTCATAACCTCCAATGCTGGAATAACAGGAAGCATCTGATTTCACTGCAAAAGACCAAATGTGCTCTTTTATAATGAAATTCCTCTTTCACAGACCCTTTTCTGCTTTATACATCCCACAGGCTGCTTACATTAGTCACAATAAAAGGCATACTTTGGAAGAAAAATGCCACAAGTCATCCTCTTTGTCACAGAGTTCCACAAATAAGTCACCTTCTAAAAAATAGTTTCTATTATTTTCCTGTTGTTCAGTGCTGGGAAAAGTGCACCTAAATGAACTAGCAAGCACACGGCATCCCTGTAATCTGGTAATCGAGCCATCTGCAGCCATTTTTCTTTGTTTGGCTCTTCCTTCCCCCACTCTTTTTCCTTATTAGTATGCAAAGCCGGTAAAAGGAGGGAATTTCTTGTTCTCTTGTTCACTAGCTGGAGGGTTATTCCTTTGCCGTTCTATTTATAGATCTGCTTTCAACTGCAGTGGGGAACTTACCATTTGCTGCTCAGCATTTTGTGCTCAGCTAGCCTCTGGGGACACAGCATTTTCATAAATTCTATGAATGGCACCAAGGCTACCTCTAATATTCCATTTGCCTTTATATTTCACAAGTAAAATCTCACCCTACTGCCATTTTCTAAGTTAAAAGAGTGTCCTCATTAATTTCATAATAGAAATGCAAAGGAGGTAAGTGAGCTTGCCTCTGTGGAAACAATTTTATACAGTTTTTTGATAGCACTACCTAGTACAGCCTTGCAGAAAAACTAGCACTGAAATATCGCAAGCACAAGTTAAGGAATGTGATACTAAATTTATTCATGAAAAAGGATGACTCACTTGATATGATATCATCACCTGGCATAACATCACCGTACAGAAAAAGAAATGTAGATCCATTTGTGTTATAAATGGCAAGCTCAGTTCTCAGATGCGGCTGCTCATTTGATGCTGCTGCAGTAAACCCCAGGCACAGTGTGCTACTACAGTGAACAAGTTCAGTTATTTGCCTTTTTTCTCTTCCCTGTCTACGGACTACTCCAGCAACACAGAGGGGTCTGAACCAGACACTTAGAGGCCAAGGGAGACTTTCCTAAGAGCAACCAAGTTCAGGCTGCCATAAACAGGGTGCAAAAAACCCAGCACAGCAGGGAAAATGCCAAGTATCGAAAAGACTAGGAAGAAAACCTCTACAATGTCCCTGTAATTACAGGGATCTGGGACTGCAGAGTAGCCCACCAAACAGTCAGTGGAAAACATCCCCAGGCAGAGATGATTACAACTCAGCTCTTGTGGCCTCAGTTTTCTCTTTGCTGCTTTGTCTCCTCCACAGGCCTTTTGGTGCACTACAGAGAGGACAGTGAGTGATGCCGGCTATGGAGTGCTGGGCAACAGCACTTGCAGGGACAGCAGACACAAGACTCCTCTGCTCCTGTGTGTGGCAAACAAAATGCAAACCTATACCTTCAAATGGCAGACAGAGGATCCCCAGAAATTGTCTTACAACTCTGGGGGAATTTTTATTTTACCGCTTGAGGTGAATTGAACATATTTGTGCTTAGTTAGTGAACAATGCATTGGGCGGAGTCCTACCACCGTTAAGTTGATCTACAACGAGTCTGCATAGATGCATCACCAGTAAGAGCCAATTTCTTATATACACTTGCACAGGCACCAATTCCCAGCCCGGCCTTAAACCATCTCCCAGCCCAGCTCTGCTGCCCAGAGGTGGCCCCTGAGCACTTCCATTCAGAATGGTTAAAAGACAAAGCTGGTGCTGTTTCTTATCTCATCACCAAGGGGAACTTCACTTCCTTAAAGGGAGTCCGTCTATGTCTGGCATCCCTGCTTCCTGCCATTTTTACTCCTTCTTGCAGTTGGGCCTTCTTGCCCTCCATGCCAGGTCATTTCTTGGTCACAAATCACCACTGCTGAGCAGTTACAATTTGAATTTCCCCTTCACATCCTTTAGGATACACATTATCCTCTCTTTTCTCCAACTGTGGAGATTAGACCTGTAGCCTGCTCTCCCTGAAGACAGCAGCAGCATTTGCAGGGTGGGAGCACGAGCTCTGGAAGGCACGTGGCAGCAGACGCCGCCCAGAGGAGCCATGCAACTTGCAATCAGGGCTCCCCTGTTGAAAATAAACTCACCATGAGGCACCAGAGGAAGCACTAGAGGGAAATCTTTCACGCCTACACCACCTCCACCTTTTAGATAAGGGCCATATTCAGCCCTTCATGCTGATACACAGAGCATCACTGAGGGAAGATACACCGAGGGAAGGTATTTTCCATGTTGAAAATTCATATGCCTCAAAGCGTGGAAGACTTCCACTTAAAAGAAAAATAGTAATAATGAAGCTTTAATTTGCATGCCAGCAAAACATGTAGTTTTTTACTGCATGCTGGATAAGCACCCAGGGCATTTGCATACTAGCACCAAGTTTGCTGACATAGTTGAGGTGAAAATTACACAGTAATTACCTAGCCCTTCTGTTTGTCTTTCTACTTGTCTACTCTATGGCAAAAAAAGCTAGGAACACTTACAAACTGACCAATTATGTTCACCATAATGATTAGGGACAATATTCAAAATTAAGTTTCTGACACTGATCACTTCTATCTGTAACAACACAGGTGGACCCCTTTATAGGAAGTAGCTATGCTCCCATTTCTGAATTACCAGACAAAATTGAATTGTAATTCTGGCCCAATTTACACTCCGTTCCTGTTATCTAGTTTCAGCCCAGTGCAGCATTTCTACCACTGGGTCAAGAATTCAACTGTGTTCCACTGATCACACTGGGAGCAGAAGCTGCTTCCTCAAAATCCAATCTTTAATGCAAGGTACTATCCACAGGCATTAAAACGTAGAATCAAGTCCTCATTAACAAAACCAAAACAACAACAACAACAAACTCCAAAGCCAAACACAAAAAATTGTATTTAGAAATAAGAAATAAAAAAAAGCGATAATTTTATAAGACCTAAAAATTATATGTGTTACCATTACTTCTTTTTTGCTTTCTTTAATAGAAGGACATAAAACTGTTTCAGTTGTGAAATAATTCATATGTCTCGAGGAAGGAACAGTAATGAAACCACAAGTGGTGCCGTTGTCTAATACTAAGAATAATTTGCATGTAACTCAGTGTTTTTGATGAACTCTTTACAGGGAAGCGAAATCTAACTATTCCCTTTAATCATAGGTAACCAATGGAAAATTTAGCCTTTCTATTTGATACCATATCATTGTGGCCAACACAGAAAAAGGGTAGATCAAGTGATAGACTCGGTGTGTCAGAACAACTCCAAACTGCATCTAAACATTGACGCTATGGGCAACATAGAGTACAAAAACCAATTGGTGATGATGTCATCACATCCCAGCATTGTGTTATGTTTAATTCATGATTTTCACACACAGAAGCTTTTATGCCCATAAGCATCCAATAAATGGCATAGCAGCTTTCAATTTCATGCGCTCTATTTGTTCTAATTGAATTTGAAAGAAAAAGCCAAGACATAAGTGCTAATTTATGGGTTTTAACTAGGACTTCAAGCAGTAAAAACATATCCCCTTACATGTTCACCAGTGTTATCCTTCTCCTTGTCACTCCATGCTGAAATTTGCATTTGGCTTTGGCAAGCAATCATTCCACACTAGAAAATGAAAGGACGCACAGTAATGATTAGAGGGACAGCAAAAGACTTGGGAGAACATGTCCTTACCCTGATACGTATTTCCATTACGTCCCCAGGTCTTTAGCTTTTCTAATAATATTGTCATGTTATCTCAGCTTTTAAAAAAAACTCATCGGTTATCCATAGCACTTATTTAGTGGGTCTCCCTCTGCCTGTAGTGCAGAACATGCTGCCATTGCCAGATTATCTGATGTCCTGGTCAGACAAAGCCTGCAGGACGTAACCCCAAGCCTGTTGACAATGCTGTGAGCTTGTATCTCCATTCACAGAAGGGTCAGACTTAGCCCCAGATGAGCAGCACCAGATCTACAACTGCTGAGGCTGTGGATGCTCATTCCTGACCGAGGTGCTTGCTTTGTTAGCTACTAACAACACATAGACAGTTGAAGGGGGGAGTGTGAGTCTCCTGAGCCTGAAGGGCTCTGGGCGGGCTCTTCTTTTCTAGGCAAACAGTGCCAATGTGGGGTATCAAAGGTGGAAACTGCTCTGCCTTGTCCAAGGGTCTCAGGAGGAGGAGCGCAAGAAGGAGCACAAGCAGACAAAATGGAAAAGCAAGTTGCAACACTATGTTTCCATGCTGAAAGGGATGGATGAAGAGTGAAAATTCAAAGAAAATGTCCTATCCCCTCCCCCAACAATTTTCAAATTTAAAGACAAACAATTGTAATGCGTGGTTAATGAAAGCATTCAGGCTGTCATTGACACAGGAATAAAGGTCATTTACAGCCCTGCAGTGCTCTATGTAATAGTGTGAGGAAATGGGCAAGTGTCTTCAGTGGATAGTGGCTCTGCATTTTCCTACTGCTTAAATTTCACCATTGTAAATATTCTGGCTCCTAGATCCATTTTAAAAAGTAACTGGATGCATTATACTACTGTTACTTGCTTTAAATGTTTCCTTCTTTGTCCACCCACAGGAAAGAACTATAGGAGGGGGCAGAGGCGTTCTGTCCACACTATAGTAAAGAATAAATTGAACACTGTTTTTCTAGAAGCTTAGGATTCTGAGAAATCTGTTCAAACTGAAGGCATTCTGTATCACCAATAGCAACTAAGAACTGTAAGCACACAACTTGATTTATAAAAATAATTATGAATTAATTAACTCAGCATGAGGAAACAAATACAAACCTGAAATATTTGCTACAGTGCTTAAGTCACAGTCAAGCACAGGGAAAGTTTGCCCAGAGGTGTATTGGCATGTCCACCCTTGGAGATTTTCAAAACTCAGCTGGGCCAGGCCTTGCACAAGCTGAGATGGCTTTAAAGTTAGCTCTCTTCAGTCTGCACAATCAATATCTAACCTAATTTTTCCTATCATTGCATTTTAATATTTGAACTATAATGTATTTATGCATAGAACCAAGACAGAAAGCCAAAGCAACAGATCATTTTTTCTTTTTTCACACCATAAAAGTAGAAAGAAGAAATTAGTTCATGTGAAGTACACAATAGTGCCATCCATTTGTGCTGCAAAATGAATGATGATTGATAAGCACTGAAAAACACACCAAGGATCTTATATTAATTTATACAGAGCATTATTTACACAGACACGTAAATATATGGTATTAGCAGCATGTATACAAATGATACAGAAGAAAGGACTAACAGCATTTCTCTTGTATTATTTAATATTATCCTAGCATGAAAATTATTGTAAAACAAAATGACTTTAGAAGTTAATTCACCCCTTTGTTGTCCCCCCCCTACTTTACACAGCCGTGCAGTTCCACTAACATTCAAAAAACTGATTTCTGGTTTAGACTTGAGTGAAAAGATTGACAATCAAAATTATTTTGGACAACTGGAAGAAATCCTTTTCAAGATTATGACAAAATACAAAGGGAGGAATGCAAAATTTTTAATGTAGGCATGAATACATGACTATGTAATTACATGAAACACAGATTCAGCACTGCAGAAAAAAAAAATTGAGTATGTGTCAATAAACATTCTGGGAGGTATAAACAGAGTTAAATCTGCATGATATATGAAGTAATCCTTTTGCTCCTCTCAGTGTTGTTAAGGCCTCTTTTGGTAGGCTATGCATTAATAGAGAAACTCCACAAAGCAATGAAAGTAGTATAAAAATCTAAATAATATGACCCCTGAGAAAGATCAAATGAAATGGGGTTGTTCAGATGGACAGAAATAGATTGAGAACATGTTGTTAACTGACAATTAGTTCTCCTTTTATCAGCATAATTATGATAATTAGTTTGCAATAGCTAAAGAAATTGTTCAATGTTTCTACAAGTGAGGAGCATTCTCAAGCACAAAGAGGTGCTTGAGCACAATACAAGGCAGATGGGGTGGGTTTTTTTGGAGACAGGTGGTAACAAAAGTAATATGAGATATATTGTCTCAAATGTTAGAGAAATGTTAATTGTTATTGATGCTATTTATTTTTGGTTGTCCAAAATTGGAATGATAGCAATAAAAATCTGCAGATGTGGGTTTATCTGCAAATGAATTTCAGAATTAGAACAAAATTATGTGGGTGCCAAGAAAGAGAAGTACAGATCTGTTGTAGTTCTTTCCTCATTTTCTTAGTTGCTGCACTGTTAACTTTATGTAGTGTAAGGTAACCTTAGCATTAAAATGAAGGCATTTTTTTGTAGCCCTTCAAAGATGATGTGAATAAAATTTAAGTTCTCACAAAGAAAAAAATTCTATAAACATCTCTATTTCTAATGAAGCCTTATTTCAAAGAGCATAAAGAGCAGAACTCTAGCAAAGGAGTGTTTTCAGACTTACGGTTTAATAAGAGATGGTGCAAGAGTGCAAGGAAAATTAACTTTGGTACAAAAAGCACATGCATCCTGATTTATACATAGTAGAGCAACACTAATAGTCTTATAAAGGCAGGCTTTATGGCTTATGTATTCATGAATTTAGTTTACTCTTCCAATCTGCATTGTGTAGAGAAAGGAAAAAAACCCTAAATAATCTTCTCCTCTGTATAGGGCAAATAATAGTTTAGAAACAAGTATATTAAGCTGGCAGATTGTCTGGTGACCACAAACCTATCTGGAGAAGAAATAATTGAAGTAATATTTTCTTGAGGGTGTAATTTCTGCAGCTATTCTTTGACACTAAGCTAAGCACCTTCCAAATAAACTGGAATCAAAAGACTTAGGGGAATCAGCCAGCCTCTGAGTACATTCATCTTTAAACTTATTTCCCCTCTACTTCTCAAATTTCAGTGCTATAAAGCAAAAATGTTCTGGCAGATTTTAATTATACAGATTGTAACTAGAATTCCTGTCTGAACTTTTCCATATCAAGAGGACTGTTTGGATTGGGTCCCTGGTTCTTTACCAACCTATTCAGTAGTAGCACAAATATTGGTGGTTTTCAAATGACAGACAGCACTTGAACTTACTGTATCTAGTGTTTTCTAATGCAGGGATCTCTAATCACTGTCTTTAATTAAGGTATGCACTTCACCTGAGGTGGAGGTTTGTGGGAATCATGTCACACAGAAAAAATATTTTCTCATTTGAAATACAACATCAATGAAATATAGCATATCTGCTCAGGACAAAATTAAAACCAAGTATTTCAGCCCTTTGAAACTGAATGGATATGGCAAAATGAGCAAAGGTCTTGACCAAAGCACTATAGTTAACCTCCATATTTTGCACAATATGCTGCACGAAACTTTATTAGAAATTCAATGTTAAGTCAACAGTAAAGTTCTCCTGACTTAAATGGAGTCAGTATTTGACCCTGATTATCGCTATGGATCCAGAGAACTATTTTATTCCCAAACATCCAACTTCTGTTTGACTTTCAGAGTTACTTGATTTTCTTCATGATCCAAAGGAAAGAGCACAAAACCACATCATTGAGAACAGCTGCTTCTTAGGCAGTTCTTTGTTAAAGGTTTGCAGGGAATTAACTGTAGCAAAAGATCATCCAAAATAAAGGAAAGGATAGAAGGAATAAAAGTGACTCAAAGCTCCCAAAAGCAGTGACCTACCTTTAAAGAAGATTAAGTGTGAGAAGTTTTTTAGAGAATAAACACATATCACAGAGCTTCAAATTGTTCTCACACATCCTTATGTTGGTTCTTTCAGTTCTTACCCTATAATGGAAATAGATTAAAAGATTGATATCCTGAACTGTGCGAGTTTGCCAAATGCCTACGGGGGATTGCCTTATGAAAAAACACTATGTTCAAAGAATTCTGATACTTTACTTCAAGCCTAACTCTAGAAGCTATGACGAAGAGGATAAAGGTCAATTTGATTCAAACTCAAACTTCCAATTCATTTCCACTGAGGTCTGAAAGCCAGAGCAGATTCAACCCCAGCACTCCAGTCTCAACCACGGTGCTTGCACAAAGACATGGACCCAACCTGCTTGGTTCTGCATTTATACAAGCAAAGTAAAAGTCAGTTTGTACATCCAGGTGCCTCCTCCGAAGTGCAGGAAGTACCATTACAGGCATAGTAAACAGAGGCTTATTTTTTTCCAGGATGTCCTTATAGTAGTACAGAATATACTTGCACTGAAGATTCCCATAAAGGTGTTAAGACCAATACTAAGTGTTAAAACCTCTCCATCATGGCCTTCACTACCTGAAAACATAAAAATTGTACCAAAACCTCAGAATAGACAAGCAGTGGCAAGTAGAACAAGACAAAAATGTCTTACCATTGCCAAAAAGCAAAAATCCTGGTTTTCTGAGACAATCTGAAGAGGAACGTTGTTAAATAAAAATGGCACTTGTTACAAATATCCTGCTGATGGAAATTTTAAATAACAGAACAGCAGTTATGGAAGAAAACCATGCACGCTTTGATTCCAAGACAGTTTCAGCGGGGACTAAGGTTGCTACAGTTTGGAGTACATCACATTTCAAAAATCACAATGCAGTTGCAGTTCCAACTGAAGAAAAATAATACATTAGTTTCAGGTCCATATTTTAATTCATTATGCCCATGACGGGTCAGACAGGTCCAGATCCGAAACGACATCTGTTTCTCAGGGCACATAACTCATTCAACTGTGGACTCTGAAGACATGCAGGACTAGAAACATACTGTTTGCTCAATCCTTGCTCAGTCTGTTCTCGGAAAAAAGCCAGCATCACCCCCACTGAGATCACCACCATTTGCCTTGAAAGATATCTTGAGAAGTCTCATTTTTCACTTTCACACGGCAAAGTCTCTGAGCTTCACAAAGCTGTGTTGCAGAGAGAGGTATTTGAAAAACTATACGCAGAGGAAATTGTAAGGCATGAAACCTTAGACTTGGAGGAAATTTACTCTTGGAAGGCATCAATAAACTGCACAAACAATACATGAACACACAAGCCCATCAGATAATCCCATGAATATGTGGTGTACTTAAGGACACTGAAGTGTTTTCGAGTCAATCTTCCTTTTCCAGGAACACCATTTTGCCTAGGGATCACAGTCTGGCAAACATCTGCCAGGCACCTTTGCAAGTCCCAACCACCCGAATATATTTGGCATTCCCATGTGTTCCGGACAGCTCCAGTTTAAACAGACTTTTTCAGGCAAGAATTTCAAATACCTTGTAGCTATCAGTTCACCCTCACGCTACCCGTAAGGCACACTGGGTTTTTGAGAGAGTGTTCTGCAGGCAGAGAAACCCAACAGCAGAGAAGTCCTTATCTGCCTGAGCCAGCAGAGCTGTGCGTGCCCTCCTCTGTGACTGTGACATGGAAGGGAGACGTTAGGAACTGGGACAGGCTATACCTGATGCTGCTCCAAATCCTGAACTGAACTTGTCCTAGGACAGCTCTGGAAGGAACAAAGCAAGCACACAAAGACACTGGTCTCATCTCTACCGGACACTCTGCTTTCTGTCCTGAGCAAAGAAACTGCATGTAGTGTTTAGTGAATAACCTTCTGTTGTCCTCTCTAACGGTAACTATTGACAGTGGCTGCTTGCACTAAGTGTTTTTCTGTAAATTTAATCCCAAATTAAAAGTAGCAGATTTCTGGTCAGATGGGAACACAAAGGTATTTCAACCCTTTGCTCTAGTCAGTAGATGCACCTCCTTCCTGTCAGATACCTAAGGTCAAATTTTCATTATGTCAGTACTCTGATTCTAGCCTGTTTCTTGTGGAAATGAGAAATAAACCGGAGTATATTAATATTCAACAGTGGCAAGAAGTCAAACATGCAAATTACAACTTCAATGAAAACTGAAGAATTATTTATTTAGTTCTGTAAGCTTTAAAAAACACATGAATAGAAGCAGAATATAAATAATCAGAGATGATTGATAGTGCATACAGGAGCTTTTTGTTCCAGTCAGTTGTTTCATGGCCAAAAAAAATACAGATCCTGTCACTGATGGCTTTCGTCTTCAGCAACACCGGGAACTGTTATTATTTTGTTGGTGAGGCACTCAGTACTACTCTTATTTGCTCTGCAAGATTATGAACAGAATAAACCTTCAAAGGAAATACCTTCTCTAATCATTTACAAAGACAAGTTGTGCAACCAGATGCTTTGCACTTCATACTGTGCTCTAGTCGCTGGCACTTTCTTTGCTGCCACTATCCTCTGTTAATGCAGTCTTGACTTTGTGCTTTCTAATGCAGAAAAGATGTAATCCTGGCAGCAGTGTCAGTCTTCATCTCACAGAAACCTTTTCATAACAAAACCTCTTCTGATGGCAGTGCAATTAATTAACACAAGACTATGTAGGAAAATCTTCCACGTGACAAAAAAAAAAAAAGTGAGTTCTTGGATACAGAAAGTGCAGGATTGACATTTTCTTGCTATATGTACCATTCAAACTCATTGTAGCACATGCCTGTTATCACTTTCCAACAACAGTGGGAATATAACGGCAACAACAAGGAAGTGATGCCAATATTCCTATCATTCCCAGCAGAAAGATCCCAAAGAAGTTCTGATGCTTGCCAACTATCTTCACTTTCCTCATAACAAAACATGGTGACATGACATGACAGACACATACATATGCACATATTCAGTGAATTTAGACACAGATCTAGTTATGGTATCACCTTTTAATACTCCTATTTGACAGTTACAACACCAATACAGGAAATTAATGATTATTCATAAACTCCCAGACTTGTAAAGAGATTTTCTACACTTAACCACTGTTATCATAATTAACACTCAATTACATCAGCACCTAAGATACCTTAGTTAAGAATAAGATTGCATTATTTCAGGTACATATCAAAGACGTAATAGCATGAACTTGCAACAGATTTCAGAGCAAGTGTCTGACAAATGATATAAAAAGAATAAGCTCATGCAACAGAAATGATAAACAAAAAAACTGTGAAAGATTAAAAAAAAACCCAGAAGTCTTATTCTACTTTTCACCTGGCCAATACTACATGGGATAACAGCCAGACATAAGAGAAAGGTAGTGTTTAAGGATTTTAAAGGAGATTTTAAAGATTATTTTTACAAGATTTTTATAATTTTTATAAGCATTCCATCTTCTTCAGTGAAAGTCAGAGAAGCAAAAATGCAACACAATCATTTCTAATAATATACAGAGGGGAATGGGGAATGAATGGCAACTGATACTGAGGGGAAACATTATTGTATCTGATGTGATGTGAATGAGAAAAACTCACCATGTAACCTTGGAAGGATTTTGAGAAGATTTAGGAACACATAAAAATGCTACTCACCTGGTTGACTCATCTCTTCCACTGTTCAGAAGGTTTTTAGCTAGTTTGTGAAACAAGTGTTGGTCCCTACTTGCATTTCAGTTCACAGCAGTGTAAAAAAAAGGTGACTTGTGACCTTCCCGCATAATCCATTCAGACAAACCTCTGGTCTGCACTGCTGGGACATGGAGGCATTTTGGATGCGATCATTAAAGAATTGTCTTTACAAGGTGATTTGGGGTGCACAGCACAAACAGAATGTGACCTGAGAAACTCTCTCCCCGCTTTGCCCACCCACAAATGGTAGCACACACATTGGTTTTCACAATTAGCATTTCATTGTTTGAGGCATGCACTGCCCAGCACCAAGGAAACAGCATGCTGGCTACACGTCACACCAATGGGACTCTGACAAAATGTAGGTCTCAAAAGTGTGCTTGCTCATTAGACACAAGAAGATCAAGATGTCAAGTCACATATCAAAAAATTGTTGTGTAAACAGCTGTAAAGCAAGAGAACATTTGCTTTTATATAAAAGCCCAAGAGAACATATCAGGTCTTCTTCCAGCTCTCTTATGTTACTGTGAGCAGAGCCAGATTTAAGGGTGTGTGAAATAAAACAGTCATCTGCCCTTGACAGTAAAGCAAATTTGGAAATGTTAAGAATCCAACATTCTCCAAAAATATTAGTTTCCTGTTAAAACTGTGAAACTGACAGACTGCTCAGTGGAATTCACTTTGTGCGTTATCATTGAGTAGGGAAGTCAATTGCAAAAACAAAACAAACCAAAACCAAAGCAAAACAAAACAAAACAAAAAAGTTTTGCCTGGCAAAGTTGGAGCAAGCAAGTGTGCAGGTTTGATTCCAATGATAAAATGGCTTAAGAGTACAGAACAGTTCTCTGAAAATACTTGAACTTAAATCAGTGTATAAAATGGCTAGATTCAATGTCTGTCAATGCTGAACTGAAGTGTACTAGCTTTATGATCACATATGTGACGATGAGGAAGAAATTAGCTGGGAAAAAACTTAACTGTCATCTGGATCTCATGCTGGGGATCATCACAGAGCTGAATTTCGTTTTCTGGAAAGTATCCCTAGAGCTGAGCTCACTGTCACATGCAGTATTGGAAACTACTTCATAAATTCCTTCTCATTGGTGATTTTCATAGAAAATTAGAATAAATAACAGCATGACTCATTTCTTTCTTTGAGCAAATACTCACAGCTTTCCTCCCCACCCTGTTTCTTTATTGGCAATGAGGAATCCAGCTCCACTTTTCAGAAAGCAGCAGCCTTACATCCAGCTACTACCTTCAATTTCTTCCTCTTACCATTTGTGGAAGTAAGGGAGAAGCATCAAAGGCATAATAGAAGAAAGCAGGATGTCCTACAGTACTGTTAAAAACAAAACAAAACAAAAAAAAAAGCAAGCTTCAAGATTACCAATGGGTAGAAAAAGTAGAAGGTACAAAAACTTTTTGACAGATTGGCAGGAGCAAGGAGTGCTCTGGGGCACCCATCTCTAAGTGCTTCAATTAGTAGTCACTGCATGCTTCAGGAACCAAGAGTATTTTGAGTCCAACTGTGAATCCAAATGCAAAAGGGAAATTACTCTTGTACTGACCAGAGGGCCATCTGTTCTCTAGAACTCTGGATATTCGTAGGAAAGCTTAAACCCAGATTCCCTTCGCTGGGACAGTAACTGATTAACAATTCTGGCAGACTTCCAAATAGTTTGAATATGAACTAAAAGAAGGTAATTTAAATTAGCCGTGTTTGGTTTGAGTCCATCAGTAATTCAATGCCAGCACAGTTCTACTTAAGAGATTTTTAAACAATCTAATTGCTAGGCTCAGAAAGCACTCAATTTGAAGCTGTGTCAGATAAAATCAGTACAAAGCAATTTTACACATGAATAAGTTCTTGTGCCACTTTAGATGCTAATTTTGTTTGCAAAACAGATAATTTTCAAAGAATTTCACAGATAATGCATCTCGTTTTATTTCTGTGTCCCGAAGAAAAGTGTAATGTTGTATTTAAGAGTATCTCTTGTATCTAGCCTTTTAAATAATAGCAATAAGAGGCAATGATAAGCAAAGCCTGGAAAATCACTTCCATATAATGCATTGGCTGCATCTGCATCCTGGAAAAAAGCTTCTTTGGCACGGTCCTTCACTACTTCCATTAGAGAGGTTAAGTTGGGGAAATCAGGGTGTGCCTACACTGAAAGTTTCGCAAGTATTTTTCTACCCCAGTGTAGTTCTAAGGAATCTGTAATACAGAAGGGGCATGATGCAAATAAAGCCACTACCTGATGACTTCGAACCACGTGTGTCTTCTGCTTCCAAACTTTGTAGCACTGCTGGAATTCATCAGTATCTTAGGACACTTTTCTTAGCATTAACGGTGTCTAAGACAGAAAACAGCCAACAGAAGGGCAGCATGTTAACAGTCCTTCAGTATTTGAAGAGGCAGAGGAAGAGACCATTTCAAGATTCACAGCAAGAAAATACTTCTCTTGAGTACATTAAAGTCTGAAATTATTTTCAAGTGGTAGAGAAGATCCAGGAGAAAACAGACAAGACACATACCATTGGAAACACTGATGAGAAAAGTAGAGGTGATATGAAATCAATACTTTTTACCATCATATCCTGAAGAACACACAGGATCCAGTTAACAACACAGCTCTCTTGCTCACACAAGCCTTAGTTGAAGCATTGGCTCCCTGAGCAACATCTTCCCTGCTAGTAGCTCTGGACATGGTCATAGTAGTCCTGCTTATTTATTCTGGTTAATGAGTGAATCCAATCTTCCTTAAAGTATGAATAATAAAAGCCTTTCTGTTATTTAATCCTGCCTACAGTTGCAGCTGCTTAAAATACCGGAAAATAGAGATACCCTGACAAATAACCAGTGCTACATACCGGCTGCTAACAGTGTCTACATGAGCATGAAGACAGCTCAGTGAGACCAGAGCAAACTCAGTACTGAGTTGTATCAATCACACCCAAAACTTTTGGAGGTAAATAGTGAGATATTCTGACAAATGTGTCAGAGTTCAAGCATCTTCTCACTTTCTGGGCCCTGCCTGTCCTATTTCTGAATTAAAATCTTTGCCTGGCAAGGTGCTGGAGGACATTATCCCCTAAAGGGTAGAGATAAGGAGAGGAAGTCAGAACAAGCCTACAAAGTCTTCTTAAACAGGACTGTCTATGGCGCCTCTGAACCTGCTGTTCTCACAGCCCACGAAGAAATTCTCACATTTGCTCTCTTGATTCCATTTTTTAGAGGAACAACAAAGCTGTAAAAGGAACATTGATGCATGTCAAATCAATATTTACTGACACTTTCTCAAGGAATGCTGGGTAGCCAGTGTCATCTGTGGAAGTACGCAATCCCAATGGGACATGATCAAAATTTCTACATATCTCACAGTCAGGGATATCTAGGTGTCATGGGTATGACACCAGACAGGCTACTATGAAGAAAATTAACTTTATCCCAGCCAAAACCAGTACACTCTCCACCTCTTATTCAATATTATTTACATCATGCTCAGGTCCCACGCTATCCAACGCATCCTCATTAGCCGGAACCCCCTTCCCATCCTTTGACGTAATACACAGGTATCATTCCCTTAGTCTGTGGACCATCTGTGTGGAATGTGAGTAAAATGTCCATAAGTGTCCACAGAATGTCCATTCACTTCATTTAGTCCATGACTTTGTGCTCCATGTCTTTTGGTGGTCACTCAGGACAGGAAAGGTGGTGTGTTGCATGGAGTTACTGGCACTAAAGCCGACTCAGATCAGGTCACTGCTGCACTTGCACTGCTTCTTGTAAGGCTTGTTCTCCATTGGTTCAGGTGGTTCCTCCTATAGCAATTCCTACAACATGCAACTGTAATCATGGGTTACAACAATTTCAAGGTATATCTATTACCATCTCCACCCCTGGTCCCTTTGGGCCAAGTTATAGGGTTTAACATCGCAATGAACTCCTCCCCTTCCTCCTAGCTTGGCTAGCAACAAGGGGTTCCTGCTGTAGTAATTCCCACAACATGCAACTCAAATCCCGGGTTTAACTTTAGTCCTGATTTCTCTACCTCCTCAACACCCGAGCAGTGCAGGGGGATGGGGAATGGGGGTTGTGGTCAGTTCATCACACGTTTCTGCTTCTCCTTCCTCCTCAGGGGGAGGACTCCTCACACTCTTCCCCTGCTCCAATGGAGGATCCCCCCCACGGGAGACAGTTCTCCACGAACTTCTTCAATGTGAGTTCTTCCCATGAGCTGCAGTTCTTCATGAACTGCTCCAGTATGGGGTCCTCCAGGGGCTGCAGGTGGATATCTGCTCCACCATTAACCTCCATAGGCTGCAGGGGCTCAACATGCTTCACCATGATCTTCACCACAGGCTGCAGGGGAATCTCTGCTCCAGCGCCTAAAGCACCTCCTCCCCTTCCTTCTTCACTGACCTTGGTGTCTGCAGAGTTTTTTCATCTCGAGTTCACACTGAAGTTCCAGCCTGTCCAGGCAGTCAGCCCAGGCACATCGCCATTGCTGTTATCAAAATGTACCCAGGCACAGCAGAGTAAAATGATAAGCAGCGCAGCACTACAGCAAGCAGTGAAAGCAAAAAGCAGCCACTAAGGAGCACAACACTCTGATTTACAGTAAAGTAAGCAAGCCCCATGGCAAGCACAGGAGCCTGCCAATTAATGGCTAAACAGCAAGAACAGCTATAAATTCTATCCAGCACATTCCAATCAAATCTGTCATTATCTGATATCATCATAGAATATGAGGTCGGAAGGGACCTCAAGAATCCAAAGGTACAACCTTTTTTGGCAAAAGCAGTCTAGACAAGATGCCTGAGGACCCTGTCCAGCTGCATCTTAAAAGTGTCCAATGATGGGTATCCACCACGTCCCTGGGGAGATTATTCCAATGTCTGATTGTTCTTACTGTGAAAATTTTTCCTCTTTGTCCAATTATCCAATCAGAATCTCACCAGGAGCAACTTGTATCCATTACCCCTCGTCTTTTCCATGTGACTTCTTGCAAAAAGGGAGTCTCCATGTTCTTTGTAGTCACCCTTTAAATACTGGAACACAGTGATAATGTCTCCCCTACACCTTGCTTTCTTAAGGCCGGACAAACCCACTTCTCTCAGCCTTTCCTCATACAGCAGTCTTCCCAGACCTTTGATCATCTTTGTGGCCCTTCTTTGGACCCTCTCACGCCTGTCCACAGTTTTTTTGCTTAGCAGGGACCAAAACTGAACACAGCATTCCAGGTGTGGTCTGACAAGCACTGAGTGGGATGATGACTTCTTTATCTCTGTCCCTGTTGATGCAACCCAACGTCTTGATGGCTTTCTTTGCCACAGCAGCACACTGTTCATTCATATTGAGCTTGTTTTCCACCAGGACCCCCAAGTCACTTTCCACAGGGACGCTCCCCAGCTGGGTATATCCCAGACTGTGCTGCACTCCTGGATTATGTTTTCCCAGGTGCAAGACTTTACACTTGTCCTTGTTGAACTTCATAAGGTTCTTGTTAGCCCATTCTTCCAGCCTATCCAGGTCTTCTTACAGGGTGGGTCTCCTTTCCAAAGTGTCCACTTCCCCACTCAGTTTGGTGTCATCAGCAAACTTCATCAGGATACACTTGATCCCATCATCCAGATCACTTATATTAAACAGTGTTGGGCCCAATATCAATCCCTGGCGGATCCCACTTGTGACAGATTGCCAGTCTGAAAAGGAGCTATTTACCACCACCCTCTGGGTGCCGTCTGTCAACCAGTTCCCAACCCACCACACAGATCACTTGTCTAGACTGTAACACATCAGTTTCTCTAGGAGAAGTCAACAGGGAACTATGTTGACAGCCTTGGAGAAATCCATGTAGACAATGTCCACTTCTCGCCCCTCATTAACTGAGCAGGTTACTTTGTTGTAGAAGGCCATCAGGTTTGTCAAACACAATTTGCCCTTGGTGGGTCCGTACTGGCTTTTCCCAATCATGTCCTTCATTTGACTTGTGAAAGCCCCCAGGAGGATTTGTTCCATAACTTTCCCAGGGACTGAAATAAGACTGATGGGCCTATAATTTCCTGGATCCTCCTTTAAGCCCTTCTTGTAGATGGCGGTGACATTAGTCTTCTTCCAGTCTTCTGGGACACCCCCTGATCTCCACAGCTTCTCAAAGGGGGTAGAGAATGGCCTCACAATGACATCAGCCAGCTCTCTTAACACCCTCAGATGCATGTTGTCAGGGCCCATCAATTTGTAGGGGTCAAGCTCCTGTAATCGTTCACATACCAACTCTTTCTTCACTGGCAGTGGGTCTCTCTTTGCATCAACCTGGGGCCCAACAGTGCTGGTAAAGGCAGAGGTGAAGAAAGTGTTGAGAACCTTTACCTTTTCAGCATTGTTGGAGACTAATTAACTTCTGTTTAACAGTGGGATGATATATTCCTGCTGTTTCTGCTTGTTTTTTACATACCTGAAGAACCCTTTATTATAGTTTTTGACAGGTCTGTCCAGTTTCAATTCGAGCTGAGTTTTTACTTTTCTAACTGCATATCTGCACACGCTGGCCATGCCCTTTTAGTACTCAACAGATATATGACCACTTTTCCATCTCTGGTACACTTCCCTTTTGGTTTTGAGTAGACTCAGAAGCCCGCAGCTAAGCCAAGGGGGTGTCTTGCTCCACCTACTTCCCTTACCTTTAAAGGGGATGAACCGTTTTTGTGCTTCCAGGAGAGTGTACTTGAAAAACTCCCAGCACTCGTTAACTCCTTTATCCTCCATGGAAGCTTCCCACAGAATCCCCCTCAGCTGAGCTCTGAGTGAGCTGAGGTTTGCTTTTCTAAAATCTAAAACCTTTGTCTTTGTACTAACTTTCAGCGTACTCAGCAGGATCCCCAACTCCACAATATTGTGATCACTGCACCAAGGTTATTGCCAACTGAGATATTACAAAGCAGGTTTTCCTGGTTTTTGAGTAGCAAGTCCAGCAGTGCCTCGTTCCTGGTTGGCACATCTAACATTTGTATGAGGAAGCAGTCTTCTATGCTTTCCAGGAAGTTGATGGGTGACATGTGAGCTGCTGTATTGTTCTTCCAACAAATACCTGTGTAGCTGAAGTCACCCATAAGAACCAGGTTCTACTGACCTGAAGCTTGCTTAAGTGACCCAAATATAGCTTCATTAGCCTTGTCATCTGGGTTTGGAGGTTGCTAGCAGATGGCCACTGTAAGGTCCCCCTTGGAGATGACCCCTCTGATTTTGACCCAGAGGTATTTGGTAGGGCTTCAACAATCACTGCAGTTGAATTCTATACATTCAAGATTCTCCTTTACATAGAGCATGACTGCTCCTCCTATTCTTCCTGGCCTGTCTTTACAAAACAGCTTATGACCATCAATCACAATCCTAAAGTCATATGAGTTGTCCCACGTTTCAGTTATTCCTATGATATCATAACTTTCTGACTGGGCATGGAGCTCCCGTTCCTCCTGTTTGCTCCCCAGCCTGCGTGCATTGGTATACATACACTTGAGGTGGCTGGTCCTCCAGTTTTCATCTTGAGAGGCAGCTAAGGAACATTTGTCACTGCTGCGGTTGGCCTGCCTTGTTCTCCAGTTGGTTGCAATGGCATGAGTGTTGCCACTTTGGACCCTGTCCTCCGAGTTCTTCAGTTTAAAGCCCACCTCACCAAGTTGGCCAGCCTGCTGCCAATGATTCCCTTGCCTCTTCTAGACAGGTGGATTCCATCTCTCCCTAGCAGGCTATAGTCATCGAAGAATGTCCTATGACATTATGACAAAGACAAAATGCCCATGGTGGCACCAGCCATGAAGTGAGAGCCATTATACATCTATTTCTGGCTGCATCCTTTCCTCTAACTGGTAGAATGGAAGACGAGATGACTTGGGCACCAGTACTTTTTGCTTGCACCCTCAGGGCTTTGTAGTTTTCCTTGATTCTGCCCAGGTTCCAGATCGCGTTGTCATTTGTGCCCACATGAAAGAGTGGCAATGCATGGTAGTCTGTGCTCTTGACAAGTTATTATGGCACCTTCTCAGCAACATCTTGGACCTTAGCTCCCAAAAGGCAGGATACCTCTCATGATCCCTGTCAGGTCCGCAGATGGGCACCTCAGTGCCCCTTAACAGAGAGTCATGCACTAAGATCACTATCTGCTGTGTGCTACTGGTACAGTTTCTCCTTGCAGATTTGATCGTGGCTGTCTACAGCTGTTAAAGCTTCACATCTGTTTTTGGTTGTAATACTGGAGGATGGGGACTGAGGCAGAGTCCTGCTTTTGTGGGTGTCCAGGGTCCAAGGCTCCTCATTCTCCATGGTGTCCGCCACATGGTTCTGAAACCACTTATCTATCTCCGTCTCCACCCTTCTAATACTGCGCAGCCTTTTAACTGTTTTCTACAGCTCAGCCACCTGACACAAAATATCAATAACTTGCGCACAGCTTTTGTAGGTGCTTTCCTTCTCTCCAGGAGTTGGGTCTGGGCACATTTTGCAATCTACTTAACCCTTTAAGCCCCACGTTAGACACCAAAATGGACTGTCATGGTTTAACCCCAGCCAGCAACTGAGACCATGCAGCCGCTCACTCACTTCTCCCCTCCACGAGTGGGATGGGGAAGAGAATTGGTAGAAATAAGGAAAACTCATGGGTTGAGGAGCAGAAAAGGCCTTGACTGCTTAGCAACAACCAAAAACATTAATATGTTATCAACATTAATCTCAGTGGAAATCCAAAACAGCACCATACCAGCTGCTAGTAAGAAAGTTAATTCTATCTCAGCCAAAAACATGACAACAGGAAAGCCAAATAAATGCTCCATATTCTCAAATGCCACCAAGAAATATTTTTTCAGGTAGAAAAGATGTTTACAGAAAACCAGAGGTGTGTCCTTGTATTTACAGATTAATAAAACTCTATAATATTTGAAGACAACTTCTTTTTGCTCAACATAGTTTCTGAATTCAATTTTATTGTTAATTTGTATTTGGTTTTTCTTACCCCAAGAAAGTGTTAAAGACCATTAATCTCACAGTTCTATTTGGTGAAAATTACATTTTTGAAATCTAGGTTTGGTCAAGTAAACTCTCTGCAACTCTCTATGAAACAAAACACTTCAATGTTTGGAAAGTATTTTCCAGGGTTTTTTTGCATGTCTACATACTCTTGTGCAAGAATATTTATTTATAGCTACAAAATCACTTGCTTACAGATGCAAATTCAAATTAGAAAATGAGTGGCATTAAAAGCTTTATAATAGCTTAATTAAAAAAAGTTCATAATTTGTAAGTAATTGACTCCGGTGGCCTCCTTAGTGCAAGTGATAGACCCTATTCTTGTATGTGTAAAAGATTGTGTTGTAACACATGTACTTTTGTACAAGGAGAGACCAGTACAGAAGAAGAGTATTAAGTAAGTCACCACCCTTTGTAGAGAAATGCAGACCAACTCTTTCCAGCCAAAAACAATAGGCTATGAATTGTTCTGTGTTCTGTGGTGATGTTATTAGTTCCATCTAATAAAACCCTGCTCCTTAGTTGGAGAAAAAAAGAGCTCTTCCAGAAACAGAAGCACTGTGAGGCTGGTGTTGGGCTTGCTACAGCATGTTCTGGTTATTCCTTTCACACCCATCACAAAATGCATGAAGTATCAGCATGTGTTTTCTCAGTAAGTCATATATTTTGAGATCCAAAGACAGTATCTCAGTTCCTTAATTCAAGCCTACAGGGTTTAACTGACTGTACCCAAATGACATTTGTAACTTTGACCCCTAACATGTAAACACATTAGTTTAAATGCAGTGAAAGAAACCCAGTTGCCAAGAAGAAACTCTTCCATTTCAGGAAGTTAGCTTTGCTTACATAGCACTGACAAACAAAAACTTTAAAAAAAAAGAAAGGGAACTTTAACTTTTGTTCTTTCCAATTGTATGTCAAATCGATAGTCCTTCTGTGGAATTAATTTACTTTGTGCCCAGGTAGAAAAAATTGAAAATTTAATCAATACCAAAGAAAAGTTTTTTGACACATCCTGGGTGATAATGACCAATGGTTTCGCTTTCCTGCCTCTTTTTCTGCAGAATTGTTATTTTGTGCGTGAAGAGCTATAACAACAATACTAATAATATATAGAAAGCTGTCCTACCCATACCAGACCCACACCTGCCAGGCGTAGTTCAGTGCCAGAGCAACAGTCTAAAACAAAGGGAAAGAGAAAATAAAGGATGGAAAGGTCTCAGAGTACAGCTTGCCTGTGAGCACTCTTCCGATAAAACACTATTTGATTACATTCCAATAATAAAGAGAGGCTTATTTAGGAGCTAACAGCACCCTATTATTTACTGGAAGATACACATAATGGTCCTTCAAGCATTAAAGGAAAAAAAAAGAAAAGCAAATATTCAGACAAAGACAATTCAAATTTGCCACCCTCGTTCAGCCAGTCAACTTCAGATCTACTTTAAGATAAACTTCTCAAATTTCAGTTACTCTTCATTCCAGGAATCTACACTCAACCCTATCTTAAAAGCCCTAGCAATGAAAAAGCTTCTGTATCATCGACAACCATCACATTTGAGCTACTATATGCCAACAAACTGTTTCAAAGTCCTCTGGTGCTCACAAAGAATGTCCTGTTGTCAGCATCTTTTACACACAGAACAGCAGTGCAATTGCTGTGGTACTCTGTCACAAGGAAAAAGGCAACCTCACAGGCAAGTTTATTATTCAGCGTGAAGACAGAATATCTGTAGGACTGGTATCTATAAACACCTTCGTCACTGAAGAGGGAAAAATATAGTGAGAAAATAAACGTTTAAGCATTTGTCTTGCCTCAAAAGGCATGACAACTGCAGTTGAAAATTACAACACCACATTTTAATCACAATTCTTTAATAGCATAGGAATTATCATATAAATGTACGCATATATCATATATATAATTAATCATTAATAATTACTTAAATCATATTCTCTCTATATAATAAACATATAGTACATACACATACTAAATTACCTATATAATATATATGTATCACGTATGATATATATGTACCATGTAAATGCATGTAGCCCTCTCAGATTTTAGGATGGGATGGATCTACCTCATGTAACTTCAGGTATCTACGAAACAGACATCCACTACTGAGATGTTTACCCTTGGGCCCTGGTATAATCAGAAGAAGGAAAGAACAACTGTTACCATGCAAGTCATCTGCATTTAATTCCACTTCACACAGATATATCTGGAGTAACAGCACTTCCACAATTAGAGTGGAGGAACATGAAGTCACACCACTAACACTCACTCCTCCATGACTTCCCACCCCAGCCCTTGGTTTCCAAGCTATTCCAGCTGCCACGGGGCATTTAAATAAGGATTAAATGCAGCAAAATAGGAAATTCGTGAGTGTGATACTAGCCCTATTTTGTCTATGCAACTCTAGGAAATAGCAAGGTCTCTCTTCCATGTTGAAAGTGTGAAGATCAGTTAAGTACAAGAACTTTGACTGGATTCAGTACCCTGACTGGCAAATAATGCCATTGGAAGTGACAACATGAATTATTTTTACTTATTTATTTGCTGCACTGTATTTTTGATGACCTGAGTGGAATTCACATGTTTTTTGACCTTAACTTTAAAAAGTGTTTAGTCATTTTACTGCAGTCAGGAAGACTCAAAGAGACTTCCAATTTTTCTTTACAAGCCATTAAATCCTTCTCAGAGTAATTTTTAGAAGTGCAGCAAGCCTCTGGGAAACTATTGTTTTGAAGATCATAGTAACCAGTGTATCATTATGTCAGATTTCATTTCCCAGGATGTTGATTCTCTAAGACAATCAATAGCTGGTTCCTCCCACACCTTATGATTATTTTCTTCCATAAACAACCCCTCTGTTTTCAGTATTTTTATCACTTTTTTTTTTTTTTTTTTTGGGGGGGGTGTCATTTGTAAAGCTCTCTGAATATTCCTTAATCCAGCTAAACATCTAAAATAGTTAGATAGGAGAAGCACTTGCTCCAGAGACATAAAATTTACTCCATCATCAGAAAGCCTAGGGTATTTACACTCTGTTGCATACCCTGCTCAAGCACACTCCCACAGGTTAGACCCAGCATACCCAGGTTCACTACCTCTCCCCTTCCCACTGTGGACCAGGGTCTCTAAAAGACCTGGGAAATACATGCTGGGAAGTGGCAGTATCTTTGTAATCTGTTTGCAAAAGAAGGCCCTAGTTCCTGCGAAGAACTGCATTGAAGTAGGAAGCTTCCTGCCCTCAGGGAGAACTCAGTCTTCAGCGCACAAAGAGGGCAAAGCTTCAAGAGATCTGTATTTGAGTAAAACACACACATTCACATAGTGGGAGGACTACTACTTAAAGGATCTCAGCTTGCAGCAAAGCAGCCTGCAGATTAAAATATAGGTGAAGATTATCTGTCATATTCCTATGCTCTGTACAGTTGGATACCCAGAAAGGAAACTACTTAATGTACAAACAATACCTCTTATAGAATTGTTGAATGTCCATCTGGAATAGCCACTGAGTGATTACACACCAATGGAGGTCTGGAATTATTATGAAAAAAATCAATCAAAGCCAAGATGATGAAGGCTGGGCAGCATTTCTTTGATTAACAGACACTGCAGAGGACAAAATGGAAAACCAGTGCTGCTAATATAAAAAAAAAAAAAGTGAATAGCCAACACAAAGGACCCTACGCAAGTCTACCATTAAAAAGCTCTATAATGGTTTTGTAATGCTTCCATTTTGTATAGTGGAAAAGGATTAATTTAGCAGCTCCTTGCTTTGTCAGAAAGCATCAAGGAATACTCATGGGAAGAAGCTTTCTTCCTTGAGATCATTACCTCAGGGAGAGGAGATCAGGAGAGTGTGCCTCACACAGGAGTACTGGCATAACCCTTCCAAGTCTCCTAGATTGAGATCCTTCAAAAAAAGTAAAGTCAGCAGCTTTCTGTCATCATCTTATAAAAATTCTCCAAAAGTCAACTCTAAAGAAGCATTCATCCTATTTTGGTAACACCCAGGAATCCTTATCTCCTCCCCTGGTCCACACCATGCAAATCACCATGTGCTCTTTATTCTTACTCTTTATTCTGACATAATTGCTTTATTCTAGTACTTTATTCTAGCTAGTATGGGAGTTCAAGAAAATTGAGAATTTGGTCAAATATTCACTCAATATTACAGAAAGTAAACCATTTTTAAACTGTATGGGTGCTTATGGAAGAGAACATGGAATCCTCAAATTCATTAAAGAAGGCTGTCTTACAATACTACTGTTCCTAAAAAAACGTGTAAGAAAGGTTTCTAACTCTGTGGAGGGATTTTAAAGGCTCTAAGAAGCTGACGTAGTTCAGATAACAAAATTAAAAATACAGGAGAATCTATTTACCTCATTTGTTTACATAATCACCAGTAAATCTAAAATTGCAGAAGGTTTCTACTGGGTGAAGCATTACTATACTTATGTGGAGGAACACACAGTTCAGAAAACCTGGAACAGAAAAATTCTGACTACCCTAACAGTGGGGTTGTTAACGCAATCATTATTAAAGCTCTCTGGTAATTCTCTTTCTTTAATTTACTAAAACCTTGCCAAGTGTTAACCATTTTCACTGCAACACAGATAGAGACCTCCAGGGCAGCACTGCACTGTCATAACTGCTAGATCATCCTTTCTCTTCCTGGTATTCCCTGACTTGTCCGCCACACATCTTTGATATTGTGCAATAAATGAGACATCTGTTTGATAGACAACAGCCTCTTTTGCAAAAGAATCTTAATTAAGCCTCAAAGTAGCCTCTCTTCTACACAGAAAGAATCGTTCTCTGGAAAAATAGTATTCAACCATATAATCAAGGGCTTAATAACAACATCTCCAAACTTTTATAGAAGTAATAAACTTTTATAGAAGTAATATATTGTTTCCAACATCACTTTTAGGGATAATTACTTACATCTTACTGAGAGCACCATTTTGCAGACAAAATGGGCATCACTACCTTGAAAAAACAAGATGAAAAATGCTTTCAATATGCAGCTGCAGGAAACCAGTTTTAAAATGTATCTTAATTACACAATGATCAATAATCCCTGTTGAGCTCTACTCCTATCAATTACATCACCAATTCCTCACTAAAATTCATTTGCTTTGGAGACTTCATATATTCCCATTGGTAATTAGGGGATTTTCCAACATTCCTTACTTTGCTTTTCAGGGACAAAAGGCTTATAAGAAATTACAGCTTTACAGCAAATTATTCCCTATATCCTAACTCTTCTTTTTCACAATAGCTATGCCCAAAAACCAAAATGATCCAGTTGCTCAGTGGTTTGACTTCCCAGCTTTTGGGAAAAGCCAGTTTGCAGCAATCAGTGAGCAACTAAGCACTTCCAGTACAACCCCAACGTTGGTATGACCATCTGTGACCAGTAATGGGGGGTGACCAGTGACTGCAGGGTCCCCACTCCCAAGCACAGCAGGAAGCAAGCCAGCAAAGTCTACTGAGTACAGCACCAGCAGCCTGGGGTGAGATTAGGTGTACACCCTATCCTTAAAGATTCTAGCATGCAGTTTGGAGACTCAAGATAACTGGCTATCTTCTTGTTAAGCTATCATGAAATGACTTCTAAACTGCACCTCTTGGCTGCCATGGAGATGTTACATACCCACGTCCAAATCACATCCCAGCCAGGAGGACGCTTATATTTCTGATGACTGTGTTGTGCATTTTCATATTTCTAGTGCTCCTCACAAGCATTAGAATGGTTAATCACTTTATTTTCCTTTATACGAATAGAAAGTTGAGTGCAGGCAGTTTACATTTGTTCGTACCTGTGCTCTTAATACTGCCAAACTTTGCTATAGAGTGAGAGGATCAACAAAGACCTAAATACCTAGCAAAATTAACCTATTAATGGCATACAGCAAAGATCTGATTAATGGATATTCTATAACCATCCCATTGCAAAGAACATATCATTACTTTCAAACCTTGTTTAGTGAAACAAGCTCTTAGAAATCAGTATAATATTATTCCTACCTGCCATGATTACAACTTCTTAGATAATTAATTTTTTTTCTGTGTAAAAACTGCAATATTATGCTTAACTCGTAAGAGCAGGTGGGTCTGTGTGTTTTAAAAGGAAGTAGCCCTAAAATATTTTTCAGGAAAGAAGAGGGTAAAGAGATGCATTGTTAGAGGCTACAAGTCATCAAGTTTAGGTCTCCTCTAGTCTGCTGGGATCCAACAACCCTGCCTTCACATGTAATTAACAAACAGTACATTTCCAATGAGGCTGTGAGGTCACTTAGTGAAGTCTGAACTTCTCCATATGAAATTTTCCTACACTACTGATTAGAGACTACCCACACAGGGGCGCAAGCATCATAAGATATTTGAAGAAATGCGGAGAGGTATTTTTAACTTGTGCAGCGTCCTCTGTGCACAGATGCTGGCTTTGCTGCTGGACTCAGGAGTGGATCTTCCCTGCCCCACAGGAGAGCAGTAGTTTCTAGTCATGATTCTCCATTCAAGTGCAAAAGCCCATGGTCTAAGTTCTGCATCACAGTCTATTGAGGGGGGGGGGGGGTCCTCCAGTCTAATACTATGATTTGTATAGCCAGAGAAGTTTTCAGAAAGCCTTACAGGTATGAAGCGATCATTAATTCTATCTCATAATTCTTAATGTTATAATATTAGAAGATATGTGGATGTACGTTAGTAAGGTCTCTGAGAAAGAATCACAAAGGCACAAGTTTCAGCTTCGTTTTGGGTCATCAGATGCCTTTAAGAGGCAAGTAGTCATACAAAAGGTACCTGGTTTGTTGGGCTGGGGAAGACAAAAGAAATTGGTGAACTTAACCATATCACTTCTCAGCATGAGTTAAAAATAGTCATTTACATTGCTCAGAATAGGCCTTTTTTCCCCTCCCCTTCTTGGAACCCAACATTCACCAATATGAATGCCCAATAACAACATAAATTGTTCTATTTCATCTCACAACTAGCAAACTGAAGAATTTAACCCATGTTACAACTTCAGTTAGGCTCTTATATGTTCCCCAGGTAAATTTTCATCATTGCCAAAACAGAGTAAAACATACATGCAGACCACTGTATCAAACTAGCTGAATGTGGGCTATGCATCAGTAATGCTCTGCTACAGTGTCTATTCCCATGGAAATTTTTTACTGAAATAAGAGTGCCTACTGTAATGAAAGCTTTTTAATATCACAACACAGAATACATTTTAAGTCTGGGTTCAGGAAAGCAACCAGCAGTAGGGGGAGGGGAGGAATAAGAAGGAAATAAAACTTAACTTCAGGCAACCGTTATGGTACAGAAGTATAGCATGCTGGATGGTCATATCCTTGTTATGTTCTGGGGGCTGATTTTTATCTACAATTTTTTTTTCCCCATTACTAACTGCAGTTATATTTTCGGTGTCTTGTTACTCTTCTAAAAAGTTTGACATATAGCCTCAACATAAATTACGAGCTCCATTGTTAAATTGTTATGGGCATACATCTTTATTATATAGATAAAAGAAGGACGTTATGTATGATACAAAATTGAATTGCAAATTCTTCATTACCTTTGCAACTTCTGGAAATTGTCTGTGGGTATAAGAATTATTCCCAACTGCATCCTGACATACTTTCCCATTTAATGACTTGGGTTTCAGAACACATTTATGTTTAAGAACAGATCATTACTCAACATTTCTTACTGATTTATTAATCTAAAGGTGGATTTTTGACACCTGCTTCCAGAAATGATGGGAAAGTTCATAGCTCCAAAGAGGGGAGGTCAGTGTCCCTGTGCTCTCACCCTGCTGGGAAGGCAGCCAGAGGAGACACCAGGTGTTTGGGGGTGGCACAAGTGACAGACCAAACAATGTCACAGTTCAGTCTCTATCGCTTTTGTGAACTGTACAGTTTTTCCACTATCAGGTCAGAACAAGACCCCCGGCATGTCATTTCTGGCTACAGGCATTGGTTTTCAAAAGCCTAAGAGAGAAACAGCAGATCTCCCCTAAGCAAAGCCCATACACACACTTGAAAAGGCTCAGGGAAATGAGAAGACAGCGTGGACTGATGGCATTGCAATTTCTACATGCGTTCAGGAACACTTGTGACGTCCCTGACTAACAAGGCACACTGCAAAGTGCATCTACACTGGGGATCCACACAGATCTCCCCAAAGCATTCATAACATACAGGGATCCCAGCAGGGGCATGATGAACAGCACCTTTGCTAACACCAGAGCATCCCCTGAGGAACAGTTTGGTGTGAGGCATTCCCACCTTTCACCAGGGGAATCAAAGCAAGGGGGCTTGTGCCTCTGTTCCTCCCTGGACCTGACCCCCACATGATCTCCTGTCCTTGTCCTGCTTCCCCATGACGTGTCAGTAGCCCCAGTGGGGTACGCCTGCGCCCCAGCTCATGAGTCCTGCAGCCCAGGAACATGGCACTGCCATTGCTAGTAGAAGGACACGGGCTCTGTACTGAGTTTACAAAACTGAACTAAAATCACACCAGCTTTCTTTTCACCCCTGGCAAGGGCAGTGGAGACTTGGTGGCAGGAAAGCTTTGGCATGGCCAACAAAAATGCACTAACATCAACACTCCATGCTCCACCTTTGCAATGCCTGCTGGATATTTACATTTAATATGCTAGAGAAAGGACTTCACCTCTACCCTCAGTTCACTCTACACACTCTTATAAAATGCTCCTGACTTGTAGAGGAAAAAAACACACTCAATTAAGGAAATATACTCATTTTATTAGAACTCATTTTTGAACAGGAGGCAGAATATGGTTGTTGAGGAACTTGTTCTGCTCACTTAGCAAGGTCTTCTGCATCTTAAAAGAAGAAATTACTTGCCTGTGCTAGAGTTAGACATTGGCCAGATGCCACAAATATTTCTCCCTTGTAAGAGTGGTATCAGAAACACTGATGAAAACAATGTAAGGATGTAAGTACAGCATTTTCAGATGACTAAAGAAACTGAAGAAAGGGCTTCAAGAACTTCCAAGGAGACAACATGCAAGAAAGAAAAAAGAAATGTCAATCAAAAAGGAAAAATACATAGGAAATGGGAGTGGAAAAAGATAGGGGAAACAGAAAACCTAAATGGAAAAAAGGATCCCTACAGCAGTGAAGTGCATCTCGCTTAATTTCAGGTATTTACCATGTACATGTCCACACCTGTTTTCTTCCCTGTGTAGTCAAGGGAGAGGTGGTGATTATCCCACCAATGCAGCCAAGGGTGTGGTTTGCCTGGCCAGTGTGGAGTCCACTTTAGGGTGAGATGAACATCACAAAAATTTCACTCCCAACATCGGCCGTCTCTCCACTGATGAGAAAGCACAACATGTCTGGACACCAGCACGGCATCTTATTGCTCGTTATAATTAAAAAGTTAATTCTGAAATTCTTTCTGTCTCTCCCAAGAACTTAGAAATAGAAATATAAATCAGACTATATCCACCAAATTAATCACTGGCTAAAAGCACACTACACTATCAACTTCCCTTCAAGCATTCTCTGAAAAAAATTTCAAACTATACCTACTATTTTTGATAATTTCTCAGATGATGAATACATCTGAGCTTTTTGTCATTTCAGAGAAGGTGGAACTGAAAATAATGCAAAAATATAATGAATTACAATCCTCATCTCATTTAAATAAGCTGCCCTAAATGACCCTGTCATATCTAAGAATGTGCCTACATTGTGCAGTGCAGCATTGTGCAAAGATATTTGGATTAGTCAACAAAATTGCTCATTTTTCTTTGCAGCTCCAGAGAACCAAGGTAATTCATTATTTTTATTTTTAAATGAAACTTCCCATTTCAAACAACTGTTTCTAAATGTATTGTTCTGAAATAGCCTATTTTGTTTTAAATAAAGTCTGACTTATGCCTTTAGGCATTCTTTATTCAAAACATTTTTTTATTCCCTGAAGCATCCTGATTTTCCATTCCAATCTGAAAGGGAGATGAAATGCCAACACTTCCCAAATGGTGAAAACATTGTTTTCCCAATCCACTGGGTTTTGTACAGTTAACCAAAACCAGTTCTCTCCATACAAGGTCAGGTCTTTTAAACAATAAGAATGATGATCTCCCCCCTTTTCGTTCTGAAGAAACTGGGTCAGGAAAATTACTGTAAGCAATTTTTAATAATGTGCAGGCAGCAGGCGACACAGACAAAACCAGAATGCCAAATGTCTGACTCTCATTTTATCTGTGCTAGCCAAAAGACGACAGAATGGCTCCTTTTCCAAGCTGCTGGGACAAATGCAAACCTGCCCCTGTAATGACACTTGTTCCACTGAATTGCACAGTAGATGGTGTCGTGATTCACATATAGAATGGACAAAAACAGAAGGAAAGGTGTTCCTCTTTCTGTTCTATCTATGCCAAAAACCGAATACCCACGGTGCTGTCTGGTGGTTCCAACTGAGTATTTTATTAGCAAAAATAAAATTTTCTTTCATACATGAGACTGCTGGGGTCATTGAGTTGAGTCCCCCATGGTCAGAGAGAAGCATGCCATGGATAAGGTTCAGAAGAGTCAGCACATTCTACAACTTTATCTTCCTCATTACCATTGTTTTATACACATTTTCCTTTCAGTAAAAAAAAAAGCCCAAAGCCAAATAAGAGATGTTTCACCAATATCTTTGGCTACACACCTACTCAGAAGAAGCCATACATTTCTGTTAGACAATTACTTTCTGAAAGACAAATGAAACTTCCACTGGAATTCTTCTCATTTTTTCTGGGCTGGTATATTTTCCATTTATTTTTACATCTTTCTGTCATGTTCCACTAAGCACGAAAAATTACCCCGGTCAATTTTTAACTATAGAAGAATCTCAGACAGTTATTTTGGTAAAATTCAAAATGTTCAGCTGCTTTGGGATAATTCTGTAGCCTACAAACCTCTTCTAGAAACCTGTGTTATTTCCAGTAAGCTCTTAATGTACCCTATCAGCTTTTCTTGCGAAAACATAGAACTCCCCTTTCTGAATCTCACAAGCCAAGAGAAACATTCAACCCCCAGTAAAAGGAGCTTAAGAGGATTTTTGAAATTATTTTTTCTTCATCTACATTAAATCAGATTGCCTTAGAGACTGTCGTGCACCAGAAAACAGTTTCTGGAGCATCACATACAGCTCATGCTGCCCTCCCACTGCTAGACAGCTTGTAAGAAACAGCTCACCGACCAAGATCTCAAATGACAATCTATAAAACAACTGCTGTCCTTAACAGCTGATCTCTCCTTTTTGGACTTCTCAGACAGCTCTGGCAATGGCACACAGAGAGTAGGATCAGTTACATTGTGTATTCCTGATGCACATCATGAAGGGAGACAGCGGGAAAGCAAGACCATAGTTGCAAATTCACCAGCCATTTCTGCTCCTTGCTTTTCCCCATTTGCCCTGGGCAGAGAAAATGGGGCTGAAGTATCACGTTTCGTATCGCGCAGGGGCAAGACACAAGACACAGGTTGCTCCTACAAGCTAGGCCAGTCTTCACATCTTAGGAGCCCCAATGTGAGATGGAAAATGGACCTCATCAGCTTTAAAAGTTAAAAAATGATATCTTCATGGGAAAATGTTCTGTGAGTATATGCTTTAAAACTTCACTGCAAAGAAACATTACACGGTCCATTTCAACTGCATGTGCAGCAACAGTGAAAAAAACTGGCATCAAACTGGCAGTACAGTAAAGGTAATTGGTTCCTGTGAGAATAGTTTCAGAAAACCATAACAAACTATGCGCAGACAGAATAGTTCACTGCATCTTTGAAGCAACATATTTTTGCATCAATTTGCTATTAACCTTCTTTAATTTGTGGTTACACAGATAACTTCCAGTTCATCAGAATTGCACATAGCAGCATCTTCCTTTCCAACTGAAAATACTGGTGTGAATACAGATCTTTTGACTCACCAAGTTCCTGCCATTTAACACTGGTATGTTCAAATAAAAAGTGACAATGTCACCTGCCAAAGGGTGGGAATGAATGATGTTTTCCACAATGATAGCTGGTGGTCAGGGAGAGGAGAAACACAGTTTACCTGTAAAAAATCCCTTCATCCAGAGCCGGCTTCTGAATGCTGGGTGAGACTCTTTGAAAATAATAAGAATCCAGCAAACCTGGGGACTTAAGTACAGCTCACTTACTGTATTTTTTAGAAGACCAGACAACGCAGGGCTTTCTTACCGCACTTGCATGATTTTTCATACAGGTTACACAGTTAGACGCTACAATGGCAGCAGGTTCACAGGTTCCACTAAAACAATAAATCAAAATAAAGAGAATAAAACATTCAGTGATATAGGCAGAAACATAGTGTAGATGTTTTAAAAGTGCTCATGAGAAGCATGTTTCTGGTGCTGCTAAAACAAAAGGCAAAATCACTGGCAGGTGAGACAGTAAAGTTAGATTTCCTCTTGGCTCCTTAGAAAAAAGACCAGCATTGTCCCAGCACTTAAGGGCCTAAATACACCCAAAGAAAGCCTTTAGCTTTCTTTGTAGCTTTCCAAGTAGCGAAAAAATATTTTCCTGGATAATTTATATAAAACTTTACTTCGTACAATTACTTTTTTCACAAGGAAAGATTTTTGTCCATGCTAAATTATTTTTGCACATAAGCATTTTCAGAACTGAATTCTTAAGCCTAGGACAGGAAGAATTATGCAGCCAGACAATTTTATATTAATTATTTGACTTTAATATGCAGAGACAGTAGTAACCAAGTATCAACATTCATATTTAATGATTCTTATTAAACTATGGAATCAAGGTCATTGTATCAATCTAAAACTGGCAATTAGTTTTCTAGAGTTCAAAAACAAACCCTGGCATGCAATTAAGAGTGGCATGAAAACACGAACTTTCTTCATGGAAACAATTTTCAAAAGCCAACATTTTCTTACTTCTATTCAAAATGGTTCATAAATCTGTCCTTGATTTGTCAAGTACTCAAAGATCAATTATCTTTCATGCTTTGGTAAATTTTCACATTTCTACAGGGGAAAAAACTCTTCAGTGAAGATGTATTCTCATTTTTGTCTACATGGCAAACCACCACTATTTTTTTTGTAATGTGTGGCCTCAATCTACATCAATTTATCTTTATCATCCAGAAACGCTTGACAATATGGGACATCATTAATCCTAATTTCAAACTGGCAGACAATTTCACACATACAGTGAGCTTCAGCAAACAAAGAATATCTAATTACTACCAATTTTATGGTGGATGTTACCGCTTCTTTTAATTACCTTAATTTTGTTGATAGCTAAGGTTAACAGTCTGTTTAGAACTCTGCTTTTGAGTTTAAAAAAATATTTTTAAATTATGAATTTGCTTAAATATAGTAATCAGTAAATACTTGACGTTCTATAAATGACTGGCCACCTTACTCTTTGCCTGAGATTCGTACATATATACATCCGCAAACAGCTCCTTTTTATTGCCACTGTAAGGAAAAAATCATATTTCACACACTCATAACTGCCATATATTCTTTCTTTCCAATATATCACATACTGTGTTAAGTGATTCAGAATTTGGGGGAAGCTGGAAACAGAACGGAACTTTGCAGCTCGAGTCTGTATTTAATGTTTTATCTGAATACTCTATAAATAGTAATAACCAAAAATCTAGCACAGAAGGAACGCATTTGTTAAAAGTTGAAGTGACCCACTGCACACAGGAATAGGAAGACTGACTATTCTGCAGCAACTAAGGCACTTCCCAAGCCACTTCATGGTAGCATCAACCACACAAAAGAGAGTCCAGCAGGATGTCCCACTCACCTCTAGTGCAAGGCAGCTCCCAGTGTCTTTCTGCCTCCGCACCCTTGTTATTAAAGAAACCCAAGGACAGACACATAGAACTAGAGTCGTAGAATCACAGAATTGCCTAGGTTGGAAGGGACCTTTCAGATCATCTAGTCCAACCATCAACCCAACTCTGACAAAAACCATCACTAAACTATATCTCTAAGCACTATGTCTACCTGTCTTTTAAATGCCTCCAGGGATGGTGCCTCAACCACTTCCCTGGACAGCTTGCCACAGTGCTTAATAACCCTTTCCATGTAAAAATTTTTCCTAATATCCAGTCTGAACCTCCCCCGGTCCAACTTGAGGCATTTCCTCTTGTCCTATCGCCTGTTACTTGGGAGAAGAGAGCAACCCCCACCTCTCTACAACCTCCTTTCAGGTAGTTGTAGAGAGCAATAAGGTCTCCCCTCAGCCTCCTTTTCTCCAGGCTAAACAACCCCAGCTCCTGAAATTGTTCTGCTGCAAAATATTCCAAAGCTTCATCATTCAGACCACTAGAAAGTTAAGCACTATTATGAACACCTCATACTGCCAATTTTTAATGTATTTGTGCACATTATTCACATATATTTTAACACACAGAGGTTTTTAGCCATTCTTTCATTCTTGCTCAAAGCTCTCCTCATCAGATTAAGTTGGGTGAACAAAGCTATTCCTTCTTTTGGGGGGAAGCAGAGTTAAAATGGACAAACAACCATGTATTAAGGGAGCTGATGTTTAGTCCGTTGCTACCAACTGGTCCCTATAAGCAAAAAATTTACTTCTGTCTTACCGAGGCTGTATGTCAGCCAGCTTGCTACCACTTGAATGATAATCTTAAGTGACACCTAGTCAATCAATCAGCAGCTTATGTGAAATGAAACAACTCTGCAGAGCTGGATATCTTCCATAAGATAAAATTACTACCAAAAAAAAACCCAAATAAAACAACACAAAAAAATCCCCGCCCCGTCACCCCTTGGCCTACATCCCACAGCCTTCAGAGGAATAGGAGCAGGAGGCTGGGTCGAACAGCTCTCTGTTCTGCCTGTTTTATCTCCTCCACCATAAGCAAACCCTCAGATCATTACGGCCATCACACAACACACTGCCCTGCATGTCTTCTCCATATCCCTCAAGCACGACACCTACTCCCCTCTGACCTACAGCAGGGTCAGTTTAACCTTGCCATCAGCATTCTCAAAGGCAGGTGATGTACCTAAAATTATCACCACCGGTACACAAATGATGGTGCTGCCAAACTGATAGGAATACAAGGCAACCTCAGTATGATACCATGAACTGAAATGCAGCCAAGAAATCAAGGATTTTTGAAAACCTCAAGGGTTTCTGTGGCTACTTTGTAACCACTGTTATATAACCTTTCCCCAAAATCAGGGACCTGCAATAAGAATCCTTACCAAGCCATGTGTCCCGTCCAGCAAGCACCAAGGAAAATAGCTTCTTTTTAAAAAGCCAGCACACTGCATTGTCAAATGGGCGTGGTATAGCAATGCACCACCATTGTCCCTGCTGCTGAAGCAGAAGACGACAACCTGCTACACTTCATAAGCACCAGGACTCTCTTAAATAAAACTGGCCCAAATTTAACAGGGAATGCATTTTCTCTACCTTGCTCCCCATGTTAACTGCTTTATGATGAATCTTGAAAAATACTTCTCATTTTAACCCAAGTACCTATGAAAGCTTCTGCCCAGCAAAAGAGGTTGTATTTCATAAATGTAAAAATCCTTAAGAAATCACATTCTGAAAGCATATGAAAAATAGGTACAGGAGTGCAGTATAATCCTCCTAAAAGCTCAAATAATTTGAAAGCTGTATGTTTGTATGGAGTTGCAAAGTCACATAGGGGTGGTAGCATTTAGGAAATGAATTGAAATTGTTCAGAAGAAACTGATTTTTTTCTGTTTCTTAACTGAAACAATGTTATTGCATTTTAACCTGTGACTAATGGCGCAGAGTCCAAACAAGCAGCTGTATTCTAGTTCGTGAACAGGATTTTCCCAGGAATAAAACAGCAAAGCTGTTTCTTTGTCTGTCCCCAGATGCTGATCAGAACATGTAATTCTCAACTTTTCTGCCTGCTTAGAGGGTATATTTCAGTCATAAAAGAAGTTTCTTCATTCTCTCTCTCTATTTCATTGATTCAACAGCGATTTACAAGTGCAGCAAAGCACAGGGTCTTGTTCGCAGGAACACCTCCGTATCAAATCATAGCAGAATTTTCTAAAGTTGTACTGGAAAATATTAGTTTTCCATGAGGGGAAATCTGCAAATAGCAGCTGTGTTTCTTTTTCATTATAAACCCTTTATGTATATAATTACATTATTTATCAGGATTGATTTTGCTTCTCTACCAATTTATGTATTACATGTTAGTGGAAAGAGAAAATTAGAAATGCAAAGAATCCATATGTTAGAGTTACCATTTGCTTTATCTACAGTGTTGCAGATTCCCTTCTGGCTCCTAATTGATTTCATAATTTGCTTGAATGTACAAGAAACTGCCTCCATAATGAGCTCCTGTGAGTCTATATTTCCATACAGCCTATCTGAAGTGCGAAGAACTAAGCTAAAGATATTTCAGAAAACTCCTGCAATATAAGGTGCAACACAGTGTTTAAAATGAATTGACAGAATAACAGTAAAAATTCTGTGCATCTTCATCTATGATTCAATACTCTACAATGGTTTAAAGGTAAAGCCACCTGGAGCTCATAACTTGCTTGGGTAGGATCACACTTCACTCCCTTCTGTTGTGGCTCAGCCGGTAAATCTCAACTGCAACTCAAATATATTTCTAGACTCCTAGGGCCAACAGTGAAACTGTTTTTTCAGCAGCTTTCTCATCATGTCCTTTCCCCTCAGAAAAGGAAACAGAACTGGGGAATGGTTGGCAGTGGAGGCCAGGTCTCTGGCAGCATTATAACAAGCAGCTGCTGCCCCCCTCCAACATAAGGGACAGCACTGTGAAAGACATCTTGGGAGATGCAAAGACAGCAACCTAAAAGAAAGCACGGCCTGAGATATTAAGGAAAGGCCATACAATGTCATTTCAGATTATTATCACATTGAAGTCATAACACAGTCCATTATTCTTTGCTCTAAATTACCTCCGCAGCAACCTCACCTCTGTGGTCATTACAAAAGCTTAGCATTTTCTGCATGAAAAACTGTTTCCTCCCATCTGTTATGAATTTTTTTCTCATTAATTTCCATTTGTGCTTACTTGTCTTATTTAAATTGGGCCATTATTGTAGATTAAGGTGGCAGGCATTCAGCAAATAGTGTGGCACCAAGAACCTGCCCTCTCCATATTAGTTGCAAAGGTCTCCTTGACCACATTCCTCCATGAATGCTCACCATGCTGTTTTGATTTTATTAGACACAAACTTGAATTTCCTTAGTATCAAAACCCAGACCTTGATCATATCTGAATTTCAGCAATGTTTTCCTTTGGTAATGGGCCAAATTGGGAATCCAGATGTGCCCTTCAGATTTGGTCTGTAAATCTCAGGCTACTTGTCCTAAGTGTCCTGTCTGGCCCTAAAATCTGTGATCCTCCCATAGTAATACTGAGGTAGAGCTAGGCATTTTTTCACATATATATTATATATCAAAATATTCTAGTACAAAAATAAACTAACCAAATGCAAACCTGGATTTCCTCAGGGCACAGTAAAATTTTACACATTTACAGGATTTAATTTCCAGCAGATACAGGAAGTTTACTTTGCTCTTCCTGACCACAGCTGCCACCTTTCACTTTCAACTTGCCCCCATTTGATTCAGCATTTTCATTCAAAATCAGAAGTTTTCTCTACCATCCCATCACTGTGTCTCTTGTATTGGCCCAGGAAGGAAGGTATCCATAACAGGAAAGAAGGTATCAATAACTCCCATTAAAAATCCTCTTAATAATAATATAGGCTAACTAGTGCTTATGGATCATCTTATTGCAATAGCATTTTAACTAGATATCTCAAATTTACAAACATTATAAATTGAGCTATCTAACTACAGCATTGATCAGGGCTAAGTTATCACTAGCCCAGTGTTAATGCTCAGGAAATTTGATCAAAAAAGGTCACGGCTTTTGAGTATAGTATGCGACTCCTTTTCATAAACTGAAAATAATATAACTACCTTTTTTAATCTTACTATATACAGTCTAATTCTCAAGATTCTTTTCCTACAGTTATTAAACCAAAAATGGAGAAGAATTTTTTTATTTTCTTCAACACACACCACTAGAGAATGGGCTCCTAATAAAAGAATTAACTAATTTTGTTTTCATGTTGTAGGAAGAGTATGGAGGCATTATTAATCTGGTAGTAATAGAATGGATTCATCATGCTGATAAGATGTAGGAACATTATTGAATTATTAATTCATATAAATACATAGAATTCTTAGTCATTGAAGTATAAAGTGAATGAATTGCTATACTGAGTAGTAATTGCCAAATGAAATGCTAATAGCAAATCAAAACTCTATAAATGCCAAACTGTACCTTTAATTTCACACTACTGTATCAATACATAAATGTACTCATTTTTACAGAGAGACCAAAGGTGGCATTCGGAATCACGTTATGTTTACTTCATGGCCTTATCTCTGGTCTATTAGGAATAAATCTAAAATACATCAAAGTACAGACAAGGTCTTTCTTTTAGCAACATTTTCTTTTTAAATCAGAAAAAGAAAAACTTGAGGGCTTGCAAATTAGGGGAGAAGGAAATGACAAACACATAATGATACATCTTAAAGGTCAGAAGAGCGAGCACTGCCAGATGTCAGGCTAACTATGAACTCCATCAAAAAATAAAAGATCCTTTGGGGATATAAGTAGAAGAGCAAAACAAGTGGAGCAACTATGCAAATGGAGAAATTTAAGATAACTAAACATTTTGGTCTAGTTTTCAGGTGTGGTAAGTTACCCCATGTTAGGCAAAAGAAAAACTGGAGAAGTTTCATGTGATGAAGGAAAAGGAGGGGACAAATTAATTCCCCTCCCTGCATGGAATTGCAAACTGAGTTGCAAAGATTTTTTACATATTTTGTCAGTAAGACTGCTTGTCTAGAGACAGCAAACCTGTTGCCAACAAGAAGGAAAGGAAAATAAAACACAGAAAATGAACTAGACCTAAACTAGACCTGAACCTCGTAAAACAATCGCCTACGAAGTACCACAAAGTAAAGTACTTAGATGGAGAAGCCAGCTCAGCAAAAGAATTGTGAGCAGGTAAGGAATCAAGCAAAAGAGAAAATACACTGTGGTGTGGTGTGGTGTGGTGTGGTGTGGTGTGGTGTGGTGTGGTGTGGTGTGGTGTGGTGAGAGGAGCTTTATAGTCCAAAAGAAATCAGGTCACAAGGAGACAGGTGACTTACTTAATAAGAACTGTGTAAAGAAAAGGGTAAAGAAAGCAAAAGCATGCTAATGAAATTTGCTGAAGTCATAAAGCATTTTCAACATAGAGAAGGACTGTAATGTCATACAAAGGCACCAGACAGTGGAACATTAAGCACCATTGTCCCACTATGCAAATCCAGAAGAGAAATTTCTGTTACAGGATATGGGTTTATCAATGGGCAGCTTCAGAGGGAGAAGAAAGAGCTGTATAACCACCAAATGATTATAAACCGCAATGTGATGCAACAGTGAAAAACAAGACGCAATCCTAAGAGATATCAGTCATGGATTTCCTTCAGGAAGTATAAAAATTTATATGCATAAATATTAAAATTTATTCCCTTCAGGAAATATATAAATTAGGAAGCATTACTGCCTCTGCACAGAACTACAGTGAGATTGCACTAAGATAGATCACTGAGGTCCAGTTTGCTCGTACTTCATGAAATGTGCCTTTAACTGGAACACACACAAAGAAAGTCTATGACCACCACAGGAACAAAAAAGTCTCTCTCACCTGAAGAAAGAAATAGAGCTAGATCGGGTAATCTAGTAAAATGGAAGCTGAATGAGACCTAAGATACCAACGTAGATCAAAACAAAGAGGGGTGAAAAAAAGTTTGTGGGTAATATTCACTCAGGAGAAATGGATGCAAATTAGCCATTTAAGAAAAAACAGCCTTGACCAGACTTCCATTAATAATGAGTCCAACAGTCAAACTAGCCGTGGACTGCATTCAATAAATTTATGAGCAAGATTATGTGACTCTGCTGTCATCAAAAGCGGGGAGTGGACTCAATCCAGAATTGTTTTCCTGTGTTCTGTCCCATGTTCAAGTGGATCATTTAAAATAAATTTTTTTAATTACATAAAAGTGTGGATAACGTCTTGTGAAAACTCATTTGTATAATTATTATTCCTTGATCTATGACAGTTCAAAGGACCAATAGCAGGGAATCAGAGAGGGGGCACTGACCCACATGACAATTTGCAGACACCCTCCTTTAGAACTGACTCAAGAATTTTAGCCATCTGAAGTGGGAGACAGGACAGAAAGTGAAAGGGGAGAAAGTGTAGCATTATATAAAGTGAATGGAGTTTATATGGAAGAAGTAAAAATGGAACAGGGAATAACAAAGAAGGAAAAGAAAGAAGTTTCAAAATACAGAGGCCTAGAAAAGGGGTTTTATTTTGTTGAGAGGCTGAAGGACCTCTGCTGTTATAAGGAAGGAAGAAAGATCTTTGCAGTAATCATGGCAACAAGCTTCATCTGCGTTCTCTGAACATACACAGGGTGCACAAAAAACCAAGGCTGCAAGTATATGTAAAATAAATATTTTGCCATCAGCTTCTTCTATCAGGAATGACCTATAATTCAGATTCTGCAAAGTCATGCAGGTGTAAAGAGTAACAATATCTCAGTTCTCATTAAACATACATGACTTCTTTAAGAATATTTATGTGGAGTGATAATTATGTACAGCAAGTAAGACCAGTCACTCATGCACTACCCTGAGATGCAGTTTGCCTATTGCAGATCAACAGCATATTAAATAATTTTATATTGTTTTGTATGTAATTCCTCAACACAAAGCAAAATTCACCTTCAAAATGCCCACAGGCTTGGCTTCAAAAAGTAATCTCACACATTCACAGCAAGCACAGAACAATGAAGTCACAGAAAACTCATGTGGACTTTGTCCATTCTTTTGACAGAAAGCTATTTCGCATGTCTTCACATTTATCATTTTCCAAGATGCTAACTCATTATCGCAGCCTGCTCTTATAAAGTACTGCAGCAGAAAACTCATCTCTGCATTCATGGGTATTTCCTAACTGATTCATATTCATTGGAATGAATGAGAGAAGAACCTAATGAGATTCAACAAGGACAAGTGTAGGGTCCTGCACCTGGGGAGGAAGAGTGTCAGGCACCAGCATAGGTTAGAAGTGGACCTGCTGGAAAGCAGCTCTGAAGAAAAGGATCTGGGGCTCTTGGTAGACAGTAAATTATCCATGAGCCAGCAATGTGCCCTTGTTGCCAAGAAGGCCAACGGAATTCTGGGCTGCACAGGGAAGAGTGTGGCCAGCAGGTCAAGGGAGGTCATTCTCCCCCTCTCCTCTGCACTGGTGAGGCCACAACTGGAATACTGTGTCCAGCTCTGGGCTCCCCAGTAGAAGAGAGACAGGGAACTATTGGAGAGAGTCCAGCATAGGGCAACAAAGATGATTGAGGGATTGGAGCATCTCCCTTATGAGGAAAGGCTGAGAGAGCTGGGACTCTTTAGCCTGGAGAAGAGAAGGCTGAGGGGGGACCTTATTAACATTTACAAGTATCTAAAGGGTGGGTTTAAGGAGGATGGAGCCAGACTCTTTTCAGTGGTTCCCAGTAACAGGATGAGCGGTAACGGGCACAAGTGGGAACATAGGAAGTTCCGATCAAATATGAGAAAAAACTTCACCACGGTGAGGGTGACAGAGCACTGGAAGAGGCTGCCCAGGGAGACTGTGGAGTCCCCTTCCCTGGAGACTTTCAAGACCCGCCTGGATGCAGTCCTGAGTAATGTGCTCTAGGCAATCCTGCTTTAGCAGGCGAGTTGGACTAGGTGATCTCTACAGGTCCCTTCCAACCCTGAAATTCCATGATATGTTTCCATGATATGAATTCAAGATCATTAGCCCTATGTCCAGCCCCATGGACACTGCAATAGACTGCCTGAGATGTACCAAAGACACCTTGGTACCAACACACACAACACAGAAATAAAGTACAAGTTTTTTACCCATGAATTAAATTTAAAAACATCCCAGTCATGGCTCTGTCAGATCGTTTAAGACAGCTGGGAACGTAGCCAAGTTGCACATTTCGGTTGCATCTGATAACCAAACAGCTTCAGCGGAACAAAAATTTCACTCTGTAAAGTTCACCACACTGACCAGCTTGCCTTATCCAGACACTTGTAAAGGCAAAGTGACTGCCATCTGTGGACAGAGCAAATGCAAAGTCAGCAGAGCTGCATTACAATCACTTTCACAGTTTTGTTTGTTCATTTTGGTTTGGAAACAGCTCTTGTATGTAAATGATCTGTGTCCATATTACTTTAGAGAGATACAGAGCACTTGCAATGCCTGATGCTCAAGCTAGAAGGGAATGAAACACACGCACACACATATAAAGTGTCAGATCCTGAGCTGCCTTCCCACGTGCAGAGGGGAAATACTCACACACCACAAGGATGATGCAGCAGAAGAGCACTAGCCTGGAACAGGACGGAGTCAGAGGCTGTTCTGGGTGCAACAGGGTCTCTACTCACATGGTTCAAGGCTCTGGCCATTTTCCTCAGCATGAACAGGATGGGTCTTACAGCCCCCTCAGGAACACTCTGGCAGCCAGGGTTCATCCAAACATAAAGCCACCCTTGTCCAGAACTCACTGACCCCTCTTCACTTACACTTATCTAACCATAAACATATATCAGGGGTGTGCTCATATATATGTACAAGCAAACAGCTAGATTATCAGAAGAGCAATGCAGCTGTATTCGAAAAATTTAACTACTTTATCATTCTGCCATGCATATTTACCAGCTGACCGGTTTAATAGCTAGCACGTAGTGGTCACCAGAAAATTAGCTATGGCAAAACACTGCTCAGTAACTGCCTGAGGCACAGTAGTTTTCTATTATGGTTTTAAAACCGTAAAGCTATTTAAAGCCTAAAATTCAGGAAAACACAGGAGACTTCCATTTCAGGCCTGCCAAGAAAAATGAAAAGAGTGAATAGAAATTGCTGTTAACCATAACAGAAACCTTTAACCTTCATTTATTCCCTTTTTATCTAATAATTTTGCCACAACAGAGAATACAAATTCTTCAAGTTCCCTCTTTTGAAGAAAGATGATTCTCACATTACTAGTTTTTTGCAAAAGGTAGACAGCTTTTCTAGTTATTTAGTATAACAAAGATCTAGATTACTCAATTTTCTGCCTTAAAAAGCGCAGTTGTCCAACAGTTACCCTCAGATATATATGCTTACACCTGTTTAGAAATCAGTTTCTCTGAGTGGAGTGCTGTGGGTAGTCCAAGCCAGAAAAAGAAAAGGAAAGTCACTTTCTTGAGGTTATCTGCATCTATCTTTGTTGGCATGAGAAGTCCACTGGAATGGAATATAACAACTTTTTGTGCATGAGGAAACAGATAACCTGAGACACAGAGAGCTGCCTTGACAACTGTAAGTTTCACGGATGAAGAAAATCGTAACTGTAAAGGTGCAAGAATCAAAATTATTTTGTCTAAACTACTTTGCTGATGGCTGCAATTGCAGTTAGCAAGCACAACTCAGAATGTGTTAGACCACTGCGAGGTTGCTGCAATTACCAAATTCTTCCTTACAACTCCATAAATCTACTGCAAAGCAGCACACCACCCAGGAGGATTAAAGCCACTTTAAGGAAATCTTATTGTGATCATCTTAACTTCATGCATAGACTCTGACAGTCTTCAATAAAAGCTGCAACTGAAGAAATCTAAAGGATATGATTTATCTTCTACTAAGCAGTTCCCCTGCACCATGGCTTCTCATCATCAGCACGTCTGACCGCAAAGAGAAAGTGCAAATTAAAAATCACAGAAAAATAAAAACACAGTCAATTTTAAAACCAATGTGGTGTTTTCATACATCTCATTGGATAAATTTGCAAAGCAATGGACAAGTTAGAAAATTACAAGCTTCTTGGAAACATTTTTCATCTCCAGTCCCTAAGGAATGCTGCAGCACTAAATTCTCAGTGCAAAGTTACTTCACCAACTAGAGCTAACTTAGCTACAATGTATCCAGCTGCAGCATTCAAGACTACAGCTCCCCTAATTAATGATGACTGTTCAACATAAAGCTAACAGAACTCAGACAAATTTCAGCAACATCCACAAGGTTAAACATGTGTATGTTCTGGTATCACAGTATGTGCTCTTTCCTGAGGAGGGAAACACAGACGCCTAGATTCTGACCTTTACACACACACAAAAAAAAAAAAAAGAAACCACAAGTGAGTTTATGGAGCAATCCTGCACAGAGACCAGCATGATCAGCTGGTATCTGCCCATAGATCCCAAGCTAGATTTAGCTACTAGACGTTTTCAAAATCTCGCTGCCAAGACACCACACCCTGGCTTGTCTATTGCCCAAGTCTTTCTCCCATAATTTCTTCATCTCCTCCCCACAACCCCTACGTAGAACTCTTTCCTACTGAATGTCTCTTCCCAAGAGGATCCTGCTCTTTTCTGACTATCTCTTACTATGAAACATGAAAAAATGTGAGTTGATTCCTGGTTTATTTTTTAACCAGGAAGGAAGTCCATCTCTTTGAATGAACTGAACAAATAAGAATGCTTTATTTGTGCACCCTTACATCGCAAATGTCAGCTGGAAGGAAGAGGGGAAACATACTCTTTTCTTTTTGAACTTTGCTGGAAACCTCTATCAGTGACACTGAACATTGCTATCAGTCAGTGGCAAATGATAGAACATAGCAGTCTAAGTCTTTTCACTAGAAATTAAATAATATGCTCCAGTGATTCCTCTCAGAAATAGTGACCTAGTTATTCTACCTGCACTATGTCAGCGCTTTTTCCTTTGCAGACAGAAATTAGCTCTGCACAAAGATTACTGTGACAGCCAAATGACTGTTTGTCGGCTTTTGAGTCAGGCAGAATAAAATATAGCTCTATGAAATCAAAGAGACTCATAAGCAACTATTTATAGGAATCATTTGCTGCTGACACACTACCCAAAAATTAACTATTCCCTTGAACTTCAAAATGAGTGTTCAACTTACTCATAGGTGATCACAATGAAGTACAAAGGAAATTAAAACAGGAGACCCATGAGAGCTCTCATGTCAGCTCTCATTTCCTACTTGCCAATAGGGAGGAGTGCTTTGATTTCATTTGCACATGGATTTAATTGGCAAAATTATAAAAAAGCTGTAGAAAACTATAGAAATTATTGTCAGTAGAAAAAGATGCAACTTGTTTTTTTCTATTTTGTATAGTTCTTTCAAATTTTAGCATGTCGTTTTACCCCAAGTTTGCAGTGTGTTAGTTCCTTCCTTCCCCTCTGCTTATTACTGTTCACATTACAGTACCCTTCAGGAGTTCTGCCCAGTGCGGTAGTGGTATTGCTGCTTTGCAATCTGGTATTGAAAAGCAAGTGCAAGACAATAAAAAGTACAGTACATTTGCTGCTCCAGAGATTTTATCTTGCTACAAGTAATTGCTCTAAGTTACAAATGGGATATCGTAAGAACATAATGCAGCAATTGTATTATCTCCATTTTGCCTACGGTCATCTAAGGCACAGCAGGACACAGGCTCTTCCTCCCTTCCTGTTCCTCCCTGTGTCCCATATCCAGGGTCTACATGGAGATATGCAGGAATCAGCAGTTTACATGTCACAAGAATTGGCAGGAACTGGGGAACAAGCATTTGCCAGGTCAAAAAAGTTTTCAGCGTAGCTGAGAATCAGACCCACATCACCTGAGCCGTGGTTCTGTGCCGTTAGCAACCACCAAATTTCCTGTTCATAAGTAAATGGCCACAAGTTTTTTGAAATACAACTGCTAATTGAGGGATAAGCATTTATATCAACAGAGGTTTTAAAATGTAATATGTTGAATGAGTATTTTAAAGAAACACACTGAGGAAAATGAGATGGTGTTTCATTTCATTCTAGTATTCCAATACCTACATTGTGCTAACTGGTACATCTGGAGAAAAGAAATGAGGAACAGTGTGCATTTGCAATGTGGAAAACTCCCCCAAGTACCTCTCCATACTCCATGAAGAAAAAGAGACTTTTCTTTATCATTTACACCGAAAAAAAGTAAAACCCCAAAAACATAAGAGGACCTTATTATCATGTCAAGGAGCTAACTAGATGAAGAAAAATTTGCATTTTCATCGGGTACCATATATTTTTGGAATGGCTTTGGCCTATCATCACATCAACCTCTTAGGCCTCTTCAGAAGACAAACAGGAATGAGCTGGTTTTGTAAGTGCAGAAGCTCTACTGTATTGAGACTGCACTGTCGCTAATTGGCTGCCCATGAGCGAACTTTTCTTTAGCCCTGGGAATAATACTTGATACTTAAAATAGGAGTACAATTATCATCATTACTTTGATTCCAAAGGTTTTGTAATTATTGACCCTCAAAAAAAGAGATCTTCTCTGGTGGATAATATATTTCACTTACAATTTCCTGATAGTTCTAAGTGTTAAGTAGCTTCACCTCCTGGTCCATGTTTTCTTTTAATAAGCAACTTCATATTATCAAAATCCTAACTGGCCATTTTGAGATTATCCGAACTCTGTGGACATGCCACAAATCCAGCACTGCTAGAAAAGTCTGTGTCATCCTTTACAAAAATTGATTATCTGAAAGTTTCAATTACCACTGAACCCCTCAGCCGCACATGTCTAACTGACATCCACTTACATCATAAGTGCAAATATCCCGTCATACATGCATGAATGACAGATAAATGTACAACCAACAGCACACTTACTTACCTACCCAGTCCTTTTTTCTTCTATATGGTCTAAGTTAGTATTTGCAAAGCAACTTGAGAAAAGATCTCAAGAATGGAAGGGGCAAAAAGCCAAATAAGGAAGTCAAAATTTGTTTTATTTACTCCCATGTATTGGTCTTCCAAAGCAGTTACATATTTTGCTGAGAATGAGAAATCTGAAGTTTGCTCTCTAAACAAGGACAGACAAGAAGTCGAATTCTCTTTCTGCATTCTCTGTCTTCCAAATTCATCAATACCAATACACAATATATTCTTAATGAGAAATTGCTTGAGACAAAACAGAACGAATGAGAAACTGCATAGCCATTCCAATAGTGGCAGCGTGAGTGCTTCTGACATGAACACCGACATCAATGGCAACAAAGCAGATGTCTGCTCTGCGCAATTTAAAAAAAAAGCAGTAAAGCAAGTGTATCCCAGTAAGGTGCCACCAAAGACAGTCCCAAGGAAGTATTTATGAACATAAATATCTGATCAGCACCAGATCTATTTGGCGTTCGTATCCTTTCATTCTGCAAAGTGGAAAAACAAAACTGGAAGTAATCAAATGTAACATCTCTTAAACTGGCCATCCATGCAGGGGCAAAACTACACTTTTGTTCATAATTACTTTATTTTAAAATTGCTGTATCCAGAGTTCCAAGCCCTACAATGGAATACTGCACAAGTAGATCTTTGCCTCTGTATTAGGTTCCTGCTATGCCAGTGAGGAAGTATGAAGTTTTTTCATGAAGCCCTTAGTTTCATAGTCAGGATCTTTATCACCCAATGTCTTACTAACATACATGTGAAAAAGAATTAAATGCTTCTTCAGCCCAATGTATTCAGATTTGTGGTGAGTGCATTAAAAGAAAGGAAACCTAGCAGTTCATATGAACTACTCCAAAAAATGGATCCTTAAATTATGCAACACTGATGGGAGGAGGGGCCCCAAATCCAGGCTGGTACTGCTGGTTCTTTTCCCAGCTGGCACTAGGCGGTGGAAGTTTCACAAACAAGCATTTTGCCAGAAAATTTAGCCAAGTACAGATCACTGAACCTTTTCCAGCCTCAGAGTGCTATGATAAGTTGAAAGAACCATGATGTTCTGTTTAATCAGATTAACTAATTTGCCATACCCGCAGCTGATGTGCCAAGTCTCACACTGAGTTTAAATACCTGTGAAGAGGAAGCTCCCATATAGATCACGTGTTGGTTTGGTATTCAAACCGTTCCTTCTTCCAAATTCAGACAAATGACAGAAAAATGAGCTAGCTCAGATTGCAAGGAAACAACCTCTTTTTTTTAAGCATGATCTCGTGAAGAAGGTAGATTGTAGCTAATCCATTCTTAAAAGCCTCTTGTGATGATAATTCCATTATGTCATAAGGTAATCGCATCTAGAACTGATATCCAACCTTAACCTCCATCAGAGCAAATCAGTTTCTTCCTGCCCAGCTCTTAACTGATACTTGGAGTAGCTGATTGCTGTTATCTTTAGTAGCAACCTGCTGCATACTTGAAACCTTTTCTCTTCCCTCTTAGTTTTCTCTTCTGTAGTTTGTACTTCTTCTCCTGCATCACGTTGCATAAAATCGTCATTTTTGATTCTTGACTGTTCTTCTGACCGTTCTCTAATCTCTCTACCTCCTTTTTAAGAGTGGTGCCAAAAACTCACACAACTTCAGCTAAGGCTTCACAAACACCAAGGCCAAGAACTCACCTTGGTCTTTTAAACACCACTCTTGTTAGTACTGCCCAAATCAGTATTTTTTTTTCACAGCCACATAACATCAGTTAGTCTTTAAGTATGGTTAAAGCCTGATCCTTTCCTCCACTCTTACAAGTTATTACCCAATCTGTACACATACACACACACCATGATCAACAATTGCAGAAATACCAGTATAAATTAGCCACTGAGTGATTGTCACTGCTTTGCCAGCCAGTCCCATGAGGTTTTGTCTTTCTCTTTTTCCTCATTGCTACAATACAACTTCCAAGTTGAAAGAAATAAAAAATAACCGACTCAAATAACTGATTCATCAATAGCAATGAACAAACATAGCTATGAGGCAGCTCAATACAACAAGGCAACGCAAGACTCAGCAAGGCAAAGCCATTGGTGATTTCATGTAGTGCTGGAAATAGTCCTACTTAGAGCAGAAGGTAGGATTGGTGACCTCTTAGAAGTCCCTTCCAACCTATGTTTTCATGGGTCCTTTATACAATGATTGAAGCCAATTGGCAGTTTGGAGGATGGGCTCTAAGCATAGGCAATTTTAAACTACAAATTCACTAATAGTTGGGAAGAATTTGTACAGGAAAGCACATCCCTGAAGGCCACCCTGTATATGCAGCACAGTGCACTTACTCAGGTTAACTGATATGTGGATCACCACCTCCTCAATGTAAAATGGCCTTCTGGTCAGGTTCTCCACAGCCTGTTAGACCTTTGCCTTACCATTAGATGAGTCAGGCCCTTGAAATATGCTTTTTCCTCTCCAGTGAACAAAAAGGCAAATTAAACAAGTAAACAAGTAGGTCAGGTGGAAAATTCTACACTGTAGAAATCTGCAGTTTTGCAGATGACAGTGATCCCTTGCATTCTCATTGCTCCTTCAGTTTCTTAACTTTGAATAAACAAGTGATTAGGCTGAACTAGTTGGTAAAGAAAAACTGAACTGAGTATCTCTTATTTAATTTAAACCATATAAGCAACGGTTGTATTTATTAAGTTACCATGGTTGCAAGTCCGGTACTAGATATTAAAATTATCACAGAAGTTCCAAAATACAGTGCAATTAAACAAAAACTGTAAAGAAAGGAAACCCCAAATCCCCAACATTTATTACCCACTAAGCTTAAGAAAACAGCTGGAACAAAATTAGTTGTTAACTTTACTTGTGGTCCAAGGTAGTTACAAGTAGCCATCAGGATCTTGATGTGCTGCTGTGATTTCAAAAGTTCCTAGAAAGACAAGCAGGTGCCTGGAATAAAAAATAAAACAACAGAGAAAACCTACTCAGTGCCACCACTTGGCAGCTTTTCCAACATAGCCAAAAAATACATCTGCAAAAAATGTGTATTCTTACAATGACAGCAATACACTACATTTTCCAGCACATGTCAGATGTGATAGCTTAAATTACAGTTTCCTTCACTAGCCCCAGTTTGTTTTAATGCATTTGTCGTTAGGAATTTTTCCTTTGGCAGACCTTTCAGAACCTGGCCACAGCTGGAGCTCTAGGCTTTTTCTCTCTCCTAATACTGACCTCAGCCTACTGTAAATCCTGTCCCTTTCCCTAGATGTGAGCTAAGCCTTTGCACAAGGCCTCCAGCCGTGACCAAGTTCTCAGACAACAACTACTTTTGCAGCCCACTTCTTCCTTTGGCTGACCCTTTGCAGCCTCCCTCCAACTCAAACCGTAAGTGGTCTTTCTCCTAACACTCACCTAATCTTTTCTCAAAAGTGCTCATTGTGAGTAGGCACTATACAAAGGAAACATGGAAATGCCGGTGGGAAGGGACCTCTAGAGCTGACTTAGTCTTAAATCTAAATCTTTCCAATTTGTGGTATTTTGTATCTATACAAGTCCCTGCAATTTGGCACTTGACAGATTGTTAACAATATTTATGATTTTTTCCCCAGAGAAATGATTGTTGCTTGGGTCTCTCCTGCAGTGTTCCACACAGTCTGAATCCTTTAATCCTAAATTAAGCACTTTAGCTTCGACCTCTGTAACAGTGTAGAGCAGAACTAATTATCTTTTCTTTAATCAATATTTCTTTTTTTCCCTGTTGTGAGTTGAGTGCAGCACAAAGACCGATCAGCACTCATTCCGTGCAGGTCATAGAGCAAGAAGTATTGATCAAAAGACAGTCATTTCTGCTTTGCATACATTGTACAATGAAAGCAAAAGTGGCCTGAATCACTTAAGGTAGGCAAATCCAGTGATCTCCTGCCAGTGCTTTCACAAGGAACTCCCAAAACCCCATCCTTCTACTTGTGATTATAGCGCAGTGCACTTGCTTCCACAAAAAAAGAGAACCTGTCATAACACAATCAAATATTCTTACTATTTAGCAGATTGTCTCCCTGTTTTTTGGAAGTGTATCCAAAGAGAAAAGCAACACCACAATAAACAGCGGAGTCATTCATATTTGTGATCCTGACAAACATGATCAACACATTACTGGATGGGCAGAGTTTGTTTAAATGGGAGATGAGAACTCTTACAGAGAAGTGTGTATACAGGATGACTATGCATTTTTCTAGAAGGAAGTGAAATCTTCTAGGGCAGAGAAACTGACCCCTATTTCACCTTCACATTATTCCTGAATTGCAGTCAGAACTACCTTGGTGCCTTAGACCAAAGTAGCACAGGACTTACACGACGGTCACCCAGGTCAGCACTATCCCTAAGGATACCTTACAGTCTGGGCCTCCCAAATCCACCACAGCATTTGTAGTTTATAACTCCTCAGTAGGAGCACACCTCACTGACCTCATCAGGAAAATTAATATCCCACCCTACATGAAAGACCTATATTCCAAACCTTTGAAATATGATGAAAGCTCCACTTACCAGTATCGGTCTATTAATTTTGGCTAATGTCTGATTTTGCAAACATACAGTCTCACAAAACCTGCATACAACATCGATATATGTCTGCAAAAACTTAAGTAGTTTTTAAACTAATTAACTCGGAGATCATATCATTCTTCTGTTACTAAGAGGCAGAGAAAGCATGATGTAAAATACTGCATTAAAACCTCAGGCAGCAATTTAGCTTTCTCACAGGATCATCCTATCTCAAACAGTTTTCTAGTTAAAGAAAACTCAATCAAATTTGTAATATTGCTGAAAATAACAGAACACTCACCAACATGCACATGTATATCACTCTTCAGTTGACTTAGTTTTACAGAAAAAAGAAAATGCTCAGATTACTACAATAATGTATACCCAAACTTACTTAAGGTAGGTGGATATTTATAAATCCAATCCAAAAATATTTTTGTCACCGAACTTAAGTAAATGCAAGCAGAAAAAAGTTGATATGTTGGCTTACATTTAGGCTCCTTAACATTTTATAATTATGATTAAATTTTCTTGGAAGTCAATGGGGAAGATTCATACAGTTCCCTTTTGTTGGAGCAACAGGGAATACTCTCAGACTTGTGATGCCCCGGTGACTTCCCCAAGTTTACACTGTCACCCATTATGCCTCACAACAGTAAAATCACAGTGGTAGGACTACAGAGAAAAAGAAGGCTGAAAAGGGTCTCTTCCTTGCCATGCATCAAGGCAGGATCAGCTGCCTGTGTCCACTTCAGATAAATCTTCTTCAAGGAGTTTTTAAAAAGGCTCCTGGTGATGGTAGTAATATCAGCTCCCACAGCAATCTTCTGTAGTGTTCCATTATCCACACTGCCAGAAAGTGTTTCCTAATGGCTAACTTTAAGCTTTTTTTGTTGCATAACTTCTCAGTTCATTAGTTTTTGTCCTACTCATCACAGTCGAGATTACTCCCCTTCTCTCTAAAGTAAACCTTCATATATTTGAAAACTGCCATCTAATGCCATTCTTAAAGTGTCGCGGTGTACAAATTTATGTTTTTTCTAATACCCTTCTCCTTTGTCTGTATATGAAGTCTAACCAGAAATAAAGGACAGTTTCCATTATTTTGCTGGTTACATGCCAAAGTTGTACTTCATACCAACACCAACCTGGGTAACTATAAACTCTCTGTATTAGAAAATCTTACAACTTCATATACATTTTCCACAACAATTGACTTACCAAAATAAGGGTGCAAGAAGATTCAGGAGGTCTTCTAATTCCCCCTTTCCCCAGGAGATCACACTTGGTTAAAATTTAATCAGTGTTTTTACTTATTATTTCTCTGTATAACAGAGTGGGATTTAATTAGTCCAACGCATAGCAGGCTTTTCTTACCTTGTCTACTATCAGAATCAGTACTTTTATCATTATCTAAAGTGCCACACAGGTGGAAGTCTTCACAATGAACAAGTTCAAGGGGTTCAACAAAATCCAAGTGCTACATTGCATATTCTTGAGTGCCATCTACTGGCACTTTAGCTGTTCAGACACTATCTTAGGGCTAACTGAGCTGATCCGAGGCCAACTGCACTGAACAAATAATAACATAGGTTGCTTTCCCTGTCGACCCCAGTAATACTGTTTAATTTTCTATGATCACAGACAGTATCAGAGGGTCTTCTGGGCAAGAAGTGCATAAGTTGCCAGACAATGGAGCCCACAGTCATGAAAAAAAATATTGCATTTCTAGTGTGTTCCTGTGTCAATTCTGATTAAATCAACAGAGAAAGATGTTTAGTTTCACCACACAACAATATGATACCAGTTAATTTTAACACAGGTTTATTACTATACTATAAAATTCATACTACTTTTTACCTTTTCAAGTTTTACAGAATCTCAGACGCCCTAAACTACAAGATTTTATAGACATACCTGCTTATACCTCTCCGCACGGGGTGTAACAAACACAGTTTAATATTACCTTAGAACCATATCTTTTGGCATATGAAAAACAAGTGGTCTAACTGTTAACAGCACATCCAACCAACACACAGCTCATTAGCCCTCAGTCCTCTATTCCTTAGCACTCCTCTGTTCACTGAGAAGAACTGTAGTTAAAAGGCTACCTTGCTCCTCTAGGACTCCAGCCTGGGCAGCCCAGCGTCCACTTACACTCGGGTTAAGTGAAGGCAGCTTTTGCTGCAGGACTGAAGAGAAGTACAAACTCACCTTTGGACCCACTTCAAGACACTTAGTTAGCCACTTTGCTTCTGTACCCACAGCGTCAACAGGACCCTAAAAACACATATATTGAAAAGAAAAATGCTGGTCTGTATTATAGAACACAGTGATAGCGAAAAAACATATGTTTTGTTTCCTATGGGTCTCAAAACAGAAGTGTTTTAACCTTGACCATATGAGCCTGTAAAATTGTCCTCATTTCTTCCTACTAACATCAAAGAGTGTGCTGGCTCTAATCATTCTGCTACACTGTCCAGAGAGAAAAATCACCTGGGGTTTTATGCTGCAGATCACAAATGTTACTATACCACAAACAAGGAACAAGAAATGCTATCTGACCAACCTGCAATTAAATCTGAATCTAAACCACTAATAATTAATTTCCCTAACAGCAATTAAGACACGATGCAACTCATTCATGACAACTTTGGCAGGTAAACCACCCTGCCTTCCTCTGGCCCAGCATCACAGAGCCTCAGGCATCACAGCTGTGCCTGCCTGTGTGTTTCAGCTTGGGGCAGGGGTGCAGTTTCAAATCAAATCCCCCACTGTCCCCAAATGCCAGGCCAGACCACAGAGCAGTCCGTGTGCACATGAGGAAGCAAAACCAGAATTTCCACTCACTGTGCACGCCAAATGCGCTCCAACCCTTTCTTAGGAGCTTGAAGGCTTCTGGAGTTTCACCATTCTCCTAAGCAGTGCTGGTCACTGTGTGCTACATTTCCCCTGGGAAATTACTCAGGTATAGGCCTACAAGGTTTTCTGTGGAGATACCAGGTGCACACCAACAGCCAGGAAGTGTCAAAGATATAAAAGACCTGGGATGACGTGGTCAAAAAAACCTTGTCTGCAAAAAGCTGATGGTGGACAAGTGCGGCCAAGGAGGTAAGAAGTGGAGAAGGGAAGTCTCACCAGCTACAAAGGTACCTATGGTTGGTGGAGAAAAGGAGGATGACTCCAATAAAAACTGGGAATTCATCCCTTTTCCATTACACTTACTACACTGGCATATGGTATTCACAGTTAACCTCCACCCTATTTGACACATTCCTAGGTGCTCAGTGTGTCCCTCCACCACATCCATGAAGAGAAAGATGACATCCTGTAAAAGTGTTGCTGAGGAACACAAACCACTGGCAGAAGGCTGAGCATGCAGATTTTGAAGGCATTGCTCCTCGCTGTTTCAGTATGATGGAAAAGTGAGTTCATCTGCATCCCCACAGAGACTGCACAAAGAACAGCAGGCACTCTCAGGGCAGAGGATTTGGTCCATAACACAGTACCTGTCTTCTCACAGACACAGTCACTTCCAGGCACAATATGATAAAGATGGTGAAATGGGACACAGGTTCCTTTGCAGCGTCAACAGTGCAGGCACTGCATAACCCACAATGCAGGGAAGCACATGAACACTCGAAATGTTACTGTCCCTGCCTCTGTGTGCAAGGTTTTGTATGGATAATGGTAGCAAAAGCTATCAAATGGCACCATCTGTGTAAGACAGAACAGTGTGGCATTCCTTCAGGCATGACACTTAAGGGAACAGCAGGCAATCAATCAAAAATATGTGGGGTAGGTTTCACTTGGACAACCTCATACCACAGATGAAACAGTGACAGATGATCAAGGAAAACAGATTAAATCTGATTCCATGTAAAATGTCCAAACCACATTCAGAGCGGATATAAGGTCTCCAACATCATCTGCTTCAACCCACTGACTCATTCCTATTACTTGCTAAGGTCAATGCACTAATGAAATGAGAGTAACCTCTCTGACTGCCTAAGGAAGTAAGGCAGACAGATCCTCTGTGGAGACACCTGTAGCATGTGCTTGGCACAGGCCTGTCTGCACAGGTTTTACTTTTGAGGCAAACATGGATTGATTTCAAAAGGTTCACAAGGAAAAGCCCACTGTACATGCTCAATTGACAAAGCCTTTGAGAGAAGACAATTGCATCAGATGCAGACACCTCAGCTTTTGTGTCATAGGAGCATCCTCCAAACAGCTGATTTTAAGCAGACTGATTCTACCTGCCTATGAGGTAGTCTTAAGCAAGGCACACTATGTGAAGGGGGAAGGAGAAAGTATTTGCCTTATGCTGCTGCACTGGAACAGTTCCCCAGCAATCAATCTTACAAAATCTGCAATGTAAGGGAATTTAACACTCGATCAGCCCAATGGAGGGAAAAGGCTGTCAACTGACATAACTGTAAATTAATTAAATTAAGAGTTCCTAAAAGATGGACAACTAATTTATACACTATTTGCAAGACACAGCTTAAAAATTTAAAGTATAAATAACCATAAAATCTGTCCAAAAGCTAAACTTATCTCAACTAAGAATGTTATGACATCTTTTCTTTCCCATCTACCCCATGATTAGAAGCCATGTGAAGTGACAGGTGTATAGACAAAAAAACAGCTAGGTCCCTCTTGCTACAGTATCAACAATGGTACTTCACTTCTGTAACGTACATGAGGCCCTGAAAATTTGATCTTGGGATCAAGAAAATCTACTGAGAGAGACCTACATGTAAGGTGTCCTTAGTTTTCTTTTTCTTTTGAGGTTGGGAGTTAAAAGTATTCCAGCCTCATTCAGACTTTGCCTCCCAGTAATATTCTGCCAAGAACTCCAGCTGTGGGCCTTAAAAATTAAAGGACTTGCCCTTATTATACCTATGAGGTACAATGAATCATTTAATCTGTGATATAATTTAACAGTCAGTGCATTCTTCATTTAGCACTTCCATGTTGCATCTTTTAGTACGAGCTTCCTCATTTTGTTATGTGCTATTCAGTACACAAAAATAAAATGCTTTATTCAGTGCCTTGTCTTAAATTTTACATTCAGTTTCTGCTTTTCTCTTTCACAGTTATACACCTGAGTCAAAGCTTCCCACCAACACATCCCCAAAAATTCTGAGCCAGGATTATGATTCCAGTTGGTTTTGCAAATAAGCCTGGTTTAATTACAGATTAAGTTTTGATCTAAAGTGCAATACCTTTAAATGCCGGGCTGTTCAAAAAGAACTAGATTTTGCAGCATCAGTTCACACACAACAGAATGTAAATCTCAAAATCAAGACAAGTATTTAAAGTTCTTGACTTCAAACAAGTCAGGAAATGATTAAATAGCTGCCCTCAAACCAACCACTTGAATTCAAAATCACTTTCACTTCAGTGGGAATTTTGTAAGAGTAGTAGTTGCAGTACTGGGACTTCACTGCATGCTAGTACTCAGTGTACTCTTCACATCTGAAATAAAACAAAGCCTCTTATTAGCTACAACCAGGTCCAGAACCTCTGGTAGGTTCCATGTCTCATATGCGAAAAGGAATATAGGACTCATCAACATGGGTGGAAAACAAAACACAACTGCACACATTTCCACACTACTGAATTAACAGCTACTACGTCAGAACATATTTCAAATTTACACACCAAAAGGTTTATTTTCCTAAATAATGAGAAACCCAACCTTAAATCGTTAATAAGATAGAAGTGTGCTTTTGCAACAGAATGTGAGGAATGTCTAAACAGATAAATGCTGAGATGGTTCTCCAATGCCCTGTACCCTTATCCAAGGCTTTGGTGTACACAGGGAGAAGAAATTACCAAATCACAGCAGTAACGAGTGAGCTTCTTTGTGTGCAGAAACGCATCTTACAAAAGAGAAGCTCATCATATTGTGGTGGAGTGGTCAAGTGACATTCACAAAAATTTTTAAAGATTCAAATACGTTAACTCTAATGAAACAAGCTCTTCATGTAGGATAAAGACACAGAGCCTTTTACCCACCTCTGACAACTTTTAAAAGCATTAGTGCTTCTAAGTCAGTGGAGCTATTTCCTATTTACATTGGATGAGATTAGAGCCAATTACAGTGTAATACAAAATATACTTATGCCATATTTTTTCAACTCAAAGCCAACAGTTTCATTCTTGCTTCAGTATTTGCTGTAGTTCTGACTAACAAAAGTCAGACTCTTAGACATGATTTATTAGTTTCCAACTGAAGAAATACAGAAAAAGAAAAGTTGTGAATTTTCAACGATGGACCTAAAAAGGAGAGCACTTCCAGTTGGCTAGGCACCTACCCACTTTTCATTGATTTGTGAATCTCCTCTTTTGGAATTTCAATTGTGGAAGTAACACTTTCACAGTTAAAAAAAAATAAAAAGTTAAAAAATACAGTAGTAGCTGAGACCAACTTCTAAGATGTAGTGAGAAATCAACCTTTACTTGACCCAAATGTCAATCGATCACCTAGTCTTTATGAACAAAGCTAAGCCTTCATTAAGGAAAAGCAGAGCATGAAAAACAGTAAAGGAAGAGACAAAGACTTCACACGTGAGAAAACCCAGGCAAACCCATATGCACATTGAGCTCTGCTTGGCTGTGATTTAGTTTATTGACTTGGACACAGCGTTAGGCTAACATGACTCGTCTGCTTCTGGTTCAACAAGTGTGGTTAGGGCAGCTCTTCTTCTCATCCTACACGGGTATGTTATAAGATTCTTCATCCATAAAAATAATCTTAGCATATGGCTATCTTCCTAACAATCCTGTGAGGACTGATTTCTGCAATGCCCCAAATAAATGCCATGTATTATTCATAAAGACACTTGTTGGTTCTGGGTGTTTAAAAATGAAGCCAAATTCTGAATGGTACTCACTATCTTTTTACTTCTTTAGGATCCTCCTACTTTGCCTGTACTATGTTCCAATGAGGCAATAGCAGTTTCAGAAATGAGGCTTTGATAAATCTTAGAGTAATCTCAAAATAAAACAGGAAAAACCCCACCTAGCAGAGATTAATTCAGAAGGCTTGCCATAGTTCTGAAATTCAACCAAACTGATTACACAACCAGCTTGCGCTAAGAACATATAGGTAGAAAGAAGATGTTCAATGGTTATATCTGGAGCACACTGAACGGTAGGAGCATACTATTGATTTGAAAAATTAAGGAGAAGAATTAGGGAATGAGCAAGTTTTGCACTTGGGAAAAAAACATTTGGAAAAAACCCCATACATTTGGCCTCAATATATCCAGAGGTAAGTTTGACACTTTTAAGACAGAGCAAACTTGCATTTTAAGAACATCATCACACATTCACTGCTTTTTAAACCTGCAACAGCCCAACCGTGTACGCGTTCACAGAAGATTACTTGCTGGTGCAAGGCTATGAGAGTCCTTATCTTTAGGAAAGCTTTTTTAGTTGGTAATGTGTCAGAGGTATCCATCTCTTCATAGATAGTGCCTTAGGTGTTCACGTGTAATTCCACACAAGCTACCCAAAACTACGAAGTGGAATTTTCTGGTCCACTTGTCACATGTGCATTATCAATCAGACAATTTTCAATTATTCAATAACTCATTGATGCAGGCAGGTTACCCTGCCCTGTGCCCACAGACCAGCCTGTGGCACAGTGTCAGCATCAAGGATGTATGTAGAACACAGTTCTCAGGTCACACCCACTTCACCACCTGCTCTTCCAAGATGTCCCTTCTGTCTCCAGGCTACAGTTTACAAGTTTTTGAAACTTACAAACATACAATGTATATTCTTACAGCTTCTTTTACAGAAGTGTTATATAATCTGTGTTTTCATTTATCTGGGTTGTCTCAACCCTTCTCTCTTCCAAATACTCTGATAAATTGGAGAGAAACCATACAATAGTTTCATGACTGTATTTTACTTTTGTACTAAATCTCTCCCTGATTCAGTAGATGTGTGAAAGAATCAATGTCATGTTGTAAAGCTATTCCTGTCTATAATGCATTTTCTCCGTTACACTCACTGGAAATTGCGCAGAAAGGTGTAAGATACCAGAGCTCACAGATGTTTCTATAAGACCACTCTATCAACCTTGAAAGGTGATGGCAGTTGTGAGAGGTTCCCAGTGACTGGAAAAAGGCAAATTTTCCATGCATTTTCAGAAAAAAAGGGAGATCTGGGGAGCTACTGGCCAGTTAACCTGAAGTCAGTCCCTCAGAAGAGCAGAAAGCATCACCTTCCCTGGTAGGATTATGAAGCCATTGCCAGGTAGGCGAAAGGCACAATAGTTCCAGGGAATAGCCAGCCTGTATTTACCATGCTTGACTATCCTGACTGCTTTCTGTGATGAGAAGACCTGCTCTGTTGACAAAGGGAGAACAGTGGATATAAATGGCATCCTGAGGTTTTGGTTGTCTCCCATCATTTCTCAAAGATAATGAGGATGAGTGGATTGGAACCTAACTACATAAAAGACTGGCTGGATGTTGGAGTCAAAGGGCAACACTGAAGGATTTGAAGCCCACCTCTTTACCAGTTAATCTAATTTAGTGTTATTCTAACATAATATCCAACAGCTACAAGAAGTGTTTCTCAGGAATTCATACAGGGACCAATTCCACTTAACATCTTCATTAGTGCCCTGGGCAATGGCAGGGGGTGAACCCTAAATGTCTGGATGACTCCAAATGGGACACAAGGATTAACAAATTGAAGGTCAGGGTTGCCACTAACGCCACTAAAAAAGACTTCAACAAATTGGAGAAATGAGCTGACAGGAATTCCACAAAGTTCAATAAGGATGAATACCAAGCCTGGGACAGAAGCGCTCCATGCTTCACTACAGGCTGAGCACAGCTAGGGAGAAGTTTTGCAGAGAAAAATCTTGGGAGTGTTGGCAAACAAGAACTTTAACATGCATCAGCAACATGCCCTTGCAGCAGTGAAGTTCCTCTGCGTCCTACACTTCATTAACAAAAGTGTAGCCAGCAAAGAGGTTACTCCTTTCTCTGTGGCATTCATGAGACCAGATTTGGACTTCTGTGCCCAGTTAAGGGGCCGTCAGTGCAAGAGAGTCAGCAAAAAGCTTAACAGAGTCCACGAAAAGCTTGAGAGAGTCCATCTCTCAGGGTCACTACTGTAAGTTGGGAGTTGGAGCACATCAAGCAAGAGGAGTGGCTGAAAAACCTGTGTTTCTCTAGCCTAGAAGACAGAAAGCTAAAGGAGGATCTAATTGGTCTCTCCTACTACTACACTGGGGTGGCAGGGAAAGAGAGCCAGACTGTTCTCAGAGGATCACACTAAAAGAAAATTGGGCAATGGCCACAAGTTGCAAGAAAGGATATTCCAGATGGAAATAAGGAAAAATTCTTCTCTGTAACAGTGGTTAGGCACTGGAACAGGTGATCCAGAGATGTTTTGTGGTCTTCATCCTTGGAGATTTTCCAAACTCAACTGAACAATGCTACAAGTAACCTAGATTACATTTGATGATGACCTGGCTCTGAACAGGTTAGGCTACATGATTTCCAGAGGTCTCCTCCTACCTATCTGTGAACAAGACAGATCATCTCAGGAAGAGAAACACAAAACCAACTGTACAGTGCCCTTTAAAATTAGATTTAAAATTACAAAATGAGATTCTAATTAGAAAATTAGAATATTAGAGGGTTAGGCAATTAGAAGATTAGAAAATTTCTCCCTGCTCTGTCATGGAGTTTCTACAGAATAGTTGCAAGTACACAAGCCATTTGTTGCCTAGTTGATCATTTCTTGTAAACTTTAAATTTTCTAGAGGTGTCTTTCTTTGAGGTTTGACTAAAGAAGAACAAAATATTCTAGCCTGCAACTGAAGGCAATATTCAATTGCAGTTTATATATAAATAAGTCCCACACAATGCTAAGTACTCTAAATATTATATTGGGTGTCTCAGTTACTGAAGACCACCAACTCTCAACTGCCTCCATGCCTCAATTTTATAAAATGCAGTTGATAATATCCCCTCAACTTTCAGGAATTTTGAAAAGATTTACTGATGCTTAGGATACACGCAAGTACTATAAAGATGTGCATCATCTGTCTTCAAAACAACTTTTGAATATTATTCAATAAGTAATTAAAGCATACACCTTGAAAAAAAAAGACAGAGAAAAATACTGAATAGTGGCTCATGAAGCATGCACCATCCATCCTGTTCACTTGATAAATGGGTGAGGAAAAAAAGGAAAACAGGACCGGAGATTAGCCTATAGTTAGATACACCCTTTTAACACAAGACCATGGGAAAAATAGAAAAGCAATAAAACGTGCAAAAGGAATCTTGATCCAACTAAGTGTTGAGCACCTGTCTTTGCAACATCAAGAATGTTCTTTTGGTGCAGTAAGAAACAATAATTTAGAACCAACTGGCAAGAACAACTATTTAGACCCTGGCAGTCCAGTCAGTGGGATCATGCTTCTCTGTGAGATTCTTTTTACATGCAGTAAATACCAAAACACTCCTCAAGGTTCATATATGAGAACTAGCATTTTTGATAAAAAGTTAGACTATTTCATCTAAGTTCATGTTTATCTTGCCCAGCCTTCATATCAGATCTTACAAAGCCTTTCCAGTTCACATTTTTGATTGCAATGAGTCTAACAAATGCAGGCTACATTCACCTTGAGGAAAGCTAGGGCCAAATGCCAACACTATGGTACAGATAAGGAAAGATAAAAAGTAAATTTCATTTCCTGTCAACATGTTTTTCTCTGGGCCCTTTGATCTTACCTTGTGCTGAATACTGATAACACCCTGCATTCGATTATGTAATTATACCTGTGTTGTCCTCATTGATTGAGCATAGCAATTACAAACCACTGTGCAAGACTGAACCACTCTATCACTAACCTCAGTTCTGCGCTGAATCTGTTGGTCAAACAGAGGTAGCTGACACAGAAGCTTCTGCTTTCTTTGGATAGGTAAAAGGTGCTTTAAAATTGTTACATAAAAGGCTAAGTTTGCCTGACCTTAAAATCAGAAATAAAGGCAAGTAACATCACAGAAGAGTCCAAATTTGCACAGTCTAAAAAACGGGTTTTCTCCCCATCAATGTTCCTGCTGCTGTGGCGAACATTTATTCTCCATGTCAGAGAAAAAAATAAAAATTAGACAGCACTTGTCTTTAGAAGTTAAGGTAGAAGGCTTGACATTACATAAAGATGATCCACAGTTCATTGCATTGGCTAATATGTGACAAACCGACCTGTAGTGCATGTTTCAAAGACAAAAGGTCCCTAACTAAGCCCATTTGAGATTCCAAGATACCAAGGTATTAGCAAACATCTTTTAAAAATGTGAATTGATCCAAGTTTCTTGAGCCCTTAAAATATATGATAACAAAGTATAATACGATGAATCCCAGATAGGCACTTCCGGTCTTAAGCAAATTATTTTCCCTGCCTCTAAGTAGTAACTGTAACTTCAGTCTCCAGCAGGCCCTCTGTGAGGATGGATAATATACTCCAAGGAAGGCAGCGCACTAAAGCAAATGTGAGAAAAAAACCATACAAGTACCTTGAAATACACAAGAGGTGTAAATGACCTCCTGTTTACATATCGCTTACTTTTCAGTGCTTTCTCATCCTGCCATCCTAAATACATTCAGAGCAAACTTTTCCTGCTAATTCACAGCCCCACACTTAAGTGAGCTTTGGGACCAGCAGAGATTTTCCTTATATCTAGAAGGAAGAGAAGAAGACATTCAGTAACATAATCTTGCCAGCAAAAACAGAGTTTCAACACAGATTAGACTGATCTATGCCTTGTAGACCCAGCTCTGCATGAGGGCTGATCCAGCGACATGTGGTCCCAGCCGCAGCGCTCAGGACCCTATGTCCCAGAGAGACACCGCACTAAAAAGCACACGCTCTCATATATCCACTCCCTGCCCAAATGGTACAAAGGAAGGCCTTTTCCACCTGCCCCTGCTCCTCTGTCTGCACTCACAATTGTAAGATATGTCTCTTTTCCAACCAAATCTTACTACCACTCAGTTTGGTGACGTGGTAGCAAGACTCCAGCATCTCAGAAAGAGGGTTTCCCTCAGGACTGCAGAACATTCATTCTCCTCAGATGCTGTACAGCCTCCAAGAGAGTGTTTGGTTTCCTATTTGTAACCATTACCACCGTTATTACACTGTATTTTACTAGTGGTACATGGAGAAGTTAAGAAGAACTCCCACATACTGTCCTGAAACATGAGATTTTATTATGAACCTAATTAAAAGCTGTCAGTGTCAGGAGCAGCAGATGCAGTCCTGCTCTCTTCAGAATTCTCTAAGTAAGGGAACAACTACAGAATTCATGGGTTTAAGAGTGAGATACAAAAACCACCATGGCTTAACGTACTCTTCAATCTGCTGCTTTCCTTCTCGGCTCCATATGTACAATTCAGAGCATCTCTGATTAAAGAAGCTGATTAAGAACATCTCTGACTAAGCTGCAATAAGGCCTTCATACCCTTTCATCTGCCTTTTTCCTCAATACATTTTATCTGAAGGTTGAACCTCATTCCTAACTCAATTTCCAGGACTCTTTAAGCCTTTCTCAGCAAGGCGGAAAAAGTCTGTCATCATAGCCTTGGAGATTTCCAAACCTCTACTGACCCAGATCCCAAGCGACCTGATCCAGCTTTGAGGTGGGTCCCACTTTAAGAAGGAGGCTGGCCTACGTAACCTTCCAAGATCTCTTCCACACCAAATTAATCCTGTGATTTTATACTTTTGTCTTTAGCAGATACGTCTTCTCATCTTTCCTTTGTCACAGATGGCAAAAGTTCCATTTCATTCGAAATCACCAGCTAGGAAGGAAACATCCCCTTCTTTCATTCCAAACAAAAATTGGAAATATCTACCAAATCTGGCTGCCCCATTTAAAAAAAAAAAAAAAAAGAAAAGAAAAAAACCTTTTGTAATTTTACCATCTGACTCTAACAATGACCTATATCTGACCTGGATTTGACTGGAATAGTTTTAAGGAAATAAAACAACCCTACCGTTTTTAGGAACTCTGAAGAAGTTTCTGGATATTTGAGACGCCACCCATGTTGAAATAAAATATAATGACAGTCATTCTTCCTAATATATTACAAATAGATGTGTAAGGAGTAATTTGTTGTTCTCAGGTGAATCTGATGATACATAAGAGCTATCCATGCACACTTCATTCTTAATTACATGTCATAGTATTTTCGATATAGGCAGCAATGCCTTCTTTTTTTGTTCATTCATCATAATTCAACATAGTTCAACTAATGCTTTTAAATGTTCTATCTATAAGAGCCAACCAACCACCTTTCAGTAAAACTGACCATAATGTATTTCCTTAAAAAGCAGCATCACTAGCTTTACAACTTTATTTATTATACAGATCTTTTTCTTTATATTTCTTATATAAATACATCCACACAATGATTTTAAATATTACATGATACCACAACTGCCCAGTTATCCCCTTTGACTTTCAGTTTTGGTTGGTTCAAAGCCCACTTTAATAATGCAAGGACTTAATTTTTGCTGCTGCAGTGGGGGTTATCAGAGCCATCCTTCATATATGACATGTTCCTACAAAACAAGGTTTCTTGCTGCAAAAAGACAAAGAACACTATTTGCCTACAGTGGTTTCTAGATCTTCCCTATTCTTTCTCTGTTGGTCTTTCCAGGCCAAATTTTCCAGATCATCTGGTTGTTTCTCCCATTTAGTCTCATCCCATGCAATTTTCCAGCACCTCTGGAATACTACTTGATGAATTCTCACATAAATTGCATCTAAAGCAATCCCTACCACCAACACCAGAAGGTTATCTCTTCTTCTGAGGAGATTTTCTTTTTTCTTTTTTCATTCCTGGAAGGCAACAGTTTTCCCTGGCTTCTTTCTCTGATTTGTGAAATATACTGTCCTCTCTTCTTAATATGCTGTTCCTTGGGAGAACTGTCTTTGATCAATTCTGGAAACCCTTTTTGTTTGTTTGAGATCCGTCAAGTTTAATACTGCTAGTAGCTTTTAGTTAATTATTGAGCTGACACTTTACACTCCCACCATCCTGTTATTTCAGTGATGTAATTACCTCATTTTAAAAAGAACACTCAGTGGAGCTGTGCAGAGTGGACAGAAGCACTTAGGATAAAACTTCAGCAACAGAAGTGCTTCACAGAATAGAAAAGCATTAACTGGAAGAAAAAAAATAGCCCTTACTTCTGAAGCCAACTGGAAGAATGTGACTTTAATATTAAAATGCAATAGACTCTCTTATGCTCTGATAATTTCAAATTAAACTTGAACACTACGATACCACTTTTACTGCCACAACTCTAGAATATATTTCAGGTTATTGAACTAAATTCTAGTTATCAAGCAGCTCTGCTTCAAATAAGATAACAATAAGAGATTAAATATGACAAATAAAAGGAAGTCATTTTAAAAAAATCAAATATTAAAACCCAGCAAACAGCCTGCAAACTGACATAGCTTGAAACAAGGATTCAAAATATTGCAGTGAATCTTCCAGTCTTCTGAAACACTACAGTTAAAGAAAGGGAAGGAGTTAATGTCTTACCTGTTAAGTGTAGAAGGATCTAAATGATCGTATATTTACTTGTTTTAAGTAGAATAGTAGAAGGTCATCTTTTCTCCTTCAGAAATACAAGCAATGTCAATTTATATTAAATGCTATTCATGGTGTTATATGAAGAAATGAATCCCATGGCTGCAAGTTTTCTCAGTCATTAACTGAGAAAGGAAAGGTGGTGAGTTTAAGAGTCATCTTCCAACATTTCAAGTAATTTATTTCAGACAAATGGTATTTTCATGAAAACCAATGCAATCTCCTTTCCTCTCAGTGTCTTGGGTTTCTGTGATGTTACCATGAGCTTAAGCTTGATACTGCTTTTTCTCTTGGACTAGCAGAGCCAGATCTAGCAGTATTCCAGGGCAGAGAAAAGCATCAACAAAGGTGTAAGGAAAAAGGACGTACTCAGCACCTCTGCAGCCTTTCTTCAAAAGCTCCATCTTCCCACATCAACTATATTCTCATTCCCTGGAAAAACACTACCCAGTCCCTGCATCCCCAGCCTGATGGCACATTGCTGAGGATGCAGCGAGCTTGGGCCAGAGTTGGGGTCCTCCCGCCGTGAACAGGAAAGAGGAGACCAGGTCAGAAAGCCTGGGAACAGGCCCTGAATTAAACAGCAGCTTCCGCTGCCAGGGATGGGACAGAAAGAGGAACTGTGGTGTCTTGGTTCATGCAGCTATTCACCAACAAATTCCTTGACATCCAGGGTATGCAACTGGCAGCAAACACCAACCGTTAATGCAGCACAGGCTGCACTTCCTGCACAGATCAAACAGACATCAGGACCATGCCTAGTCTGGACAGTCTACAACCATAGGCAACTGCCTGTTTTAACTGTAGCAAAAGCCAGATCTGTACAATCGCCAAATTTAGTAGCTTTCTCTCCACTTCCAAAATAAAATAAAAGGAAATAAAATAGAAGTGCGAAAAAAAAAAACAGACATGACACCTTCACATATAAAAACTGAACTAGAATTAAAACTAGGAAAAAAATGGTTTAAGTGACCTTCATGTACCATACTGTTGTTCTTTTTTCTTCTCAGTAGATACTCTCTATAACAGACTATGTGAGAGTGTTTAGCACATTAATGAATTGCTGCTTTATAAACCAGGAAGCAAGTTAGTTTTAATGGGCTAAACAATTAACCTTGAGGAACATTTCATGCTTCCAAGCTTAGACAAATTAATATCTGTCCTTGCTTTTGATGAATATATATTTACAATGTCATTCTTCTGACATAAAGCTTATCCCCAAATCAAGGATTCACACTCTTCCTGTTACACTTTACTGTATCTGAAAGCAGAAGTTAAATAGATATAAATCTAGGAAATTATATATACATGAAGCCTTCTAGGTATAAGAAATTTAGTCTGAATGATGTTCCAGTCTTGAAGGACAGAAAAATTGTTACAGCTAACACCAGTTGGCACTTCCTAATTTTTAAGGTGCTATTCTATTCGTAGCTAAATTCTAGTCTCTGTTTTCAAAACTTCCTTTAGAGAAATCTGAAGTTCTCACTCTGTATGGAAATGAACTGTACACAGGGTTTTTTTGTTACACTGGAGAGGTTTGGATCTGAGTTTCCTAATTACCGGAAATGGGTGACATTTGGGTAGGATTACTTCCAGATCTCAAACTTCTTAAATTTTGTATTTTATTATTACGGTTACAAGAAGTCCACACTATACTTCCATAATTGTGGCATGTGGAACAGAAGACAGAATGATATACAGACTTTACTTTTTATCAGAAGCACAACTCCGTATGCACTAAAATGTCTTATTCCTAAATTTACCTTCCAGCTTCCAGAAGTTAAATTTTCCAGACTTTTTTGTCCTCTTCTGACCTGTTAAAAATTGCTCTCTGTCATCCTCGGATCATCAATCTTGCAGACACCATGACTGTTTCATGATAACAGCTTTTAGTACATATTACATTATTCTCACGGTAATAAATTTTGTATAAATAATTAATTCATTTCATTTAGGTTGTCTTCTATTATACATAGACACCAGTTTTCTGAGAGCTATTTAAGGTAAGAGTTAAACACAACCTCATGACATCTATGTTACGAACTCAGAATGCAAGACCGTTTAAAAATAAATACTCCAAAAGCATTTTACACACGGGGCCATGGCTATAAAATCTTGACAAAACAAACTAGGGAAAAAGTTCTCTCTCTTACTTACCCATACTTTAGTCAGTTCTTTCTCTTTCTTCATGAGTCTTTTATGCCATCACACCACAGAAACAAATGCAGGCCTTCTGGTGCTGACTTAATATGTTGTTGTCATTCTCTTTTTGGGAAGCAGTCTATTATCTTAAAAACAAATAAATTTAAGATTTTAAAATAAAACACATGGCTTCTTCTTGGCTTTCTTCCCAGTGGATTCTCCAATGAATCTTCCATCTGTGCTTGCTTCTGAACTCCGCTGACAGAAATATTTTGTAGTTAAACACATCCTTTCATTCTTCATCTGAAGTTCCAAATCAATTATAATCAGGGATGAAGCTTCAGGGCTGAAAAACTCCTAATGCATCCCTAGACTTCAGATCTTTGGCTTTGAACTCTTAAGTCAACTTCTGTGAAAAGTTTGGGTCCAACCACAATTCCTAGACATTTGCAAATATGCAAACATACATAAATACAGAGTCAACTCACTGTCAGTCTAGACTAGAAAGGAAAATTGAATATCCTTAATCTTTCCCTTCATAGGGAACAGTTTGAAAAAGCTAATTTTCAGGAAATTTCATGTGAAAGCACAATGCACTGCAAACCAATTCCTAGGATGAGCCCTTGTCTCCCTATTGGCTACAGTGAGAGTTTGGGGAAACAAAGTTCTTTGGGATTTTCAGAGTTCAGAGCACAGCCTTCAGGATGGGAAGGAATACAGAGAAAGACAGCAAATTCCTCTTGAACCAGGACAGAGAATCTTTTATGTGGTGGGAAGTCAGCACTAGTGCACAAAAGCCCACCTGCCTCTTTGAACCTGTGCTTGCTGTTCCTGAATTCCTCCAACAATCATCAGACAATGTATAAATATCAGCTTGATCAGGGTTCAGATGCAGAGAGGCTGATGATACAGAGGTTGGGTTTTTCTTGAGCAGAGGATGTTTATAACCCAGGTGAATGTGTTTCACAAATCCTTTCCTTGCCTGCAGCTCAGAGAACAGGAATCTGTTACAGCCCTGTCAAAATGATCAAGCTCAAGCAAGAGCAGCTCATTTTAGCTTGGAATATTTTCCAGCTCACTCCCCAGTGCTTTAATCAAGATGGTGGCCGTCACAGCTGCAGGATCTCCAATTTCAACCTGCAGCACTGACAACATGGATCCCTTTGCCAAGGAGCCTCCTTGATGCCTCCCCTCCTAGACTCATCCAGGCCCCGAAATTTTCATTGAGGGAAGTGCAAATTGCCACTGCTTTTATTCTAACATGGCTATAAGCCTTCAGGCAGTTTCCCAGAAGCTGCATTGCAGCAGTGCCCTCTAATCAGCTTGCGATACACATGGACAGGTGTGGTGAGCAAGGATTGCGATTTTTCATTGACATGCCGATCTCACAGTGCTGAGGAACCTGAAAAGGCACTTCCCCCTCCCACAACTGCTCTCACACTGCCTATTTCTTCTGACCTGAAATTCCCACTTTCCATTCACTGCAGCTTGCGTTACACAAATACAACACCCACCCACCAGCCTCTTCCAGATCTTGTGCTCTGCAGACATAAGGCAACTTTCAGCATAATAAGGTGTAGAGAAAAGCTATGTGGGACTCCTTCCATCATGCTGGATCTACCATGAAAAAGGTCAATACGTCACTGAGAATTATCACTGCCAATTAGCAGTACATAACCAAATAAAAAAATAAGAAAGCATATCAAGGAGGAAGCCACTAAGTTGAAAAATCAGTTTTTCATTGCACTGATAAAACATTAATCGAAATGAAGAAAAATAAAAACAACAAATCGATGGAGCAGAAATCAGAGTGCCTTAGACAGGAAATCTTTACAGTCTCCTGTCATGTGGGCAAAGTGGATATTTGTAGAGGTCTTGACTATTGTCACTTTTCAAGTTCATCAGTAACTAACTCTGAGTCTTCTTAACTGGCCTCAAAACTCAAAAACACTCACTTAGGTGGGATCCTTTCCAGAAAGCGCAAGATAAGTGTACAAAACACCACGTTCAACAGCAGCATCTTTCAGCCACTGCTGTAACAAAAAAATCTGCCCTACAGACATTCATATTTTACCACCGGACTATAACGAATTTAATTATTTTCTTTGCTTGTGGGATCCTCTTTGTGGGGAAAGAGGGTCCTGCAGAAGAATTTTTCATTTTGCCCTTGGAGACCTGAAGTAGAGCTATTTCACAACAGAACACAAAGCAAGTGCACGAAAAACAAAGGGCATTTAGCTGTTAAAGGTCAAAGCCTACAGTCTTACATAGATATTTCAAATTCCCTTGCAGGTTTGTAACTTGAAAATATGTTCTTCTAATCAAAACAAATGTGTATGAGTAGAACACCACTGGATAAACAACCTTCACTTTGAAGAAAAGGCAGAAAGTGTCACTACAGAAAGTGAAACCACCTAGAGGCAGGCGTAGGGGGGAGCAGGAGGGTGTAGGGATGTTTCCTGAAGACAGCAAGTTTAAAAATGACACGTTATCTGTCGATCAAATGCCACCTGCTGGCTGGAACAGAACATGGAGAAGGTGCATACTCCAACCAGCCACTCAGGCCAGCTTGGAGTAGATTGCAGGAGAATAAAATACTGACTCCTCAGTGTTCATTTCAGTTTTGAGGAAAACGTTGGCATGTTACTGAAGTATTACCTTGTTAATATGCAACTAATTCATCCTCACAGCATCTCCGTATTATTATTCTAGTTTAAAGGAAGATGAAATAGACATAGATCAGAATGATTTAACCAAAGTGACATAAGGCCAGTGACAAAGTGAGCATTAGACTTTCTATTAGCTCTAGGTTCAATACGTTTGGCATATCAGACAAAAACTTGTTAAAGCATTTGCCTCTTTCGTTAATTCACCTAGGTATGATTTAATACCATACCTTGAAATCAAAACTTACATTCTATACCATCTTTGAAAAACAACAGCCATAAGCATACGTTTTCAAAAAGTCAAAATCACAGTGAAATTTGAAGCAGTAAGAAGCATTTGCCCTTGAATGGAAGTAAAATGCAGTTCGTAGCAGTGCAAATTTTTTTCTTTTTTTTTTTCTTTTTTTTGGGCGGGGGGTATAAAAAATATATGTCTTAGTATTTTTGCCATATGACCAAGGAGCAATTATAAGGTAAAATTTTCATACCAGGCTTTTGTCACCACCAAAGCACTTGTAAATTGATTGTGCTACCAGAAGTTTCCACAAAGGGATTCCTGCCCTGTAATCAGGGGGCATCCATGTTTTCTGTAAGCAATGCATAACAGTAATGCTGTTACATGTAAATCAAGTAAATTGCATCTTCCCATCAGGACTTCTGTATCTACGAGTCCTATAGGGCAAATAAATGCCACACAGACATCCCCCTTCTGGGGGACAAGCAGAATTTAAGAAGTTCAGAATTCGTTTATGGCATCCTCATTTTGCGCAGCATTTTACACAGAAACAAGGGAAAAGGATCCAAACTGAAAAATTTAAAATCTGCAAAGCTGTCAGGGCAAGGAAAATTTGCAGGTGTGAACAAAGTAGTGCAATCAATCGTTGCACATTGGGTAACAGCACAGGAGTGTGTGTCCATGCTGCCCCAGTACACCTGCATCCTAGCTACTCTAGATGACGGGGACGGGGAAAGAAAAAAAGCCCAGGGCCAGGGGGGTTCTCCTGGGTGGGTTCCCATGGCCACCCTGCAGTTAGGCAGCCTTCATGGCTGCCAAGAGGGTTGAGCTGTCAGGGGAACACCTCCATGGTGGACACGGTGGACATGGTGGACTACGATATGGCAGAAGAGGGAAAGAGGTGGGAAAAAGTAGGGCCCAGTGCTGTAAGGACCCCCACCATATTCCCAGCAGATGGCTGGACAAAGGTACAAGGGAGGAGAATGGTGGCCACATGCACCTCAGCAGTGACCAGCATACCCTAGGCCTTCCCAGCCACCAAGGGGCTGGAAGAGCCCCTCCTCTGGAGCTGCAATGGCACCTGTTAGGATGCACTCTGTAATGCTCCTCGTGCACACATAAGCCATATGTGCTGTGGCTATTTTTGGAACCCAGTGCTTAGGGTCAGTGACTGTGCAAGCCACATTTGTCATTGGCTATATTTATGGTTTTGATAGTTCTCTCCCTCCAAAGCAAGGCTGCCTTCCCCATCTGTCATGCACAAGTATTGTGATGCAGAAGGTTTTTATTTTCCCTGCATATTTTTAATTGAATAATTACAAGTAACTATCACATATGGATATGTTGAGACTTAGGCCTTCATATTCATTTCTATAGCAACACACTGATTTTGCATTCAGATGGGTGTGTAACACAGAATAGAACAGCAACTGTTATTCAAACATAAGCAAACCAGAGCTAAAGAGAAGGGTTTTTTCTTCCCAAATTGGATCCACTGGGAGTGTATTTACATAGTACATTCTCTAAAACTCAAGCCTCTCACACTTTGAGCTATTCTGACCAAACCATCCAAAAGCTACATGACTACAGTTGATACAGCAATGCACTTGACTCTTGAGCCCTGCTTGAGAGGCAGGACATGCTTGTTTAGGATCAAGAAACTATGGGTTTTGTTGCCTCAGCATACTGGCTGGGCAGCTTGGCATCTGCCCGGGCTGAGGTATATAGGCAGAGTCTTCCTTTACCAACTACCAGAACTGGTGAACTGGAGAGCAGTTTGCTAAAAAATAAAAGGTAGGGATATTGTTTTCACATGTAAAGATTAATGCTTCCTAGAAAATAGACTGAAAGATCCCAAAATTACTATAAATGCGATGGCCAGCTCCTTCTGAGAAAATCTTAAAGAATTTTACAAAACTCCACCAGGGAACAAGAGGACTCTTCAGTAGCAAATACACTCTCCTGAAGCGCAAGACCCTTGCTTTCCTTTGGAACTAAGTGCTTTTACATATAGCCCTTGAACTATGGAGCTATACAGGATAATTTAAAACAAATGAACAGAAGAGGGAGGTCCATGAGGATCTCACTATGGATTCTGTTACACCTTTAGAAAGTCCTAGATTTCTTTTCAAGTTATATTTTCTAATTTTTGGGGGGCAACATCTGTCTATAATCACATGTGCTGCCCTGGAGTATGGGGCCATTCAGAATGTTGGGGACTCTAGGCTACATTCACTAGAGGGACATTGGCTCAGCCTTGCATCACTTTATTGCTAGGCATGGTGTCACCTAAGCACACCACCTTTGGTAGAGGTGGCAGGGAAAAGAAGCATTTTCAATTCTATATTGAGACTAAATTTTAAAAACCACTGAGCTTGAAGATTCACCTGGGCTCCAACCTGTCTCCTCACAATTTACAGTGGAAAATTGGAACAAATACTGTCTGCAGCTGCAGAGCTATGGGTGGAGGGCAGCGTTTTCTGTTTGCCAAAACCTGAATGTAATTCAAAGTCAATGACTGTATGAGATAGCCTACCTTTTCACCTCTAGAACCAATTGAAACCTCCTTTCCCTTCCAGAGGCAATTTATTTTGTATGTGGAAATCAAAATTCCTCTAATTGTTTTCCCTTATTTTTATTCCTATGTTTTCTAATAAACATTTTAAATATGCAGTGACATTTTTGCAGGGTGTTAGTCCTTGCTTTCATGTTAGATGCTTATTTTATTTTACTGGAGAGTTAAAATTACTGAATGTTGGACCAGCAGAAGCTCCTTGATGTTCTAGACCTTCCAGAAATATCTGTCAAGCCTGTTATACAAACATTTCCCCGTAGAACCTGAGTGGACAGAAAAAGCATAGCACTCAGCTGGAGCAAACATGGCCATGTGTTGTGCTGTTTACCACCAGCAGAAGCTTGACCAAAAAGCCACAAAGTCACAATGGGTCATATCAACACGGTTGTTGCTCAGCATGCAGTTGCATGTTAAGTGGGGACACAACACTTAAAGAACAGTGCGGCTTAACTGAGAGGAGGCCAGATGAGTCCAAAAAAAGGGGATTAGAGATTCGAATACACAAGGAAGACAAGATCAAAATAGGTAAGGAACTGGGTTGCTGTGAAAGGACTGGAAAGACAGCTGAAAATTGTCTGTAGCTAAGCAGAGAATTTCAGCAGAGAAGGAAGGAATCTTTTTCAGATCATCTCTAAGTAGGACACAAAATGAAGGATACTTCTCAGAGATTACAAGGTTTTCTACGTCCTATTCTTAGCTACCCAACTCACTTCTTTTACCCCGTAGAAACCCTAGCCATCCAACTTTCATCTTGTTCTTTCTCATAGGTAGATGAGCATGTAAAGGTTACAGCCTACAAAGGCAGCTTTAAGGCACTTAGCACTAATTCCTCAGAGAGAGCCTAAATTGATTCTGAACTTTACAAATAACATAAAATAATAAATATTATGAAATAATACAAATGTAAATGTTTACTTCAGGGAGAAACAGTAATTTGTGTTTTGAAAGTACTAACATATCAAGTTACTACTTTTCATTTTATGATATCTAACACTGTGCTTCCCTTCATTGACAATTCTGATGAAGAGTGGTTGTCATATATGAATGGGAGCCAAAACTGCTTTAACTGAGTCAAGAAAAATATCACAACAGCAGTCTCTAAAAGTTGCTTTTTACCTGTAACAGCAAAAGCCTTTACATTTTAAAGGTTAATGTGAGTCAGAAAAACTTTTCTGACGTGTAAAATGAAACACAAATTTTTAAAAACTGTAATTATCTTTTATTATTTCAGAATCCAGATCAAAGTGATTAACATTACTACATGGCTGAAGCGAATATTTCAAGGTTACAAGGACAGTGCAGAAAAGCAGTAGGATCCAAAAAGGATTCTGATGAACTGGAGAAATCATCTGAAATCAGTGAAATTAAAATGCACAGTAAAGTGGAAAGTAGTACATATATGGAGGAACAACCACATGCATATACATGAAAAATCAGGGAAGGGATCTCAACTGAAGGGAAGGTATCAGAAACTGAAGATGAGTCAACAAGATAACAGTATGATAAAAAAAGGAAATCTCATTCTGCAATACTGTATGCAAGACACGGCAGATGATATTCTGCTTAATTTATTGCTCGTAAGGCATGAGCTGGAGTATTTCGTCTTGTTTGCAACACACACTTAGAGAAAGACAGATTATTTAGAGGCAGCTCAGAGGAGAGCAACAAAAGTTACAAGAAGCAGGGAAGGTGGCAGCCAAGAAAAAAAGCTGAAAGAAATGGGCTTAATTAGTCTACAAATAACATGGAGACTGATCATCAAAGCAGTCTCCAAATGCATAGAAGGTTGCAGAGAAGACAATAATGATCAAAAGTTCCCCATGTCCAATGGGGGTGTGACTCAGAAAAATATTTATTTGCAAACTTAAGATAGATATTTGAGAAAGCTTCCTAATTCTTAAGACAATTTAAAATCTCCAGTAAGAGAGACTGTTCTGGTTCTGAGAAAGTGTTAGCTAAATGTCTATGGGTGAGATGACCTCAGTTTACTTCTTCTTGTCTCAGAGCAAATAAGTATACTCTCTGACTTCTGAATTTCCTTCAAATAACATTTCTGATGATGAGCAAAAGCAAACCCACAACAGTCCATAAAAATGCACAAATAGTAAATATATACATCTAAATCATTTTAGAAAATTCAATTTATGTGGAAGGGTTTTATTGTAAAATAAACTCAATCACTATTGATGTAAAGTACTCAATTGTTTTTCATTTCCTTAGATATTGTAAATATGTTGCTGTGAAGGATTATCTAAGTAGGCGACATTTAAAGAAAAATGTAGAGGCAAGATTCTTTTTCTGTCTTTGAACAATACGTCACAGGAGAGGAAAGTCCTCTCAACACCCTTTTCAGCTCTGTCAGTTCAGGATTGTCAAGAGATTGGTGCATTTAAGATCCTACATAACTGTAGATGCAGAATACTTCTTTCCAAAAAAACCCGAAGTTCCAGGCAAGAGGGTATTTTCACAAGCTCAGAATTTTACATAAAAATTGATTGGGAAATGCTGAAATAGGAAGCTATATCATTTCAGGAACACCTTGTCCCTGCTGCTACTAAATCATCATGGGAATTTCCTCGGAAACTGGCTCCGGCTCTTCAAGGTGGCATGCCGGGTTTCCCTGACTGGGCTGCCCTGGATCCAGCATCAACAGTTTCAGGCCCAGAATTTCAGCTCTGCAGAGGGGTGCCTGGAAGCCCGTAGCTCTCACAGCGCTGTCTCCCAGCAGGAACACCAGCAGCCAAACAGTGGCAAGGATTCAGCTCTTGAAGCCTCAGATCCTCACCGACATAGACAGCCAGGAAAGCTTGGCTTGGCTGGCTGTCCCAAAGCCACGGGACAGCCTCTTCAGCTCTGGAGTAAAGCCACAAGATGGATTTTTCACAGGGCTGGGAAAAGAAGAAAAATCTGCCAGGTATTTGGACAGGCTCTTTCCGAAACTCCTTTTGGATTTGGGGGAAAATTGCTCAACAGAGGATATTTCAAAAGTGAAATTTTTTGCATAAAATAATTTGCACTTTCTGAATAGATGAACTAGAGAGTAATAAGAGTGTGTGAGAACATAGAGAGAGAAACAAATCTGATTGTGAAAGGAGAGCCCAGCATATGCTGTACCTTTCTATTTCAAACCTAAGTAAAAACAAAGCAAACCTCTAGTACAACCCAAGGTAAAGGGCAGCAGCAGAACCAATTTTAGAAGTAATTGGTTTTCAAATTAAACTCACACAATCAGCGTATGGATTTTCCTTCCACAGGTAGAAAATAAGAACTTTGAAAAGATTCTGTCAAATACTGCTGTGCACTAAGCTGAAACTCACATGCTGTATATATTTTCATCTTGAAGGTCTATTAATAGAAAGAAATGGTACAAGTCAAAACTTTGATGTGCTGGCAGGCATTTACCTTAAAGTCAGCTATGAGTGTTCCACAAGCGAGCTTTAGCTATGCACCTTTTTCTTTCAAAATAACTTCAGTGTGGAATAAAGTTCGGGAAGATTTGTACTAGCTTCTATGTTTTGCAAGAGGTAGTTATTTGAGTTTTAGACTGTAGACTGGAAATCACTACTGAAACCTTCTAAGAGCGACATCTTATTTCTCAGACCAAATTGATAGAAAAATATGTCTAAAAAATTATGGTAAATATAAGGCTGGATCTTGAAGGCCTTATTTACTTTTGAAGCCTTTATTTGCTTTAAACCTAAGCCCTTTTCAAGCTTCCCTTAGGGAATAGTAGGATTTTTGCATAAGTAAGAAATCTGGGAATTTGCCCAAACACAGGGCAGCTGGGGAGACAGGAGGAAAGGTAGCAATAATATTAAATTATGCTAAATGAGGAAGGAAGGAGAAAAGCATTTGAAGGGAAAAGTTGGATTGATCCAGGACAGAACAACAATTCCCACACCTGGTGAGAGTTTTTCTAACCTTTTGTTATTTCCATACATCCAGAAAAGGTACTATCATCATGAGGACACAATAGCAAGGGATGGAAGAATGTTATTTATTCGCTCATCCCTGTGTCTAGAAAGTCTTCATGCACAGTGCATCCCAAGTGGACTGCCACACGTCTCCCTAACCTTTGTGTGTGTGAATGGTTGCAGAAATAAGGAAGCTCTGGAAAAGGCTAAAAAAGCTAGGAGGGGTTAACAGGTAAAATAATCAGTGACAGGAAGAGTGTACTTTGATAAGAATATAAAGATGTGACTCGTGGCATATGTGAGAAAGAATCAGGACTGAGGGGTATAAACACTGTGTGGAGGGCAGTATCCCCTCAGGGCTGAGCAGAGCGGGAGGTGCTGGTTCGAGTTGCTGGCGGGAGCTCTCACCTCCCCCAGCAGCTCTTGGCTGAGACATCCCCTATGTGGAAGCAAGACATCGAAAATTTGGGAAAAGTTGGAAGAAGCAAGAGGTAGGAGAGAGGTTTAAGACTTAAATTTGTGCCAGTTTGTATTTACGTGGCTGCCATGCTTCTCCTTTTCTGCAGGAGATAACTCAGGCTGCAGCAAGCCAAGACGTGGGACTGGAACCAGCTGTGTTTGCTCAGCTGTGCACTGAGGGAGAACTCACGATGCTTACGCTGCCGCGCACTCACTGAAAGCCCAGGAGCCATCGCCTCTTCCCAGAGTGCTGTCCACAGGCTTGCGACCAAACTTTGTAACGCAAAACAACCTACTACAGTCACTGTGTAGCTTTGGAGACTGAATAGTTAAACTGTGAATATTTTTTGTCCCTCAACGCTCTAAGTGTAACACTGTAATATAAATATCTCCCTCAAAAAGATGTTTCCTGGCAGACATTAACAGACCTTTTGCACTGCCAAAGGCCCAGCTAGTACAGGTATCTCCAACATAAACATCATAAATACCCATCCAGAGGAGGACCTCATCCCCAGTCTGAATACATCAAAGGCAGCTTGCATTTCGCTGTCCAGGACTGGGTGCAAGCAGATCTGGAAAGTATAGCTACAGATGAGATAGGTTAGAAAAGAAAAAAAGAAAAAACAAACAAACAAACAAAACCCCCAAACCAATAACAACAAAAAAATCAAACTCCTGGAAAAAGCAAAGTAGAAAAGCAGCCAAAAAGCATACAAACTGACCAGTTCAGTTAGGCTTTTGTCATTTTGCACTCCAGCTTCTCTTTAGCTCCCCATTTTTGCTGAGATCTATTGCACACTGTATGCAGATTTCATTTTCACTATTCTTCACATGTCACAAATTGCTTTTCTCCCTGTCCTTCACTACAGCAATGGTGTCTCCCCTCACCTCCGCTACTGTCACATACTGACAGACTTAGGCTGTCAGGCCATGGCTTTCTCAGACAACATTTCACCCAGTGCATTTATTCTGCGCTTGCTTTGGGAAGTGACAGTGCTCACGTTCACAGTCAGCCAGCTGAGACCTCTTCCCACCCTGGAGCTTTTCTCAAGGGTATAGCCCCTGGAGAGACAAATAATTTTGTATTGAGGAATATGTCCATAAGCCTGAAAGCCCTTGTGCGTTTCTCATATGAGTTAGGAGGCTTCACAAAGTTACACCACGTTTGCTCTGGACCTGTAGATACAGCGTTTGGTTTGGGTCGGTCTTATTCAGACTTCATTAGGATGATGTGAAACAAGAGCTCAAAACCTTCTGTGAATCTTAAAGAAGTTCTTCTCTCTCACTCTCTCTCTCTCTCTCTCTGACAGTTTGATTTTTCTTCTTTACTTGGTTAGGACAGAAAACACATCTTAGCATAACAGTATTAGCAAAACTATAAAGAGTTGCTACACTGGTGCCAGGAAATGATCCTTGTACTGACATCTGTGTTCAGAAAGTGAACCTGACAGGAGCATCAGCCCTGATACGGATTCCTGTTGCCTGGCATCCTGCAAGTGATTTGCCTCGCTGCCAAGCCAGTACAAAATTCTCCAATAGTAGTATTTTAGGCATCTTTGCATTCCATTTGCACTCATGTAAGTCACAACACATTTGACACTGAAGGAGAGGCTTGTTTGTTTCATGGAAAGTTTGTCATGTGCCAAATTATTTTTTTGAAACCTTCGTGTTGACCCCTTTGCCCCTGTGACTGTCTGAAATGCATAGTGTTAGCAAAGCTTGAAATTACAGTAAGAAAAATTCAGTAGGAAATGCATATTTGTAAATTATAAGTAAAAAAGCATTATAATTCAAAAATTATTACATTTATGTGATGTTTTAATCTTGCTACATTCCAGAAAAGCATAGTCCAGCATTTAGATTATTTGCATATCAGTCTTTTTATAGTACTTTTGCACAAAAACTCTATACCTCCTTAGGTCAAAGGTACGCACTCCAGCTAGTGTGGATATTGCAGCTTTTTCTAGTCTGAACACAAAGGAAGGCTGGCAAATACAGTCTGTAATTTTACAAACTACTGTTATTGCAATTTATTTTTCCTATACCACTGCATGCAATGCTGCACAAGATATAGCATGCAAAGACAAATGAAAAATTACTCTGCACCAGAGAGCTGCACCAAAGAGCTAACATGGTAAAGAGAAGTGTTTCTTGTGAAAATTGCTGGGTTCTTTTAAAATTGAGTATTGCAGTCAACTTCCTGAGTTTTGTCTTCCCACATTCCTACCATAAACTCACTAACTATGCTCTCCCTAAAAATCACATATGATGTCATCTTTCCTCTCATATAAAAATAACTATTCATCCTTTTGACACTGGACAGTTAGGAACTATAAATGGTTACTAAACTTACCAAAAGTACATTCCTAACCTTCCAGAAAAACAGTCTTGTCTGGATATGAGAATATTTAAAAGACGAGAATTCTCAACTCTCTTTCCCAGAACATGAAATATGAGATTGTAATGTATTTCATCCTATGATGTTAGAACACTATCAAAGTATTGCACAGGTATCACAACAGACCATTTCAAAGGTGCTGAGGTTCTTAAAGATCAAGAAAGTTTCCAGGTAAGTGTTTCAAAAAAACCCAAAGCGGTATACCAGCATCCTTGATTTTGGTGGAAGAGGGACTCCAAAGCAGTTTTCAAAGGCCCACTATCTACCTACAACTTTAAGCACCAGATTTTTTAAAAAGTCTGCTCCTAGAGTTCATACCACTTTTCTATTTAAACTGGAATAAGCCGACTTAGAAAAACTAGGCAAAACAAGGCATTATTTTTAGGTAGACTTCATTTTGCCAGATTTGAACTTCACTACATAGTCACCATTTTCCTCAAACAGTATGTCAGAGGTGACACCCTTGTAGACATCAGAAGTTACTTTTCTTCTCAGTTATGACAGTATAAATCACAAATATCTTCACTGACCTCATTGGAATTCCAAGAGTAAAGGACTAGAGCTCTTGGCATCTGCTCACAATGGCCTTTATGAGATTCTGTGTGTGTGCAAAAGAGACCAAATTGTTCATACAGAGAAGAGCAGAACAAGTATAATCAAGCAAGTGCCAAAGCGTTCCAGGTGGCACACACACAGAGTCATTCCTCATTTTGCAAATAATTGTCACAGAGTGAACGGAAGAAATTGCAAAATGAAAATAAGTTTCTTAAACTGAAATATCAAATTATTCTGGGAATAAACAGGTTATCAGTTAACTAGAAGACACATAGATGTGGCAAATTTTAACAAAATGGATATAGAGTTACTGACTTAAATTTAAAGAATATTGCATACTTGAAGAACAGCTGAGGAGATCTAGCTGCTACTAAATTTATACTAGTTTAGCAATATGCATGGACTAGCTGCTCTAACTAAAATATTTATTACCAAAGGCCAAAACATGGGGTATAGAAGAGAGCAATCTAGTTGTCTGAGGTGGCATGAGATGGCCAGAAGGGATTCCTTTTTGTAGAGGAACTTTAAGGAGACACACCTTCATCAGCAACATAAACAGTGGGATTGAGTGCACCCCCCACAAGTTTGCAAATGACACCAAGCTGAGTGGTGCCGTTGACACACCTGAGGGATGGGATGCCATCCAGAGGGATCTGCACAGGCTCGAGAAGTGGACCCATGTGAGCCTGATGACGTCCAACAAGGCCAAGTGCAGGGTCCTGCACCTGGGTCAGGGCAACATCCAGTATCAATACAGACTGGGGGATGAAGGTATTGAGAGCAGCCCTGTGCAGAAGGACTTGTGGGTACTGGTGGATGAAAAGCAGGACACGAGCCTACAACATGTGCTCGCAGCCCAGAAAGCCAGTCATATCCTAGGCTGCATCAAAAGAAGCATGGCCAGCAGATCAAGGGAGGTGATTCTGCGGGGGGGTTGGACTAGATGACCTTTAAAGGTCCCTTCCAACCCAACAGATTCTATGATTCTGCCCCTCTACTCTGCTCTGGTGAGACCCCACCTGGAGTACTGCATCCAATACAGCCCTGGAGCCCTCAGCACTGGAAAGATATGGATCTGTTGGAGCAGGTCCAGAGGAGGGCAACAAAAAAGGTCAGAGGGCTGAAGCACCTCTTCTATGAAGACAGACTGAGAGAGTTGGGGTGGTTAAGTCTGGAGAAGAGAAGGCTCTGGGGAGACGTGATTGCAGGCTTTCAGTAATTAAAGAGGGCATATAAGAAAGATGGGGTCAGGCTTTTTAATAGGCCCTGTTGCAATAGGACAAGGGGTAGCGGGTTTAAACTAAAAAAGGGTACATTCACACTAGATATAAGGAAGAAATTTTTTACAGTGAGGTTGGTGAAACATTCGAACAGGTTGCCCAGAGAGGTGGTAGATGCCCCATCCCTGGAAACATTCAAGGTCAGGTTGGACGGGGCTTTGAGCAACCTGATCTAGTTGAAGATGTCCTTCCTCATTGCAGGGGGGTTGGACTAGATGAGCTTTAAAGGTCCCTTCCAACTCAAACCATTCTATGATTCTGTGACAAGGGCAAAGGAATGATGGTCCAAAATGGCAATGCTCATGCCGTTCCATCCAACTGGAGAATAAGCCAGGCCAACCAAAGCAGTGACAAGTGTCCCTTAGCTGCCTCCCAAGACAAGAACCAGAAGGCCAACCACCTCAAAGGTGTGTATGGCTATCGTATGTATGGATCCTCTTGCACCACTCCAGGGAAACCTGCATTCTCAATTACCTCTCTGAAATTCCTGTACTCCAACACATACAGCATGGGAAATAAACAGGAAAAAACAGATATCTGTGTGTGGTTGCAGGGCCATGATCTCATTGCAGTTACAGAGACACGGTGGGATAGCTCACATGACTGGAATGTTGTCATTAATGTCTACGTACTTTTAGGAAAGACAGGCCAGCAAGGCGAGGTGGTGGAATTGCTCTTTATGTTAGAGTGCAACTGGAATGTATCTAGCTCTGCTTAGGTGTGGATGAAGGACTAGTAGAGGGCTTATGGGTAAGAATTAAGGGGCAGGCTAATATAGGAGACACTGTTGTCTGCGTTTACTCCAGCACACCTGATCAGGAAGAGAAAGACTATGAGGACTTCTACAGACAGCTGAAAGTAGTTTTATGGTCACTGGTTCTGGTTCTCATGGGGGGCTTCAGCCACCCTGATATTTGCTGGAAAGGCAACACAGCCAGGCACACACTGTCCAAGAAGTTCCTGCAGAGTACTGATGATAACTTCTTGACACGGGTGGTGGAGGATACAACAGGGAGAGGTGTGCTGCTGGACCTTGTACTAACAAACAAAGAAGGACTGGCTGGGGATGTGAATGTTGGGGGCAGCCTTGACTGCAGTGACCATGAAATGGTGGAGTTCAGGATTCTGCATGGAAGAAGCAGGGCAAAAATTACAACCCTGGACTTACGGAGAGTTAACTTTGTCCTCTTCAAAAACATACTTGGAGGAATCCCATGGGTTAGGACTCTAGAAGGTAGGGAGGGTCCAAGAGGGATGGTTAATATCCAAGCAACACTTTCTCCAAGCTCAAGATCAGTGCATCCATAGGAGTAAGAAACCAAGCAAAGGATGCAGAAGACCTGTATGGATGAGCAAGGAGCTTCTGGAAAAACTCAAATGGAAGAAGGAGGTTTCTAGAATGTGGAAAAAAGGACTGGCCACTTGGGAGGAACATAGGAATGTTGTCAGAGTATGCAGATGTGCAATGAGGAAGGATAAGGCTCACTTGGAATTAAATGTGGCAAGGGATGTCAGGGACAACACGAAGGTCTTCTTCAAGTACGTCAGTAGTAAAAGCAAGGCTAGGGAAAATGTGGACCCACTGCTGAATGAGGTGGGTGCCCAGGTGACGGAGGAGGCAGAGATGGTGGAGTTACTGAAAGCCTTCTTTCCTTCAGTCTTTACTGCTAAGGCCAGCCCCCAGGAATCCCAGATAAATGAGCGGAGAGCAGTGGATGTTGTCTACCTTGACTTTAGCAAGGCTTTTGACACTGTCTCCCATAACATCCTCATAGGTAAACTTAGGAAATCTGGGTTAGATGAGTGGACTGTGAGGTTGATTGACAAATGGTTAAATGGCAGAGCTCAGAGGGTTGTGATCAGCGGTGCAGGGTCTAGTTGGAGGCCTGTAGTTAGCGGTGTTCCCCAGGGGTCAGTACTGGGTCCAGTCTTGTTCAACATATTCATCAATGACCTGGATGAGGGGACAGAGGGTACCCTTAGCAAATTTGCTGATGACACATAGCTAGGAGGAGTGGCTGACACCCCAGAAGGCTGTGCCGCCGTACAGCGAGACCTGGACAGGCTAGAATTGGGTGGAGAGGATCCTAATGAAGTTCAACAAAGGCAAGTACAGGGTCTTGCACCCAGGGAGGAATAACCCCATTCACTGGTACAGGTTAGAGGTTGACCTGCTGGAAGGCATCTCTGCAGAGAAGAAGCTGGGAGTCCTGGTGGACAACAAGTTGACCATGAGCCAGCAATGTGCCCTTGTGGCCGAGAAGGCCAATGGTCTCCTGGCTTGCATTAAAAATAGCGTGGCCAGCAGGTTGAGGGAGGTTATCCTCCCGCTCTACTCTGCCCTGGTGAGGCCACATCTGGACTGCTGTGTCCAGTTCTGGGCTCGCCAGTTCAAGAAAGACAAGGAACTACTGGAGAGAATCCAGCAGAGCACTACAAAGATGATCAAGGGACTGGAGCACATCTGTTATGAAGAAAGGCTGAGAAAACTGGGTCTGTTTAGCGTGGAGAAGAGAAGACTGAGAGGCAATCTCATCAATGCTTACAAATATTTAAAGAGCAGGTGTCAAGAGTATGGGGCCAGACTCTTTTCAGGGGTGCCGAGCAACAGGACAATGGGCAACAGGCACACACTGGAACACTGTTCCATCTCAACATGAGGAGGAACTTCTTTACTTTGAGGGTGGCAGAGCACTGGAACAGGCTGCCCAAAGAGGTTGTGGAGTCTCCTTCTCCGGAGATACTCAAAACCCACCTGGATGCGTTCCTGTCCGACCTGCTTTAGGTGAACCTGCTTTGTCAGGGGTTTGGACTAGATGATCTCCAGGGGACCATTCCAACCCCTACTACTCTGTGATTCTGTGATGATGATGACAGTTAGTTTTACTATTATTATTAATGATAGTGAAATTTAGTTACAAATATTCCAAAGTATTAGTAAAGTAATGTCACTCTGTAAATAACAGTAAAAACAATACAGTGGTTCCATGGCTACTTTTGCCAACAGTGTCTTCTTCAGTCCTGCTTGGTTTTCAAATAAACTTGTATTTTCAATTGCCCTCTTGTATTACCCCAATCAAGATGCTCAGAATAAAGGAGGGCCCATTCTTTTTTTGTAATAAAGTTTTTTCAGGATAATTTGTACTTTCAGAGCCCCGTAAACATATTTTCCAGTGTAATTGTGACACTCATTAAAACACCTTTTTTTCTCCCTTTACAGAAATGATTTGTAGAGCTGCCATTGACTGAAAATCTGATGGTAATTCTGTTAGCAATACATGGGAAGAAATACGACACTGAGCTCTCTCGGTATTTCCAATTCTTCCAAGAATAAAATAGCAACAAAAAAAAATTTATTGAATAGCTTCAGGAAAGTCATTTTTTGAGCTGAAGTGCCAGATTTACATGCACTTTTCAAAGCAGAGCAAGAGCATCCTGTCAAGCACTGGACAGGTGTGCTTTTTAAACCCAGCATTTCAAAAGCCGTGATCTCCAGATCTGCCTGATTCAAGATTCTTCTTCAGCAACAGGTGAAATCTTCATGTGTTCTGTTGCAAACTACATGTTCCACACACATGTCCATCACTTGTTGAACTTGAAAAGCGCACATTAAGATCCATAACATGCTAGTACCACTGAAAAAGGTATTTGAAAATTATGGAAAGAAAAAAAAACAAACCAACCCACCTCTGAAACTATAATCTCTTGTAAACATTACTTAAAAAGAATACATTTGACCCTGACACCAAGAATTCAATTAGGATACTTCACAGGTAATGACTTTTTATTTTCCAGTTCAACCACCCATAAAATGGAATCCTCTGTGTGATTACTGAAGCATTTTAATTGGGCTTTTCCTTACGAACCAAGCAGAAGGCCCACAGAGGAAGAATTTTAAAATGTGTTGTACCCTCCAGCTTTAGAGGGAAACCTTGTCATGAGGTGAGCATGGAATTGCCCGTTGCTTCCAGAAATAGACTGTTGAGGCTATGCAGTTTGAAACGGGTAAACAGGGAAACATCGCTTCTACTAAGCAAGCTTTTCCTATGCCACAGGATTGCTCATAACCCGGTGTGATGGGCATGTCTACTACACATTGGCCAAAGTAGAGTAGAGTCCTGCGAGGCAATGCCGCTCACCTTGAATGAGAGAGAAAGCTGAGAAGAGAAGCCCCAACAGAAACCCTCCTTAGAGGCAAATTTATCCAGAGACCTATCAGAAACCCCTCAAATGTGACAGCTTTTCTGATAGGTGAGAGTGAGTGGTTTAAGCTGCTGGAATTTCTTGGTTAACTCATAGCCACCCAGGTCTGATGGGGAATACTGTTTGAAACAGTATTTTCTCTCAAAGCACCACCTCAGAGATGATTGCTCTCATTTAAGAGTCCATATCATAGTTTGTCAAAGGCTCCTATAATGGTAGTGATAGCCTTTATCCGTAGACACTAAAAACAGCAAAGACCAAGAACAAGCCATGTACCAAGGTTTCTCAGTGCATCCACTCAGCAATAGTAGGTGCCTAATCCAAAATAGAAACATCAAAATCCATGAGTCCACATCCAGAATATAATGTAAACTGGGCTGTGTCTGACCCTGGTCACTCCCTCTGGCACTGATCCTGACCTGGACTTGCTGCTCTGCATCCCACTTGCTTTTCAGTGATCCCGTCTGCCTTGTTACCATGCTCAGCTCCCAGCTCACCTTCACGTACTTGTTGGCCCTCACTATAGCCTGGCAGAAACAAAGTGGCAGAAACTGATCAGATGATAAGCACTAAAATTACTCTGCACAGATTAAAAAGGACAAACATAGACAGTGACCAATGGGGTTGCAGTCTGATGTCCTAGTCCACATTTACAAATATCCTCTAAAGATAGGTCTGGGACCTTTCATCCACCTAGTGGATGAAGCAAAGGTGGTGGACGTAGTTTTTCTGCATTTTAGTAAGGCTTCTGATGCTGTCCCTCATAGCATCCTTCTGGACAAGATGTACAACTGTGGGATGAGCAGGTTCACAGTGTGCTGGGTGAATGGGGCTATATCTGGCTGGCAACTGGTCACCAGTGGTGCTCCTCAGGGCTCAATCCCAAGGCCAGTTCTGTTCAATATATTTGTCAGTGATCTGGATTCAGGAGTTGAATGCACCATTAGCAAGTTTGCTGACTGGGAGGTGCTGTTGACTCTCTCACGGGACAAGAGGCATTGCAGAGGGATTTAGATAGCATTGGGAAATCATCAATGGCATTAAATTTAACAAGAAGAAATGCTGGACTCTGCATCTGGAATGAAGTAATGCCAGGCACAAGTATAAATTGGGAGAGGAGTGGATGGAGAGCAGCCCTGCAGAAAGGGATCTGGGTGTGCTGGTCGGCAGCAGGCTCAACAGGAGTCAGCGTGAGCCCTGGCAGCCAAGAGGGCAAACTGCATCCTGAGGTGCAGCACACACAACACAACGAGCCAGCCGGTCAAAAGAGCAGATTATCCCACTGTATTCAGCGATGGTATGGCCTCATCTTAAGTGCTATCTGCAGTTCTGGACCCTAAAATGTAAGAAGGATGTGAAGGTCCTTGAATGCGCCCAGAGGAAGGCAACCTAGCTGGTGAAAGGGCTGGAAGGCATGTCCTCTGAGGAGCAGCTGAGGACTTTGGGCTTGTCTAGTTTGGAGAAAAGGAGGCTGAGGGGTGATCTCGCTGCTCTGTACAGCTTCCTGAGGAGGGGAAGGGGAGAGGGAGGTGCTGAGCTCTTCTCCCTGGGATCCAGTGACAGGACATGTGTGAATGGTTCAAAGCTGTATCAGGGGAGGTTCGGACTTGACATGAGGACACATTTCTTTACCAAGAGGGTGGTCAAACACTGCAACATGATTCCTAGAAAGGTGGTCAATGTCCCAACCCTGTCAGTGTTTAAGAGACATTTGAACAATGCCCTTAATAACATGCGTTAACTTTTGGTCAGCACTGAAGGAGTCAGGCAGTTGGATTAGATGATTGTTGTAGGTCCCTTCCAACTGGAATTATTATATTTCTATGCTAAAATTAGTAAGCTGACTACACACTGAAAATCACAGATTCAGGATTGGTTTTATGGGTCATCCTAATGGTCAAGCATTGGGTTTATGTGTCATGATAATCTTCCTCAGACACCACATATGGTTAACTTTTTGTGTCCAAGACATCCATCTCTCTGCCCTAGGAGCTAAATGAGCTCCTTGGCTGTCCCTGCACTAACACCTGCCATACCTCACTTCTACAAGACGTTTTTCTCTCCAAGTTGTCTAGTTTTTTAATACAAGCTAAACTCAACACATGTTCTCAACCCATAGCTAGCTTGGCAGATAGCAATTTCTGTATGTACATATGTGCACACGTACATATTCTGTATCTTTTATTTCTGTGTGTATGTGTGTATGTCTCTAGGGGTTGTGTGCCTAAAAGTTTATCTTTCTTTTCTGGCTACACTGGTTGGTCTAAGAGCTACCAATTCTTGCCCTACAAACACTGGCTTGCCTGATGTCTAACTGCCTTTATTGCTTCTAATAAATCTCTATTAGAAGATCAGGACGGAGGATTTCACACATAATTTCCAAACAGGTAAGACAGAGTGCAGACTAATTGATGTATTAGCTCTTGATTCAGAAAAGAAATTTAGCTCTTATCAGTATAATACTGGTCAGAAGCTTTATGCATGGGAGAGTTTCCTCAATATGTTCTCTTTTCTCTACCTCCAGTTGAAACATTCCATCCAGACCATGGCATCCACTTAGGTGTTACTAAATTCTGCATAGGCATAAAAGTCTTTCTTCATCAATAAGGATATAAATTAAACTCTTCAGTTGCTAAAGCAAACTGCAACACACACACAGTGTTAATGCTATTATTTTGCAGAAAGTTCTGAAAATGCCACCTCCAATGATTTTTTAAAGACCTAATGTTATTCTGAGGTAGTTCAATACTCATTCCCTAAATATTCAAGGCCTGCAGGAGCAACAGTAAATGCAGGACTATGGAGCTGTCCTTTCCTAATAGTTCGTGCTAAGGTGTCCAAATGTCATTGCAACAAGTTCACAGTAGTGTTAAATTCAGTCATTTGATTTTGATTGTTCAGAAAGTCTGGTGTCAAAAAGCAGTACAAATTCAAAGCTGAAACTGAGCTCACTTGCTTTGATCTTCCCTCTAGAGACAATGCTAAAAGATGTGACAAACATGACATGGAGTCATTAAGTATGGCTTGTTTCTATCTGCATCACTAAGAGCCAGGCAGGTTATAAACCTGTTAGGGGATTCTGATGACCTGATAATATAGATAAATCTGTAGGTACACCCATTGAAAAATTTCCTGGTGTGTGGTTATTTTTGCAAAATTAGCCATTCCAGGACACATGAAGACATGCTTAGTGACCTCCTTTCTTTCTCCAAGCAGGTGATGATCTTCATTACAATTTTGCCTCAAATTGTGTTAAACAAATCACAGATAACTGATCAGATAACCCTTCATGGGATAATAAAATAATGAGAATTGCAAAAGAGCAATTAGAAAAGATTGGTACCCTAGCCACTGTTAAGATAAACGTAACAGAATGGGACAGCAGATATTGTATTTGACAAGTTCTCTATAGTGAAATAATCAGAAAAGTGGCCAACAGGGGAAATGCAGGGCAGCAGAGCAGTTACTGCTTACCTTTAAACTGATACTGTTGGGGCCCTGAAAAGACTTTAGAACAGGTAGATATCAAATACAAAAGAACTTCCTTAACTTTTCATAGTTCCAGGAAGAAATAAGAGATACAGAAGGCTTCACTTTGGGGCGTATTTTATTATATTGTGACATTATGTCATCTTAAGCATTTCGTGCCCCATTGGCCTGCCAAACATGAAGGCACAGGTACAAGCCCTGACTCTTTTTTGGGCAAGTTCCCCAGCTGCACCTCTTCATAGAATCATTTTCATTGTAAAACACCTTTCAGATGATCAAGTCCAACCATTGACATCGCACTGCCAAATTACCACTAGCATCCAAGACACATATCCATCATTCCCTAACTGGGGAACATTCTGGAAATAGGGATAAAAAGGGTCACCCTGTGTGTAAACCCACACCTTGGGTTTACATACTTCTAAACATCTCTTGAGTGCCATGGGAGCTCCTGCTGCTAGTCAAAGGATCTCCCTGTCTACAAGAAGATGATGGGGACTGACATACTGATGAAGTAATACTTTTCAGGTCCAGTACAAAAATAACAGTAAGCAGAAACGGAAGAATCCTTTTACAGTTCTGGTGGTTTTACTGATACACACCAAGACAGGATCTCACTCAACTTGCCTAGGCGGTCATTGAGTAAATAAAATTTAAGCTTGATAAAATCTAAGTTCCAAAAACAGTCCACACTGCCATACAAGTCAGTCATTTCGATTCCCAGGAGTCGGACAGCTGACCTTCTTATGGAGTTATTGTTTCCCATTTCAAATGTGCTCTAACTTTAAATTGTTAGAGAAAAAAAATAATTCTCAGCAGTGTACAGAGTTTACCAAAGGCTGCTTGAAATGGGCCACAGTCAATCCTTCTGAACTCTTTAAGAGTTGGTATAGTGGAATTATTTGGCTCTTGTATTAAGAAACCCGAAGGAAATATTGCCGTTAAAGGCTTAATATCTCCTAGGATTCCTAAGTCTTGTACGGATGATTCTGTTGGGTTTTTTAGTAGCCAGAAGTATCTAAGTTAATGATAGTCAAGACTAGTGCACTGATAGTGTCAGTAGCCATGATAATTTCAGTAAATATCTTATGTGAATATTTAAATAACATTTAAAAAAAATACAAAAAAAACCCCACTCCTACATGTATTTTCATTGTCACAGGTCATGTATTAGTTGCTGTGATCTGTACAATTGCTTGTTGTTTTGTTAAATTGTATGTAAATTTTATTTATTGCTTTTATGCATGGTTGCTTTTCTCAGCCTGCTTTACCCAATTAGCCCATTCATTAACATGTACGCTCTTACCTTACTGATAATTAAAGTTTCTCATTGCTGAAAATAAATTGCGCATTTATCCACCTCTTTCCAGGAAATTAAAACAAGTCAGACAATGAACCTGATAGATCCCTGAAAGGGATTTCCCTGACTGTGTAGAATTTTTTTCACAGGGATGTTAAGTATCCTCTTTGCTTTAACACCATTTGTGCTCAAAGACACGGAACTAAAACATGATGACATGATGATCCTTCTTTCCCTCAAGGTAGTTGCCCTGTCAGCAATCCCCAGGCTAATGCACAAGTTAGCATAACATCTGTTGTTAACATGACCACAGGATAGTACGTGGTCTTACCCCTTGTAACAATTCCCCCTCTTAGAAAGGGGTAGATGAATGTTCATGCTCTCATAATTACAGGATACAGTCCATGAAGTAACTTAGCCTGCTGCAAGGAAACTGTTATGTAGAATGCCTTTATTCCCACATCTTAGAACTCTGTAAGTACATGTGGCTTCAGTAGAAGCTTAATGTTTATTTCACCTCCAACTGCTTCTAAATAAGGACCACCAAAGGTAGGTAACTGCCTCCTTAAATGTACCTATTCACTATTCTTCCAGTGCAGAATGTAAGACCATCAAGAGAAGCTAGAAGGAACAGGATTCAAAATAAATAAAAAAAGGTCGTTCTTGCTGCCAGAGGTAGTAGCACTCGGGAAAACGCTACCAACGTATGCTATCATGCAAAACACGTATTGGGGTTAAATGGAAAAGTAAGCAAGCACTTTAAAGAAAACAAACACTTTAAACAATGATCCTTTAAAGACCTCTAGATAGACAAACGACATCAGATTCATGAAGTTCCCCTCAAATAAAAAAAAGTATGAGTCTTGGGAGAGGACCTGGGAAAAGTAGAAAGCATATTTGCCCAGTTACTATTTTTCCTGGGCATCTGCTCAGTGGCTGCTGTTGTAGAAGGATACAGCATTGGCAGGAGTTCAAGTACAGCTCTTAGGTTCTAGCCCACCATCCAGTTCCCTGAGGATATTGAATAGTGCTGGCCTCAGAGCTGAGTCCCTGCACTGTATCCCTGCAGTCAATCTCTCTCTCCACTTTGACAGTGAATGCTACAGTAATAATCAAAGAATGGCTTTGCAGACTCAGGAGTGTAGAGATTAAAAATCTTGTTCTGGACTGTGTATACATACTTTTTAAGGGTATCAGATGACAGTACCAAAATGCCATTATATTGTTACCATATGACACCTTCTTCTTTTCCCCTACTAAAAAGTCTTTTGTGTTCATTCTTAGCAAACTCATGTTGACTGTTTTCCTTGGTTTCTTCAAATTCAAATATTTTCTTTGTTCATTTCCTACATACTTTTTCACTGGGAACTGAAAATAATGGCAGTTGGTGTTCAGTTCTTCACCTCCTTTTTTAAAGATAGATAATACATTCATTCTTGTTCACTCTTCCGTTGCCTGACTAAACCTTCACTGGTCCTCAAAGATAATTAGTGCTTGCTCTGAGACTACTGTAGGCACTTCTTTAAAAAGGATGAAGTGCTGTAGTTTCATATCAAGCTGATTTGAGAACACCTTACTTACCTGGGCATTAATCCATTATTTTGCTGTTACACACTGAGATGTTATCCATTGAAGGTTATGCTAGCTTTCTGATTGTGCTTGATGTCCTTGGAAAAGATCACTATCAAAAGATACTAACTTTGGCCTTCTCAACTTCAAGTGCCAATAATTTTTCTTCTCTTTTTGGCAGACAACCATCTCTTCCCTCGTTCTTCTGTTTGCTGCTAGTACACTAATAAAATGATTCCATGGCATCCTGGTAGTTTTGTAGTTGTTTTGTATTTTGTTCTTTCTTAAGCTTATGCTGTACTTCCATCCTCACACTTACTCATCTGACCTAGTTTCCAGTTCCGGTACGTTTTCCTCCTGGCCCTGAAGTCAATGAAGTTGTATCTTAAAAACATCTTTTATCTTTCCTTTGCAATGGATTGTGCTTTTCACTTGTGCATTTTTGAATGAAAGCAGGTATGGCCACTGTGAATTCAGCATTGTCAGTCTATGTGAGTCATATTCTAAGCATGACCACAATATAGTAAGGCTCAGAAAATCTAAGGACTTCCCCATCCCCTATCTGGATCTCTGTAGGGCTTATTTTGGGGCTAGGCACCAACGTGCTCAGACAGATGTGCTCGCAAAAAGTGCATCACAGAGTAGCAGATGCCTGGGGAGCTTTCTTATCTTGGGAAGATGCAGTAATATGCTTGAGTCTTTCCAGTAGTGAGTGGGTACTCATTAGAAGTCTTGTGCGTCCCTGTATCCCATATAGATGACTGAAGTCTTTCTTTTGGTCTGACACGTGATCTCAAGGTGAAGTCCCTGGTGACTGGAAAAAGGGAAACATCGCACCCATTTTTAAAAAGGGTAGAAAGGAGGACCCTGGGAACTACGGCCCTGTCAGCCTCACCTCTGTGCCTGGGAGGATCATGGAACAGATCCTCCTAGAAGCTATGCGAAGGAGCATGGAGGACAGGGAGGTGATTAGAGACAGCCAGCATGGCTCCACCAGGGGCAAGTCCTGTCTGACCAACCTGGTGGCCTTCTACGATGAAGTGACTGCATCTGTGGACAAAGGAAGAGCGATGGACATCATCTACCTGGACTTCTACAAGGCCTTTGACACAGTGCCCCACAACATCCATCTCTCTAAGTTGGAGACATGTGGATTTGATGGGTGGACTCTTCGGTGGATAAGGAACGGGCTGGATGGTCACGTCCAGAGGGTAGTGGTCAATGGCTCGCTGTCCAGATGGAGACTGGTAACATGTGGTGTCCCGCGGGGATCTGTACTGGGACCGGTGCTGCTCAACATCTTCATCAATGATTTAGACAGTGGGATCAAGTGCACCCTCAGCAAGTTGGCCGATGACACCAAGCTGAGTGGTATGGTTGACAGGCCAGAAGGACGGGATGTCATCCAGAGGGACGTGGACGAGCTGGAGAGGTGGGCCCGAGCAAACCTTATGAAGTTCAACGAGGCCAAGTGCAAGGTCCTACACTTGGGTCGGGACAACCCTCATTATCAATACAGGCTGGGGGATGACGTGATAGAGAGCAGCCCTGTGGAAAAGGACCTGAGGGTACTCATGGATGAAAAGCTGGACATGAGCCAACAGTATGCGCTTGCAGCCCAGAAGGCCAATCACATCCTGGTCTGCATCAAAAGAACCATGGCCATCAGATTGAGAAAGGTGGTTCTCCTCCTCTACTCTGCTCTTATGAGACCCCACCTGGAATACTGTATCCAGCTCTGGAGCCCTCAGCACAAGAAGGACATGGACCTGTTGGAGTGGGTCCAGAGGAGGGCCACGAAGATGATCAAAGGGCTGGAGCACCTCTCCTATGAAGACAGGCTGAGAGAGTTGGGATTGTTCAGCCTGGAGAAGAGAAGGCTCCAGGGAGACCTTATAGTGACCTTCCAGTACCT
>VWZL01000170.1:416651-584960 GCA_013396915.1 Stercorarius parasiticus
TTTTTAAAAAGGGTAGAAAGGAGGACCCTGGGAACTACGGCCCTGTCAGCCTCACCTCTGTGCCTGGGAGGATCATGGAACAGATCCTCCTAGAAGCTATGCGAAGGAGCATGGAGGACAGGGAGGTGATTAGAGACAGCCAGCATGGCTCCACCAGGGGCAAGTCCTGTCTGACCAACCTGGTGGCCTTCTACGATGAAGTGACTGCATCTGTGGACAAAGGAAGAGCGATGGACATCATCTACCTGGACTTCTACAAGGCCTTTGACACAGTGCCCCACAACATCCATCTCTCTAAGTTGGAGACATGTGGATTTGATGGGTGGACTCTTCGGTGGATAAGGAACGGGCTGGATGGTCACGTCCAGAGGGTAGTGGTCAATGGCTCGCTGTCCAGATGGAGACTGGTAACATGTGGTGTCCCGCGGGGATCTGTACTGGGACCGGTGCTGCTCAACATCTTCATCAATGATTTAGACAGTGGGATCAAGTGCACCCTCAGCAAGTTGGCCGATGACACCAAGCTGAGTGGTATGGTTGACAGGCCAGAAGGACGGGATGTCATCCAGAGGGACGTGGACGAGCTGGAGAGGTGGGCCCGAGCAAACCTTATGAAGTTCAACGAGGCCAAGTGCAAGGTCCTACACTTGGGTCGGGACAACCCTCATTATCAATACAGGCTGGGGGATGACGTGATAGAGAGCAGCCCTGTGGAAAAGGACCTGAGGGTACTCATGGATGAAAAGCTGGACATGAGCCAACAGTATGCGCTTGCAGCCCAGAAGGCCAATCACATCCTGGTCTGCATCAAAAGAACCATGGCCATCAGATTGAGAAAGGTGGTTCTCCTCCTCTACTCTGCTCTTATGAGACCCCACCTGGAATACTGTATCCAGCTCTGGAGCCCTCAGCACAAGAAGGACATGGACCTGTNACAATAACTGCTCATTGTCTTTGTTGATTTTCAAGGGCAAAATTTTTTTCACTGATGTATTCAGACAGGATCAAATAGTTGAGAGAACTCAATACTTCAGAAATATTCGTTATCTGGAAAACTTATTTTTCTTCCACCTGAAAGACAGAAAAACATCACCCAAAATCATGCACAATAAATACTGTCACTGTATTACTTACAAGAAAAAGGTTAAAGTACTTGGCAAAACTGTCTTATTGGTGGTGTATTTCTACACTAGAAAGGAAAGGAAGCAGAATCTTAGACTGTCTGGGGTGAACCTTCCTTAAATTAGCACTGCACAGCAAGAAAAGACATTAACTCTACAGTACAAAAATGACTGCATCATTCATCATAGATCACCAAGGCTTGTAGTTTTCAAGGTTTCCATACTAAAAATACAACAATTTAATTAGGATTATAAACTGTGCAATGCTTTACTGCCATCTATTTAATATAAAAATGTCCAGATTTTGGTATGATAAATAACCATTCCTCATCTAATACCCAAAGGCATCCATCGCTGATCATCTGTCTCTGTGCAAACTGTGATAGAATTTATAATATAAACCATTATTATTGGGATGATTAAGTACAAGGAGTTGAATCCTACTCTCTATGCAGTGATGTAAATGCAGAGTAGTGCCATTAGCTTGCATGGCATTATCCTATATTTACATTAGGAGGCAACAGGTTTTTGATTATAGAGATGCTAGTAAGAGAGATGAAGAATGCTCCACATGCCAGTATTCTGATGTTTTACAGACAGGCTTGCCCTAGGTCTTCTCCCTCACCCAATTCCTAAATGGCATATATGTTAAATATAGAGTCATCGAATCACAGAATGGTTTGGGCTGGAAGGGATCTTTAAAGATCATCTAGTCCAACCCCCCTGCAATTAGCAGGGACAACTTCCACTAGATCAGGTTGTTCAAAAGCCCCATCCAACATAACCTTGAACAATTCCAGGGATGGGGCATCCACAGCTTCTCTGGGCAACTTCTTCCAGTGTCTGACCACCTTCATCATAAAAGATTTCTTCCTAATGTTCAATCTAAACCTACCCTCTTTCAATTTAAAACCGTGGCCCCTTGCCTTGTTACTACAGGCCCTGGTAAAATGTCTCTCTCCATCTTTCTTTTAAGCCCCTTGTAAGTACTGAAAGGCTGCAACAGGGTCTCCCCAGAGCCTTCTTTTCCTCAGGCTGAACAGCCCTGACTCTCTCAGCCTTTCCTCATAGCAGAGGTGTTCCAGCCCTCTGACCATTTTCATGGTCTTCCTCTAGATGCAATCCAACAGTAGTAAATAAGACATCCCTGTATTATCAATACTATTTTCATCCCAAATCCAAAACATAGCCCCATACTAGCTACTATGAAGAAAATTAACTTTATCCCAGCCAAAACCAGCACAGATAGCATCCCTTCCCTTTAGCAAATTGACTACACCATTCAGCCACATGTCACCTACAAACTTGCTGAGGGTGTACTCACTCTCACTGTTTATGTCATTGATGAAGACATTAAATAGTATTGGTCCCAGTTTGGACCCTTGAGGGACACCATTCACTACTGTTTCTACTTGGACATTGAGCCATTGCCTGTAACTCTTTGGATGCAGCCATCAGCCAATTCCTTCTCCATCAAACCCACATTTCTCCAATTTAGAGGCAAGAATGCTATAGGGGACTGTATCAAAGCCTTTACAGAAGTTCAGGTAGACAAGATCCATAGCTCTTCCCTTGTCCAATGATGCAGTCAATACGCATTTGCCGCCCACAGCAGCATGAGAGCACAGGTCGCTGTGACTGTCTGGCCATTATTATGAGTACTGCTGTACAGATCAGGCACTTCCAGGATACCGCTGCAGAACACATACTATCCCAAAGATACTCTTAATTCAGGCACCTCCATCAGTAACAACTACCTCTCTGATGCTTTCGTTAATCTCCTATGCTTAATGAAAGCCCAAACAAATCAGAATGTATAGATTATAAAGCAGTCTGGGGAGTGGTGCATGGAGGGGAGGCTGGGGGAGTGGCAGTGGATGCCACTTCACCAATATCTGTCTGTCACTTCTGAACCCAGAGAATTATGCCAGTCCTGTAGTAAATCAGTGTATTTAGTCACTACATTTACTCTGCAAGCCTCTACATTCAGTCAAACCTTCAATCCCTGGCCCCAATCCCAAAATCTGGTACGGTTCCTCCCATGGTCACTTGTCTCTTAGCTGCTATGGCTGCGGAAGGTAGTCACAGAGGGTCCATCTCACCTCAACAGTTTGCGGAGTGAGAGAGAGGGAATGCAAAATCAAGGAAGAAAGCAAGGGTCTATGCAACCACAAAAGGTTGGGCTCTTTGTAATAGAAGAATGGAGCACACAGCCCACTAGAGGCAGTGGAGTACCAACATTATGTACAAATGACACCAGCAGCTGCTTGGAAAATTTTGTTTCCAGGCTGCATAAACCACCTCTGCCTTTCATCCTGAAGGCTTTACTTTTTGTACTTATTATGAAACCATTACCAGGATGAGACCAGAAGGGTTCTTTATAAATTTGTTTAGAAAATCTGCAGAATTACTAAATTACTAAATTAGATCCAAATTACTAAATTACTGAAGTAGATCCTGCTTTGTGGTAGATAACTCTGGAATAAAATTCTATGAAATTCTGTGAGACTTATTATTCAGCAGAGATGAATTTGTGGACACAATAAGCATTCTAAACCTCTATATTTTCTCTCCAGCAGGTCTAAGAAAGTCTCACTGCTTGTTTTTTGGAAACAGTAAGAATGTTCTGTTTGCTCTTAAGGAATATCACCTACACACAGAATGAGCTGGGAAATCCCAGAATGGGTGATGAAAAATTAGGCTTCAGGAAATACAACATAGAGTCTGAGTGAGGTAAGCAGTTAATTTTTAGGAAGCAATCCGTTCTTGTCAATATGTTCCTGTGCTTAAATCAAACAACAAGTAGAGCAGAACTTCTGCACAATAGCTACTGGAATTCTACCAAATCTTAATGGAAAAAGCTTCCAAAAAATAGCTCCAAAAAGATGCATTTAAAGCTAAAATTATACTTTTTTTTTTCATTTATAAATCTGTGTTCTGCCATCTGTAGAAATGGACTCAACACGCATTCTTATGCTGGATCGCTTATCTGCATAAGTCAGGCTTCAGATACGCACTACATAACATTCTAATCTTTCTTCTGTAGGTCTGCTGTGTGCAGAGATAAAAGCATTATTAATAGTGTTCCAAAGTAACTCACAAAATATCACTTATTATTCCTGTAAGCAAAAATGCAAAGAAATCTGTAACCTTTGGGCTTTTGAGAAAAATAGAGAATATAGTATGTATGAGTAATTGGATATGATTTGTCTTACTCAACCATTACTAATATTGACAGTCACACAATCTGTTTCACACACTTTACAAATTATGGGCTGAATTAAAGGAAAATTCTTTGGTGCTGGACACATTTTCCTTACTTATTTATGATTAAAAATGTAGTCACTGTACAGATGAACAGAAAATCTGAAAGGGTTTTGTGATGCTCCTTGCAAAAGATAAGAAGCAGGTAACAACACACCAGGGACTCTATTTCAGCAACAAAGCTTTAAAGTCCCTATCATTTCTTGTCACTCGAGGAACATCGTACTGCAGAACTGGGATGCTATCTCTGTCTCAGTTGCAATGCAGGTTGATCAATCATGGTGCAGATCCCAAACTGCACCTCTATATTCCACCAACACCTGATACAGAAAATAGTGTCACTAAGTGAGGAGATGCTATTGCTTGTTGTAATTAACAAGGCTTCAGGAATAATTGTCTGAAAATCGCAGGGAGAACTTGCTTTGCTGAAAATAATGGCCGGACAAAGAAACAAGAGGGGAAATTATTGCTAGTATAATAACAACTTTGCATAAAAAGAAAGCTGCTTCTCATGACTGCTGTGGCAATGGGAAGAGCATTATAATTGACTTCACAACCAGTGAAGACTTTGGACTGATGCCTTGACTGTCTTCCTTTGACAAGAGCAGGTGTCCTGGCAGTGACACAAGCCAGTATTTTTGTAGGAGCACTGAGGGGATAAGAATAGAAGAAATAAATGAATTATTACACAGCATTTCATACCCTAATTACAAATAAGGCTATAGCACAAGGTAAATAGTACTTGCTACAGCATGATTAGTACATGGTGCAGAGATCATGAGTGGCTCTCCACCAGCATAGTCCTGATGTTACCCCTTCCAAACATTTTCTGCAAAGCATAGGTTACACTTTGTGGGGACTTCTATTTTATAATTATGCTATTCATTCACCCAGCTCAGAATTACAGAACAGAGTTCAGAATGGGCATGTTTCATCCCTATCTTATACCAGCCCTTGCTCCAGAGGAAGGAAGGAAGGAGGGAAGGAGGGACGGAAGGAAGGAAGGAAGGAAGGAAGGAAGGAAGGAAGGAAGGATGAGCTGCTTAAACATAGCAGAGTAAGTGCTTGTGGCATGCTAGAGCAAGGTTTGATGAACTGGTCATTGCTTCACTTTGATTGTATAAACCCTGGGAAGGTGATGCAGAAGTTAATCCTGGAAACTCCTTTCAGGGGCATGAAGGACAGGAAAGTCATGAGCACTAGTGAGCATGGATTCACCAAGGGGATATCGTGCTTACCAACTTAAGAAACTTCTATGATAAAATTACTGGGTTGGTAGATGACGGGAGAGCAGGTAATGTTGACTACCTAGGCTTCAGGAAGGCTTTCAACAGCATTTCCCATAAGGTCTTCACAGATAAGCTGATAAAGTACGGGCTGAATGAGCATGCAGTGAAGTGGATTGAAATCTGGCTGAATGACTGGGCCCAGAGAGTGGTTTTCAGTGCAAAAAGGCTAGTTGGAGGCCAGTAACTAGCAGTGTAGTCCAGGGGTCAATACTGGGTCCAGTCCCATTTAACGTCTTATTAATGATCTGGATGATGGGGCAGGGTGTACCCTCAGCAAGTTTGCGGATGACACCAAACTGGGAGGAGGGGCTGATATGTCAGAGGGTCGTGCTGCCATCCAGAAGGACCTGGACAAGCGGGAAAAATGGGCTGACAGGAATCTCATGAAATTCAACAAAGGAAAGCACAAAGTCCTGCACCTGGGGAGGAACAATCCTCCAGCACATTCTGGGGGCCGCTCAACTAGAAAGCAGCTTTGCAGAAAAGGCCCTGGGGGTCCTGGTGGACACCAAGTTGAACATGAGCCAGCAACATGCTCCTGCAGCAAAGAACGCCAATGGTGTCCTGGGCTGCAGTAGGGGGAATGTTGCCAGTAGATAAGGGGAGGTCATCCCTCTCCTCTACTCAGCACTGTTAAGGCTACACCTCGAGTGCTGGGTCCAGTGCTGAGCTCCCTGGTACAAGAGAGACATGGACATATTGGAGAGAATCCAACAAAGGGCCACCAACATCATGAAGGGACTGAAGCATCTCTCCTAGGAGAAAAGGCTGAGAGAGTTGGGACTGTTCATCCTGGAGAAGAGAAGGCTCGGGTGGATGTCATCAATGTGTATAAATGCCTGCAGGGAGGGTGCAAAGGACAGAGCCAGGCTCTTTTCAGTGCTGCCCAGTGACAGGACCAGAGGCAATGGGCACACACTGAAACACAGGAGGTTCCTCCTGAACATCAGGAAACACTTTTTCACTGTGAGAGTGACTAAGCACTGGCACAGGTTGTCTAGAGAGGTGGTGGAGTCTCCATCCTTGAAGATTTTAAAAAGACACCTAGAAATCCTGAGCAACCATTTTGTTATTCTATGATTCTTCTACTCCACCAAACTTTTGTGTTTCTGGAGAAGTAAGACTGGGAAACTGCTAGTTTTGTCCACAGCAGCTGTGTTCACTGATCTTACCCTCTCCAGTACAGCTGAGTTCACCTGAAGCAACAGAGAGACACTTAATAGGATTTGCTGGCATGCTGAAAGGGAAACAACCATTCCTCCCTCAGCTCCTGCTGGATTTTCTGGTTATTAATCTCAACTTCTAGAACTGGATGCTAAGCTTCAGAGTTCACCACTTTGTAAATACATGTAAACATGAACTAGTCTTGCCTGGTGTTATTTCTCAGGCATATGAAATGGGAATCCTACCAGTCCTCTGATAGGTGAAAATTAGGGTCTCCAGGCCAGTTGTGCCAAGGTATACAGCTGTCATGTTGGCAGACAAGCCCTGAAGATTTCTGCCAGGACAGTAGAATTTACTCTGTATATCCTCCTTCACTAATGAACCTGCCTAGTCTTGGTAAGACTCTTGGCTGCTTTGATACTGTTAGTTTCCTTTAGCAAGGGAAGTGTCTTCAGGTTAGACAGAGATGGTTTCACATCAAAAATGTATTTTAGAGAGGCGTCTTCTGTGTCAGGGAAGAGAATTTGAAGTGTCTTCACACCTTTTAAACATAAAAACATACTGAAGTTTCAAATAGTCATTAATGCAGAAAAAGCTATCTTCTTTTATCAGCATTTTCAATTACACGGATTTTACCAAGTGAACTAATTTGACACTCTTCTGCCCAGGCACAGACAGACATTTGAAGAAATATCTCATTAACCTATTTTTAAAAAGCATGCCAAGCTGGAAAGAGACAACAAAGATTTTAATGAGGTATTTTTACTTTGCTAGGATTGCAACATTTTTCAGTTTCCCCTTTTGTTAATTTAGCAGAGCTCTTGAATTCTTACATGGCTTCAGAGCTTTTAAAATTACCAAGAATAAATAAATATCATTAAGGATTCTGAACTAGACTGATATATTAGAACACAATTTTCACAGAGTTAGACTTAAAACCTGGGGTGCTCATTTAACATATAATTGAAATCTTTATTCTCCTTTAAAAAGCAAAATTAATTTCTGTTCTTAAAAGTCAACACTCTGCCTATGAGAGACTGGTGGAAAGTTAAGACTTGCTTTTTATTTAAAGGACCACCAAAACATGGCAATGCAATCAAGGGGTTTTTTATTTAAATTCTATATTTAAGTATCTTTTCAAGTTTTCAAACGAGCGCTAATGACTTGCTGATTTCATGTCCTGGTTTTGAAAAAAACATTTTCCTTGTTGTCATCTTTTTTCTGTTGGGAGGCAGTGTATACAACTAGATGAATCTATCTGAGTATACTTGCCAATCACTGACCATACACAGTCTGCTACCAAACACACAGTGACGTGTTTGCCATTTATGGAGACTGACTTAGAGGTTTTCTCCCAGTTTTCCACTGTCGTTTATAAGCAATCATTGATTAAAAACATTCTCAGCGAGGACAATAATATCACAGTAATTATTCTTACATTTAAACCTGTTACGAAAGTATGAAGCAGTAATTGGACTCAAGCTGAAGTGGGAAAGAGGCAAAAAGGGAAAGGAATAATGAAGCTGAGTGGATTTGATTACAGCCTTACTTTCAGCTGGAAAGATTCACATTATGTGGCTGTAAGGGTTCCTTCCACAGCATAAAATGGAGACCAGTACTACAGAAATTTATGCTTAGCTATGCTACTAGAACGAAAATATTCATACCTGTGGCTTAGACAGCCTCAAGCAAATTCACAGCCTTTGACAAGACTAGAAACCATGTTATCAGATTAAAAGTGCAATTTCTAATCAAACTCTGAACCTTGAATAGCAGCTAAATGAAACAGATCACATGGTCCAAATGGATATTTTCTGTGGAACAGGAATAGGAATTCCTAGGGAATTTAGGAGGAAAAAGAAAATGTGTGGGCTTTGGAAGCAAGGTCATGCTACACAGGAGGACTACAGAGGTGCTGTTTACCACCATAGGGACGAAATTCATACAGCCAAAGCTCGATTGGAGTCAGTCTCACTTTGGTGCCCAGTAATATTATGAGAGGATTATCTGGGAATTATTGAAAAACTTGAAAGACAGTGCAGTCATTAGGCAAAACTAGCATGGCTTCATGAAGAGAAAGTCATGCCTTACTAACTCATTATCCTTTGATGATACGGTTGCTGCCTCATGGACGAAGGAAAGGCAGTGGATATGGCTTTTTTTTATTTTAGCAAAGCTTTTGATACTGTCTCTCACAGTATCCTTCTGGACAAATTGTGCAGCATACAGTTGGACATGTACACAATATGATGGGTGAACAATTGGATGAAGGGTTGGGTTCAATGGGTTATAGTAAATGGGGTAACATTTGGCTGGTGGCCAGTCACTAGTGGTGCTCCCCAGGGCTCACTGTAGGGCTTCTGTGTTTTTATTATTTACCTGGACACAGAAGTTGAGTGCACACTAAGTAAGTTTGCCATCAATACTAAATTAGGAGAAGACATTCATTCCTTTGACGGTAGAGAGGCCTTACAGAGATATAGATAGATTTGACCACTGGGAAAACACAAATCATATGAAATTTAACAAGTGTTGGATTCTGCACCTGTGATAGCGTAGTCCTGAATGTATGTATAGACTCGGGCACAAGAGGATGGAATGCAGCCCTGCGGAAGGGGATCTGGGGGTTTTGGCTGATGGTTATCTCAATGTGAGTCAGCAATGTGCCCTGGCAGCCAAAAGGGCCAATGGTGCCTTAAGCGCAGTATAGCTAACGGGTCAAAAGTGATTGCCCCAACATAAGCCCTGGCGCAGCCTCACCTTGCGTACTATGTGCAATTTTGGGCTCCCCAGCATAAGAAGGATATAAAAATATTAGAATGTGTCCAAAGGAGGGCAATGAAGATGGTGAAAGGGCTAGAGGGCATGACTTACGAGGAGCAGTTGAGAATGCTAGGTTTGTTCAGTTTAGAGAAGAGTAGACTGAGGGGTTACCTCATTGCTGTCTACACCTTTGTCATGAGGGAAAGCAGAGACAGAGATGCTGATTTCTTCTCTCCCGTGTCCTGTGATAGGACTTGAGGGAAGGGCTTAAAGCTGCATCAGGGAAAGTTCAGATTGGATATAAGGAAAATGTTCTTTGTTGAGAGGGTGATCAAGCACTGGAAATGGTTGTGGCCCCAAGTCTGTCAGTGTTCACAAAGTGGTTGGTCAGTGCTCTTTGATACATGGTTTAACTTTTAGGTCGCACTGTGTGGAGTCAAGAGTTGGACTCGACGATCCTTATAGGTCCCTTCCAATTCAGGGTATTCTATGATTCTCTAAAAAATTGATTTAATAACACTATAATCATGAATCGTCACATCCAAGAATGCCCTCTGCAAGCTATTTTGTGGTGGGGAAACAAACTATGACTCAACATGCATTGTAATAAAATTGGCTATTGGGTTATTTTTGGCAAAAAATGTGCTATTATATTTGTGTTCTTGTAAAGATTACAAATGCTGTTCACAGCTCCTTCAGTTATATTGTAAAAGGAGTAGTGATCAAGTCATGCAGTTTATATTCAATGGACTTATGGTAAGCTAAGAGGAGAAAAAGCATGTCCCCAGAGGAGACTGTCTTCCAGACTTTATTTCATGAGATTATACAGTATTGTCATTAGTACTATTATTCTTGTTTTATTCTCTTGCCCCTCTATTCCAAAATGGAGACATAGTCCTATGTATACATATCTTATAATCATGCTGCAAAAAGTACCAGCAGGCTTGGTTTTGGCAGGCCAAATTGAGTTAGGTCAACTGTATCACCATTTCTCATATCACCTGTCTTTCAAACAGCAAAAAAAGAAGTGTACATTGTAGCTCACTAGTATTTCTTACAAACTAACACATTAGAGAAGAAAAACATAGGGGAAAGGCTTGTAGCAGTCTGATAGCTGATGACATCATACCCATTTTCCTAACCTGCTTGATGCATTACTTTCACCAGGACAATATATTGCCAACATTGTCTTTGCCACCAGAAAAGGTAAGCAGCTCTTTGGGGTGTGTATTTGTTGCATAGTCATTAAGGCATATCTGTTTCTGTTCTAAAAGCACTTCTCATAACAATGAGCTCCTTTGGCCACTGTCTGGACTGTGCTATTTGCACGTCTGCAGAAGATTCTATTAGAGCCTGGTCCTGGTCCCACTTAATTCAATAGATGGTTTTCTGATTGACTTGAATTACAGCAATAGGCTTTTATGGTCCCAGGTTGTACAGTAGACTAAGTCAGAATAAAATTCTGCTCTGTTTAAAGAGNGTGGAGAAAGGGGGATGGGGACTGATCATTCATTATACATGCACCATGTATCCCCAAGAACAAAATTAACAATGTGTGGGCATACCTATTGCTTCTCAAACCAAATTTTACTAATTTTGCTTTTAAGATTCTTTCCTGGGATCTTGGAGAAACTGTAGGAAGAAGGGAAATGTATGCAGTCAGAGTATAGAAAAATGTCAGGGGAAAAAAAAAATCAGTTTAGTGTTGGGGGGATGAAGATATTGCAAGGGGATGCCATCTACACTGAAATTGGAAAAGTTAAAAGAAAAATCTATAACTTTCAAGACTTAAAAGAAGTTAAAAGAAATAAACCAGTGTTGCATAAATGCAGATTATATTACCATTGAAAAAATGACCTTGGTTACTGAAGTTGTAGGTGAGCTAAATCTGAGCCCTTTGGGAGGCTCCCTCCACAGACTGACCTCCACCAGCTGACTCACTCCAGGTTAGCACATTTCACTGACCCATCCCAGTCTCTCCGTAAACTGCAAGAACAAAATCATTCATATCAGTGAGACTGCACATTCTCACAGCTATGCTCACACTTACATTGCATATTTCAATATGTAAAACCTAGCTGACTGCCTTTATAAACTCAGAAAAGAAAGACTAATAGAATACAATAGCAAATGCTGTTATAAGTTTTTTATCTTTGCATTTTGTGAGGTTATTACCTAAAAATAAACTTTTCAGGCTCAAAAGTCAAATAATACTGGTACTGATCAGGGAGAGCAAGTCTTCCTGGAAACTGTCCAAAATATTTGCATTCGTTTGTCTACTTTTTCAGTAAACTGGTATTTTAATTGCTAAGGAATTATAAGGAATGTCAATAATAGTAGGTAGCAAAAAAAAATTGGAAAGTCAGTTTCCACTAGATCAAAGAAATATATTCAAAGCAAGCAGTTACCACATTAAGTATTTAGAATATATATGGCATCTACAAAAGATTGGCCCTCTCTGTGTCTTCTCTTTATCACTTACTCCTTGATATACTATCAAGTGTTTATTAACTGTAATTTTGGAGTTATTTGTTGAATGTCACCATTGCTGAGGCATGTGGGAATCTCACACTATCCTGATACAACCTTTATCCTGATAAGAGGAAGAGCAGACCTCTGGGATACTGAGCTCAGAGATTTCCCACATGAATACAGAAATCCAGCCCAGACAGTTACTACAGCAACAGGCCAGCCAGAAGCATCGTGTAATTTCGATCTTGTTCCCGTTGTTCAAAGTGCTTTTGCTGTGACTGACACCTATAAAACCTTCCTACTATCTGGAAGCATCCATTAAGGATTCCTGGGTCTGACTTGTTTATGTCACCAAATGTTTACCTCCTGAAGTGCAGCAAATGTACTTCAAGCAAACTTCTAAAAAGAAAAAAGAAGGATAATATATTTGTTATAGTATAGTTTTGTGCTGTGTTTCACCATATTTACATAGTACATGTTTCCTTTTTAATCCTGCTACTGGTGGTGAAGGCACCCTCTTTCTTTCTCCCCCAAGAAAATTTAAAATGGATTTGTTAAACTTACAACAAAGCCTCAATACAAACATTAACTTAAACTTAACTTTCTTTCCCCCCCCGAATTCACATTTTCAGGACATTTTAATTCCGTATGTACTTGTCAAATATGTTCACACTGCAATAGGTATCATCTATTTGTTTGCATCTTTTTTTTCTCAGTTCTGTACAACATTAACATCAGAGCAGAACTCGCTCCAGTCTCTGCCAAATATTTCCATCTTCGATTGATTTTGAAGAGAAATTCCCTGGTGAATCACAGAAATAATTTGCACCCCTACAAATTTGAAGGTAAACAAGCATAAGAGTAAACAAGTTTTAAATTGTTCCTGTTCAGTGCTGTGATTTCTCAGAGGATCTCACATCAACACAAAACAAGTTAAGAGACTTATCATTCAAATCTTTCAGTCAGGAGCTGCTGTTGAGGTTCACATTCAGTTTTGAAGTTTACCTAACTTTAAAATCTTCCCAGTGAGATTTTACATAAATGTTTTGAGCCTGTATGTGACTTGAAGAAGAGCTTTTTAACCCAACTATAACATAAAATTGAAATGGTAGTCACTATATAAAGCAATAAGGGTGTTAACGATGCAAAACAAGGCAAGAGACATAACAGGAGAAAGACTATACAAAAAATTTCAGGAGGGCCAGAAGCCAATATCTCGCACTGCGGGTGAGCACTATCTTTGTCTCCAGCAGTTCAGCCTTTCCTGACTTTTGATCAATCTTCCACAAAAATGGCGGTTCTCAGACTTCAGTGACCTGGGTGGGCCAGAGACCACTGTGGCGGCCAAAACTGGACATTTTGGACAAAATTTGGCTGCAATGTAGTAGGGCTGAGTAATGAGTCTGCCCACACTAGTGACTCGCATGCATCAGCACAAAGAAGAGGACCCAGGGTTTCTTCTTTGCTCCAGTCCTGGCTACCAGTGAGAAGACAGAGAGAAAGTTCAATCTAAGTTTTCTCAAACTTCTGCTCAGTCCAGCAGGAACTTGTCTTTCTCTCCTTTTCTCTGCTGTCTGCAAAGATATCTCCGGTTGTTGGATTTCACAACAGGGAAGAAAAGACACATGCAGAACTGCAAACACATTGCAATTATTTGGGGGAGTGCAAGAGAAATATTCTTTTAATAACCAAGACCAAGCTATAGCAGTTGAAGTGGGCTCTGAAATTAATCACAGGTGCCTTTAATGTAGTTCAGTGGATGTTTCACTACAGACTATTTTGCAAGGCCCTTTCCCAAACTTTTAGCATTTACTTTCATGCTTCTCAGCCTGCGACCTGTCCATAGAGAAGGTGACCAGGAGGATTCTTTATGCTGCTGCTCAGCAGTAGCCAAATAATTTTATTTAAACAGTGTGTATTCCTGATGTCCTTTCACATCTAAGCCTTTCTTCTGCTGTAGAGTCCAGCCCTGTACTTTACTTAAAGCTCAGCAGTGCTATACATTTCAAGACTCCAAGCTTCTTTATCCTGTAGAATCTGAAAAATACACAGCACCGCCAGGGGTTTTCATTTTTTTCCTGTATTGTCAAACTGATTGTGCAGATACAGAAAGCTGGCCCCGGGCATTCAGATGGGTGGGGGAGAGTAGGAGGTTCATGCCCCTCCTGGGTATGTACTGAGTAGTGCCATATAATGTCTGTTTATTGAATACCTGGTAAATGATTTCTCCTGCACCTTACATTCATCCCCTGTGGTGTAATGCTCAATCTACTTCATCTTTCAGCAGTGCCAGGAAATTATCGCGATCTGTAAACTTCTCTGAGATTCTTGAATGGAAGACGCTATAGAAGAGTGAAATAGAAGTTAGAGGAGGGAAGTCTGGATAAAAGTTTTACTTCACTTGACAGCGTTACAGTGATGATGAATTTGTCTGCCCTGCAGGAAAACATTTAAATATTTTCCATGGGAGAATGCATTGAGAATACTCAAAAGAGAGGAATTCCCTTTCAACTACATATGTCTGTTCGCTCTCCTTTAATGTTAGTATCAAAGGCTTTGAAGAACAAGTGCCTGCAGACAGACTGCATAGTTTGAAAAGCAGTGGCAAGGGACTCGGTGATTTCTGAAGACAAGTGAACACAGACAGGAGAAGAGATGAGCAAGGGAAGGATTTGATCAAGGATGCATGCATCAAACGTGGCAGTTCATCATTCTAATTGTGTTAGTAGGAGTAATGTGCTCCAGCCTGTCAGTTATGTTTAAAAGTAGCAAAACACAATGCTCATTCTCAAGCCATGCACACCCTTTCCCTCTGAGCTGCAGGATATTAGAGCTCACAAAGCAGCAGTCGCAGAAAGAGCAGCAGGCAACAGCAACAGGGAAATGAAGAGCATCTGGCTAAGATATAATTGCAAACTTAAGTAGTTTCCAGTCTATTATGCTTACGCACTGAGCAGAGATAGTGCTGTGTTAGTGGTAGAGGGCTGGCCTGTTTTCCATTTGACCAGGAAACAGCAAGACTGCACACAGAGAGAGCAAGCACCAAGCAGCTCAGCAGAGGTCAGCCTCCCACGAGAAGTACCACTCAGGGGCAGGAGAAGTGACAGCTGGCAGGGACAGGTGCCTGGGGGGCACAGTCTTTGGCCTCTCTTTACTTGTCAGATCTAGAATTAAAATGAGGTCATGTGTGAAGTGGTTTTGGTATGCCAGTCAGGCCTCTTTCACCAGTTGAAGAAGGATACAACCACAGCAATGTATTCTCCCATCCTTGAATCCTTTGCCTTCCCTTGCCTTGTAGACCAAATCAACACGGGCTATGCTGACTTATTTTGGCACTGTCACACTAGCTTACATGAGCCAGCTCTGCAAACAGGATGGCTTGAGGGAAGACTTGTGGATTGATGGCTCAGAGAACTTCTTGCACCTTGTGAAGTCATGTATCCAGCACTTTCCCCCAGGCAGATCAACACTTCACAGATATAAAACGTATTCCTTGGGTCACCTCTTCAGTGCTTTCCTCCCTGTGCTGGCCACTTCTGAGCAGAAAAGCAAAGGTGTCACTAAGGAGTAAGTGTTTAAGTGTGGGGAGTCCCACATTTCCTTGCTCCTTTCACTGGTAAGATCTCCAACTAATGGAGATGTTTGCAAATAACTTTTTAAATGGCATTTTTCCTGAAGCAAAGGAAGGAAGATTACAGTAGTTCTCTAATATGGAGTCTCTGGAGCCTACGTGGAATAGCAGGAGAGGATGGCAATCTGCAGGGTTCACCATGCTTGGCAACCTCTCAGTGACATCATGAAGGTGAGCTCCTGCAGGCAGCCAGCTTCTCTAGAGAAGCCGCCTGGACAGCAAATGGGTGTTTTGGTGCTTCTCAGTAAGGCATCTCCAATTACTGATACTTTACATGCCTGCCTGGTAACACTGGTGGATGCGGGTGGATGGTTGGATGAACTTTGCATGGTGCGCTTCTCCTGGATCCTGTGCTTTACTCATGTGGTCTTAATTCTGTATTAATTCTGTATTAATTCTTAATTATGTAATAAAGAAATTTAGGAAATAAAGCCTCTGTGTCCTTGTTCATTAGGGAATCCTGCAAACCCACTCTTGCAATCACTACACACTCACATGCTGGGTCCACTTTAGGATGTGACGCTGGTGCTGTTCTTTGTGTACCACCAATAGGTGGTGTGGGGGTCTACAGCAGTCAAAAAGGCAACTAGAATATTAAGAAGTATTAGGGCAGAAATCAAGAAGAGAGCAGAAAATACCATTCTGCCCCCATACAGATCGTCTGTGCAGCTTCATCTAATTACAAAAACAAGTCTAATGTAGTCTCAAAAATATCAGAAAAGAGATCTTCATTTCAGAGGGCTATGGTAGAACTTGAAGAGGTACAGAGAAGGGTGTCATGGCTGAACAGCGTTGCAGAATGGCTCCTGAAGGAGGGAAAGATAAATAGATTAGGATTCCTTGACCCTAGAAGACAAACGACTGAGGGAAAAAAAAGGTACATGAATGTCAACAAAAAAGATGAACAGGTAGTTAACTGTTGTGATAAGCATACAATTTGGGAGACATCCATTGAAATTTACAAGTAGTACCTGCAGAAAAAGAAAATGAAGCCCTTTTCCCCCAGAGCATAATTCCCCCAGAGCATAACTAAGGTGGAGGCTACTAAGGTCAGAGACTGTCATAACTGCAAAACCAGGGAAATACCAAAGCAAAAAAAAAAAGAGGAAAAATGGTTTTTCCACACATTGCAACATCTGATCACATGTCAATATGAATTATTCATTTGAAAGCTGACCATTAGCCAAACATTAGCATAACTCAAATCCTGAAGTACAGCACTGCTTGAAAGGAAAGAAAAAGAAGGTGGTTTTTTTTGTATCAGTCTCATAACTTATTTGAGGTTCCAGAGGGCAACCCTCTTGTTTGTGCAAGGCTCCAGGAAAGTGTCTTTTTTTCTTTTTTTAAGTGCAAATAGAACTAATAAGCCAAGACATGTATTACCAGCTAAACTGACAGTAACAGCTGCCACCAAGCCCCAAATTATTTTCCCTTCATGGGGTCAGTTATTCTTACACAATTTGTCTTGCCCCAGGCTGTTCAGCCAATACAGGGGAAGCACAACCTCTCACTTGTATTTCTGTTCTTCATTGCAAATGGGTTTGTTTCCTCCATCGGCACAAGAATATTATCAATCATGTTGTGTCTTCCTCTGGATGACTGGAATCAGTGGCTTTCCTTCTACGATTTAGCTGTCACTTTGTTTTTGCTACTATTGCAGTTCATATGAGGGAAAAGGGGAAAAAAAATATGATCATGATCAGGAGCGAAAGAGCTGTGATAACCAGACTGACTGGCGCTTTGCTTTTGGGGCTAACATTTACTATTTTACAGTCCTTTCCCAAATTTAGTATGACATTGCATCAGTTGTGAGGTGAGATGTACTCAATTAATACTATTATCTGATTTTTATATCAGTAACAGATGCAGTCTCTTTGAAGTCCATGCTTAGCTTAAGGAATGCATTAAAATGAGTACTGTTTCTTTTATCTACCCTTATGAGAAAGATAGCAACGGAAAAAAGAAGTCTCCTTTTTATTTGTCACTGTTGTGGGACAGGAGGTTCCTCAGCTGATGAAAGAAATAATCATGGTGTTAGTTGGCCTAATTAGACATGAGAAAGACATGAAACAGAATTTCAGTGAGCCACACCTCCTGCCTTCCACTCATTGTCACATTAAAAGCAAAGCTCCTAGGAGCAGGAATGGAAAGTAGCATGGAACTAGTTAGAAGAGCTGTAGATAGCCATGTTTGGAGTGATTTCTTTCTTTGCTGCGTCACAAAGCATGGAGTAGTATTGGGCTACTGCTTCTGGGATGTTTGTGTTGTGCAATAAGAAGGGCACAGGCTACACCACCCTGCACCACTCAGGTGTGGAGTTACTGATGGTGCCCATTGCCTTCTAACATGTAATCAGGATGAGCTCATGGTTTGCAGAATATATTGTAGTATTGCTCTCAACCCAGAACCACTGGTCTCAGGTGGGGCAGTTCACTACACACCTTAACAGAAACTCGTCAATGTAAGGTTTAAACTCACAAAGCACGAATGCAGACAAGATATTGTGATTACAGCAAGTTGCCTAGAGATGCTCAGGTCTGCAGCAAGGTGCTGCCAACAAGCCCTTAGGTTGACTTAATTTTGCTGCATACGTCCGTTCTGGTGTCCCAGTCCACTCTTTTTCTCATCCTGATTTGGCGTTACAAATTTCCTCCTTAATTACATTTAACACTCTGCTGCTTCTGCCAAAGGACACCAGACACTAGGTAAATCTCCAGTAACTCAGATCAACTAGAGGAGAAGCCAAAGCGCAGTTTTAGGCTCCACTGTGCACACAAAGCCAGAGGAGCTGGGGGGTCACAGCTACCATGTTCTGGGCAGGCTGCAAGCTTCAGGCTGCCCAAATCTCAATAATTGCCTTGCACCGTGTCCCCAGAGAAACAGAAAATTTTGAGACAATCTGAATTAACGTGTGGATTTTCAAGATCATAGAGTAGTTGACCTTTTAAACAGACAGCAATTCACCATCTTAGCTGTAGCTGAGCTGGCACACTGCTGTAATTCTTTTAAAAATCGAGAGTAGCTCAAGAGTACTGAGGCTTGACTGCCTTCACAGTCAGCTAAGAGTAAAGGATGCTGGATCATTAATCTTCTGGGTTTCACAAAATCTATTGCTGCAGGCTAGCTTGTCGTTTAGGGGCCTTAGGCCCAATAGCCCTTTGGTGAGAAAATTCACTTAGCTTCCTGGGAGAAGGGATGAATCCCAGGTCCCACCGTTGAGGGCTGTGGGCGAAAGAGAAGACTGCAAGAACATGAAGAGCGCAAAGAAGTAAAGATGGGGCCAAGCAAAGAGATGGAAAAACTAGGCTGAAGAAGGACAGGGGTGTTAGCAGCAGTGTGAAATCCCTGGTGGGAATACCTAGAGTAGATGTACGCAAAAGCAGAGACAGAAGGGAGATGCACTGGTAGGACCAGCCTTTGGCAAGCTGCACCTTGAGGACACTCTGAGACCACCTGCTCAGAGTGGGAGCTTGCCCAGGACAATGGGAACCACGCTAAGAGAAAGACACCTCCAGTAGACTTTGGCCAGTTGTTTGCCCATTTTCACTAATCTTGAACTGTGCTTTGGACTGATGGAGGGGACACAAAATAAGGGGTAGAGGTGAGGAACATAACAAGTAGAATATGACAGTAGTCAATTTGTGCAAATGTTAGCTGTCTGTTTTCATTAGATGTACAATATTTCCATCAGTCTATAAGCCCCAAATCTTCGCACAAAATACCCTTGTAGAGAGTTTGCAGGCAGAGACCATTACTAGATACAACTGCTTTTTAGAGGGGCTGGTTTCCTGGTATCCCAATGTCTTATTTTTGGAGCTGTTAAAGACTTCACTTGAACTTCTAGTCTAACTTCAGCAGAAGCAGCCAAGATGCTCATCTCCATTTCAGACGCACAAAAGTATCTCCAAGTTACAGTAGGATGGCTCGGCTCAGCATATGTGTATATTGGCACTAGATTCTTCCATATGCAAGGAAATCTTACAGTTAGTGGGCCCTAAATCAAATAGAGACTATGAGTGTGAAGTAAAATTGCATGATGTGCTGAAGTGTCTAAGCCACTATCTATCTCAGGAAGAGTGGAAGCTGTCCACTTCATATTACACCGAGGAAAAACTACTGAGCACTGAAGAAATAACTTCCCTTATGCTTTTATCCTGACTATATGCTGTGTCCCCATATGTCTCATCTCCTACTAGCTTTTGTGTGTCTTTTTAAGATCAACATTTTAAAGTCTCCTAATTTTCTCTATCATTTGGGTGCTTGGCTAACATTTTTTTACCCATAGTAGTGTATTGTCACTCACTTCTGACAAAAGAGATGAAAGTGAATCTGCTTTTGAGGAATAAGACTGTAAGAATACTCAATAAAGCAAAACCTAAACACACTCACACACTTTAGTAAGAGAAAGCTGAAAACTCTGAAGTTCAAATAAAAACAGATTGCATAACCTAATTACATTTTAAGTAGTAATATACCAGGCAGTAATATACCCTTCTGGAAATGTGATTCGAAAACTTAAGTATGTATATATATACATACATATGTGTATTTTGCATCTGTATTTATATAGGTGTATGCAGTGCGTAGCTTGAAAAGGAATTCACTACAAATTTAAAATATATTATAAGAACTTTTCCCTAATCCATAGAAAATTAGTAGCATCCCTGTTGATAACACAATATGCCAGGCACAGTTCCCTTCTGAAGGCTACAGTTTTCAACAATTTTGAGGACTGTTAACAGTTTTGAGAGAGTTCCCTTTTTGCCAGTTCCAGAAGTACTTTAAGAAACAGTACTGCAGCTTTCATGCCGATTTCACGCTTTCAGCTGTATGCTGTTGTATCAGTGCTGACTCTAGAGGTAACTTATAGCTCACAGATACCAATTTTTGTTATTATTTTTGAAAAAAAACTAAAAGGAGTAAAACAAATGTACAGGAATTTAAAATTCAGAGTTAAGCCTGACTCTTTAACAAAGTCAAAGTTTCATCTGTAACCCTTTTGTTTGTAATACATAATGTTTTTACTGGTGTTTTTGTCTCAGCTTGTCATTAATTAATTCATAGCCACAATGCAGAGACAAATTTATTATGTACAATGATGTATTATTACTAGAGGTTGCTCTTAAGATCTCATTGGCTTAGGTAACATCACCTGAAGATTTACACAGTATTCCCTATACATCACAAGAGAATACTGAGAAGAACATATGACTGGTTTTATTTCAATAACCAAAGTGTCCTTGCAGAGTCATACAGAGCAGCCCCACCTCTGTAGTTAGGATCCTGCAAACACAAAATGCAAGTGAATGGTGGGAGGAAAGGCAAACAAATCGAAGAAATGCCTAAATAAACCAACTAGAGAAGCAGCAGGGACACATCTGTTGTTGCTGGGTTTAAGAATTATGAAGGTCAAGCTAGAAGAACCACAAAATTTAAGCAAGCCAGCACCAGTGAAAGTTTAAAAGATGTAGACAGGAAAGACAGGAGGGGAAAGAAAAAGTTCCCGAAATAAGCAGAAAAGGCAGCTTTTGTACCCCTAGAGCACTGGCTGCAAGCAGCCCGAGGCATGTGGTTGTGTCTGCTCCATGACAAGAGATGGTTTGACTCGCCTCCCTATGCAGGAAAAGGGAATTTTGTTGCTGCAAGCGGCTGCTGTGCCCTTCTTCTCCCTGGTTCTTCAAGTGATACTGCCTGAGCCATGGAACAGGTTTTAAGGGTAGCTTTTTGTGCTGCCCGGCACCAGACGGTTGAACTCACCTCTGCATCATGATCACCGATTGTAATGGCTGGCCGGGGACAACAGCATCACAGGCAGGGGTGGAATGATCACGTAAGAGATTTTGAATCATTATAATTCACATTTTCAGTCTCTCATAGAGACTGGAAGAGCTGGATTCAGGCTAAATTCATAAATACCCCTGGCAAAAGATAATTAGGAAGGGCTCCTTATTAAAAAGTATCCTGCAGCTTCTGTCTCTTTCATGAAAAACAGCCTATAAAATGACAGGTATGACACTTAACAAGAGGGTGTCATCACTGGGGTAGAATACAGGCATGGGAATTAAGAGATTTCCTTGTCCAGTCACGGATTTGCTCTATGACCACAGTCAGCACAACTATTCTGTTGTGTTTCATTTAACATCTCCATAAAAGAGGAAATTGCAGGCACAGCTTGCTGCATGGTCAAGCTAATCTGCTTAATATTTGTAAAGCTGAGAGGGCAGAAGGCAATATCAAACCACAGGGTATATATTATGTGAACTAATTCAGTAGTTCTACAATAAATCTGTCTTACTAAATGAATTTCTGTGCTTAAGCAATGTTGCTAGCAATTTGCAGTTCCCCCGGAATATGTAATATATTTATACAGAAACCAAATCTTTGCATTACATCATTGCCAAGAAGACACAAAACGTACATTTATTGCAGAAAATGAATGTAAAAAAATTTAATAAATTAAAATATTAGCTGTGTGCAAACAAGGACTTTGAACAACTGAAGTATCACTTCTTTCAGTGAAGCATTTGGAGCTGCATAACCTTGAATCTAAATTTTTGCATAGCAACAGAAGTGAATTTGAAGGTCAGATACAAGTACGTACATTCTGTGCTATTCGCTTTTTAAAACATAAATGTCTTTCTTTTACCACTCATCTGGTATAAAAGCTACTTTTATAGGAGAAAATTTAGGGGTTGATCCTCATCACCCTTGGACAGCAAGGAAAGAGAGTGCTTGAGTACAAATGCAGTCTCAGGGGCAGAAATTAGGTTTTACAGAAAAAAGAGAAGTGGAGGAGAAAGAAACACTCCCTGGTCTCCTTTCAACTTACTGCACTTACCAGTGTACCATTTGACCTCATTGGTAAGTTGTCTCTGCAAAGAGGACGAAGATAGCTGTCCTCATTTCTGCAGCAGACCCCCCCTTATGCCGTGTTGCAGCAGCTTTCAACCACCGCCCTGGCTCATGGTCACCTGGAGGTCTGAGTACCACTCCTGTTGTGTACGTGAGAGGCAGCTAAGAGAAGCAATTCATTGCTCTGAATCCGCTTGACTGCCGTCCTCACCTCAGATGGAAAATTTTCAAGGGTGTGCCTTCAGGAGGATGCTGTATTGCAGCCCTGACTGGCACAGCAGAGCATTGCAGTCTCAGGGCAGAGTGTACAAGCGTGGGAACCTGCAGAAACAAGCTGCTGCTCAAACGTCAGCCTCTCTCATTTCCCTGCCCCACCACCCATGGCTGCTTTGCTGCTGCTCCATGAGTGAGGGTGGCAAAGAAAATGGGTGTATTTAGTACAGAGCACATGGTTTCCTCCTGCCTCATGCATTCAAGTCCCACTGTTAACGCACAGGGGCTGTGCAGGGATTCAGCCCCCCAACACACACACCCCTCCTGTGACCAGGTGGCAACAACCCCCACAAAGCCTGCGTGGACCACAACAGGAGACAGCACACCAAAACCACAACCAAGCCCTGGGAAACGTTCTTCCCCCAGCGGCTGTCCAGCAGTGCACTGACCTACCAACATCAGTTAGACTGCATGGAGGGCTTCTCCACCAACAACCACCACCTTTTCTCCTACTTTCATCCTGTTTGTGTCACAGACTTAATTCTTGTCCTGGAAGAATGATGCTGTGGCCATGACTGGATGCTCCTTTCTCACCGACACGTCGACTGACCTTCCCCATCTCAGCCAGGCTGGTTTCAGATCAGGCACCCACCAGGGACCCCCATCCTGACGCAAGAAGAAGAGAGGCTACTGGTAGACAGCAGCAGGGCTTGCTGGGGTTTCAGCATTCATACTTGGGTTGCAAGAACTGAAACCCTGCAGCATGAAACTCGGCAAAATATTCCCACCATGGCCACACAGACACACACATATAAAACGGAGCAAATTGCACAGAGGATATGCAGAACATGGAGTCAGGTTTTCATGTATTTCTTTTCAAACAGTCTAGCATCAAATCTTATACCAAGAAAATACTGTGGATGCACAGTGGGTGTAAGGAAGCACAGGGCACGAAGTCAGATGAAACAGGCTGATCGTGATTTTGATTAATCTTTTACTGTTAGCACAAGTTAAACAGTCAAACCTAAATTTTTTCTCTTACTTGAGGAAAAAATCCCAAGTAACTGGAGAGTGGAAATCCACATAAATCTTTTAGATTCTGTATGGATTTTCCTGCTAAAAAGAAAAGGATAAAAGTACTTGGTTTTTTTTTTCCTTGAGAAGATAGTGTCAAGAACAAACCTAACATTAAAAATACGAGCAGCAGACTGGGGATCTCCCCAGTCAGCATCGTGTGTCTTCCAGGCGAGAGGAAAACTCCCTGTAAGGCAGACAGGGAGTTTGAATTATTAAAGCTGAAGGAATCATCTACTCAGACTGATCAGAGCAGGGCTCTCTCGAGAGCTGGTGGGGTTTTTCCACTGGCAGGCAGACTACGTCATACGTGAGCTGCATTTAAAGCAGCCACCAGCATATTTCCATATTGCTTTCTCAAGCAGAATTTCTATTGCCGCAAGTATTTTCCAAAAAAAAAAAAAAAACACTCCACCACTCTGCCATCCACCCACCCCCGGCGTTAGAGATGTTCAAAAATCAAATGAGAAACTAGGATTAGATTCTCCGGAGAATTTAATGTAATTTCCCTATCACTTCACTGATTCCACAGGAGGAATTTTTTGTAATTATAAATAATTGCACCTACAAGTGCATAATGCAGCAAAATGAAAAATCCATGGGCACAGGGTTTCCCAGGCAACCTCTTATCAATTGTCTGTTTCTAGGTGATACTGTTCACTGCATTATAAAACCTTGAACAGCCTCATCTGTCGCAGACTGAAAGAAGATGATGGGGAGGGGGAGACGGAGGGTATCACCCCAACAAGAGGTTCATTCACTGAATATATGAATGCTACATGATTATTTTGATTCCCAATAATAATTTTTGAGCTATCTGCATGCAAATGCTGTTCGTAAAGCACCACATTTAAGCGTGGAAGAAATTTATTAGCCTAAATACTAAAAAAAAGTATTTTCAGTCTCCTACAGAAAATGTATTGTATATTTAAAAAAAAAAAGTTTTCTGGCATCCCTGTGAAATATTTCTGGCTTCTTCCATAATTCAGATGTGTCACTCACATTTAATTTGACTTCCACATCCTGAGGTTTCCCCAGGAAGGAATGCCAATCATGCTGAGACTCATACATAAATAATCACTTGAACTGGAAACTGCCTCGAAGACCCAGGCATCAGGGAAAGAAACACTGACGTACTGCCAGTCTCCTCTCTCCATGTCAGTTGTTTTGTTTCTAAATTCTCCAAGATAAGGGGCACAGGAAGGTGCTGGGGCCCGTGCTCTCCCCTGCCAGCTTGGCCTGGTGTTATGGCCGGTGCCTGGAAGCCCCAGCGGAGCTGAAAGCTTATGTTTTGGGAAGGTGTTTACGTGTCACAGAGGTGCTTTCCTGCGTTGAGAAAATAAATTAAAAGCCTCCAATTACTAAACCCAAAGGCTTTTCAGGTAGTGAAAACACCACCAGCCATAAGCTTTCCCTCCTCACTGCCAAACAACTTGCAATAAAAATTCTCTTGTGGACTCCTGCAGCTGCCATATCTCCCCCTCGTCTTCCCCGTCCAGCTCAGTTCCCTTTCCCTGCCCTTTTCTGTCTACTCATCTACATGCAAAACTGCCACTGGGGTCAGTCCTGCCGAGGTGGGAAAAGGGGATGAGCCAGCAGCCTAATAATACCCATGCAGTCACTAGGAGATCACGAACATATTTCAGGAGCCCTCTTTCACCTCCCATCCTACTGCTCTAGCCGCTCCAGTTCCTCAGCTACAAAGAGAAGGGAAACTGTTGTCTTTTTCTCCTTTTATGTTCCCTTGAGAGGACAATGAAAAACCTCCCCACATCTCAGCACGTACACACAGAAGGAAACAAATCCTCGGTTTTGCTTTATTGTCACCTCATATGGCAAAACCACTGCAGCCTGTCGTCATGGGCACTCTGCTTTTTGGGTTTGTCCCTAATGTGATTTAGACTGGAGTTACAGGGAAACACGCGGTTGGGAACCTGCAGATCACTAATAATTAGCAAGGAGGTAAGGGAAAAAATTGATGCCAACAAAATGAAAAGGTCAAAAGCTGACTCCGTACTTTGAATACTAACCAGATGAGCACCGCCTAGATACGTTCAATTACACTTCCATATTTTTACCGCAGCTTGCTTCCAAATTTTACAATTAAGTCACGAAGTTAAAACACTGGATAGAAAGGAAACGTGACCCAGGTTTGCTAACAGCAATAACAGATAAACAGCAGGTAAAGCAGAACAAGCAGAGGTGACAGCTTACAACAACTCAGTGAGATAGAGCTCTTGAGACTCCCAAAGGAAAACCTAGTAACAGTTATTAAAAATTACAAAATAAGATGGATTTCATTTGGTGGCCATGCCAAACAATATGGTGCAAATTAGTCCAATTTTATATTTTTGTTGGCTATAAGTAAGCACCAGAACACACACACAGATAACAGATGTTTTGCAAATAAATTGAAGCAGAAGACAAAGAAACCTGTTAGGTCACATCTACAAGAGCAGGAGGTTGACTACCCAGCATTAGCTATTTCATAAAAGTTATTCTAGAATGTTTAATCCACTTCGCAAGACAGTTAACGAATACAGACCCTGATCAGTTTTTATTGCAGAGCGGTGCCTCTGGGTGGGAGAGCACCCTGCAAGAACTGCTTCGCTATTGCTTAGTCTGCGACAGGCCAGACAGCCTGCTCCTCGTGGAGGTAAAGCACTAGATGGAAAAGAGAGGGTGTGTAGGTGGTGTGAGTTTAACCACTTCAATAACAGAGGCACCACTCCTAATTGCAAGATGTCACCTTCATAGGAATACCTCAGTGTGGAAAGAAGCCTCCCCAGCATCAATGCCCTGCCACTGTCAGGACATGGCTATGGAGGGCAGCACAACACGGTTATTTTTCAATTTTATAACAATATATACAAAATATGTTAGTGCTTCTCTCCATTCCAGACCTCCGACAAAACTTATTCTATAGTAAGAAGGTATTTTGGAAGTTTTAGGAGAAAACCCCAACTCTTTGCTCTGGTTTTGTTTACTTTTTTCTCCACAATACCTGTGGCCATGCAGACAGGCCATAGATCTCTTGGATTAAAACCCACCCTTCAGTGTCACCTACCTTCACTGTTACCTACTGGCTGCTCGCTAATACAGAGTTTAGACTCAATTAGACCCACAGCTGAGAAGAGCAAAGCTAGAAGTCTTTTTCCTCAAGAAAATGAGGAAGAAATATTGAGATGCGGCCCATGATCTTGCCAATATTGCTCTCCTCTTGTAAAATGTTTTATTAGCTTATTAAAAAAACCTTACAAAACATAATCTCATTACAGATGAGTAATCTTAAATATTCTTCGAATAGTTTTTCTGGATATACAGATGGCCATAATCCTTAAAACCCCTCTATTAAATACCTCGGTTAGATGTGCAAAACATAATAGATGATTGAGAAGTTCGAGGAAGGACCAAGTGGCTCATGGGCTCAGCGACAGGGAGTTTTTGATGTGCAGAACCCTTTGCCTTTGTGTCACAAGTTCAAAGCTGGCCAGTACCAAAGGATGGAGAGGTACTACCATCTGACAGCAGTTACACAAAATGGCTTGAAACTAATGGATATTTCCATCCCGGACCCAAAGAGAGTGTCCTCCTCAAATCTGAAATCTGGGGGATGTAAAAGTGTAGTACAAGGTTTCTGTTCCCAGTGAGCAAGGAGCCCATGCTACCCTCTCATTTTGTTTGTGATTTTTGACAAATTAAAAGACTGGCTGCCGGTTTTACCATCCCGCTGTAGGCGCAGCAGGTTTGTCTCCTGCACCAGGCACTCCCGGACCATCCCGCAGCCACAGCCTCCCGTGACTGCTTCGCTGGGACCAGGACCACCAAAACATCTTTGCTGTGCAGACATCTCCAGAGGGTTTTTATGAATGAAAAACTTCAAAATTAGAAAAAATTAATAAAATAACTGCGATGGCAATCCCATCATTCCAGCAGCAGCCAAAAAAAGAGTTATAAGACTGATTTTCAGCAGCAGTTTTACCTGGTATAGCCTGAAGGGACTGACCCAAAAGCACGACCCTGGCACTAGAGTGCTGCCTATGGCCGTTTCCAGTTCTGAAGTTAACTGAGTGACCAAAATCTCCTTTCCCTCTAAAATAAGATCAGTTAAATTTTGAGAGCTTGGGGGCCATTCTGAATACATCACCAACACAGTTAACAGGCTTCAGCATTTTATTACTTTGCAATAAAACCCAAGCAATATCAGTATTATTGAGACCTGCCCTGCTCGGGTATGAGAGAAGCAGAGCTGCTTTACTGAGGGCATAAGCAAGAGCCTCAAAGCTTAAATTGTGCTTTTTCCTAATGCTTCACAATAGAGGAAAAAGTGTGGCATAATTAAGTACATTAAAAATGAGCTTTCTAAAAAGGGTAAACAAAATGAACCTAAAATATTATCATAATTACAGCTCATCTGCCTTCATTTCAGATGTGGAATCTGCAGGGTTACTAAGCGGCAGCATTAAAAAGCTGTAAAACTAAAAAGTTATTACAGAATTCAGTCAGAGAGGCAGCACAATTTTCATATATAAATATGAATCATATTCTCTCAACCAAAGCCTACTTTTTAGTACAGAAAGCACAGCTGAAAGTTTATTTTTTCAGAAAATATAACAGGTTTTCCTTATGAATGAGGACATTTCAAAGGTTATTAGAGTTTTCAAAAGGACTTAATGCCATCAGCCTGTGGATTTAAAATGTTTACTTGCAAAGGGGAAGTGCTAGAAAGTGCTGTTTCACTTTCTTATTAAGTATGGTTTCTGGTTAAATAAAAAAAAATAGCTGGATAGCCACGGACTCCTGCTAAACATTCCTCTCGCCAGCAATGCGATGGCCTCATCCGCTGGATGTGATAAACCCAAGCAAGCTGAAAGACAAGCTTTCTCCTCACTTGTTTGATACGACTCCATACTTGGCTGCAAAATGAGAGCATGAAATTAGAAATTCTGTGTAATAAACACAGGCATCTTTATAGGAGTGCCATAGTCTGATTCCAGAGTGTCCTCCCAGTTCTCCAGATGTTTCTTAAGATTTCAGTATTATAGTGATGGGATGTTTTTGCCTCTCTTACCGCCCTCTTGTCTTCCAGATATGGTCAGTAATAGCATCTTGGTATTTTCCACTCCGAAAAAAACTTCCCTTTGCAGCCTGATTTGACATGGCATAAGTAAGAGATGAAAACCTTCAGCTGGGGCAGTAAGAGCTGAAGAGCTGCACAGGGTGCACATTTTCTGGTGTGAAAAAGCAAACACGGTGTGGTTTGATTTTTACCTAGAAGCCACCTCGATATCACGGGGCATCATCAGTACCTACAGCGACGCTGACACGGTGATGCTGGAGCAGCCATGACATTTAAAAGGGACAAATGTAAAAGTTCTTTGGATGAAAATTTGAAGTCACTAATGTCTCTCCTGATTTCTTGATTGCTGCCAGTAAGTAAGCAAGAAGCTCCTCTAAAAGGCCTGGTCTACAGCGGGGAAGGTTAACGAACCCGCACAGGACAGATACAGCTTACACAGCAAGACTGCTTGTGCTGACACAGCTTATTACTACTGCCACAAATGAAATAACCTATATTGACTTGTTTGTCAGAATGAGTTGCATATGCACTAGGTATTTGCTCTGCTGGTATAAAAATACTGATTGCTTTATTTTTAACCCTCACAGACATCACCAGACTTGAAAAAGCACTTCACAGCGACCTGTCCCAATGCCTTTCCCTCTCCCTTCTCTCTTGTCTGCATTTCAAAAACTGACTCTATTGTTCATAAGGTCAGTGGGTAGCCGTATTGCTGTATAAATCCTTAAGCATTTGTTGTTTACTTCCCTTAACAGTACTTTTTTAGGAAGCATTTCTTAGGGACAGAGGTGAGGGAGGAGTGATATTTTTTATTTTTATTTAATGACACCCCAGAAATTAATTTTGGAGTGCAATTCTCAGGGACAGGCTCTGGGTGAAAAATTTTGGTGACACCTTTTGGGATGTGCACAATGCCCAAAAGACATGCTGGAACTTGTAGACAGGTTGCTGCGGGCTTGGGAGAATATTTCTCCCCCTGCCTTGTCTAGTCCAAAATCTGGTGTTCATAGCTTAGAATTTCTGATAACCTACAAGATCAAGGATGATTATCCAGAAGCCTTTTATATTATTTCATTGCTTACAGTGTTTTTCTGCTCCCTTTAAATCTATATTAAGGAGATTGCAAAGACAAGTAACTCTGCAGATGTAGGAATGGTAACCAGTCTAAGGAAAATTGTATTTGCTGGAAAAGGAGAAGCAGGATACAGAGAAGCACATGTCAAAGGGCAGGTAGAACTGAATTCACTTATTTTAGCAAACAGGTGCTGTGCATTCCCTTACAAGTTTCATAACATAAGCTGCAAGCAGCAACTACGAGAGAAAAGAAGAATTGAGCATGTCTTTGCAGCTTCTTTTTAATACATAGGCAAAGAGCAAAATGTGTCTTATACTTTGGAATGCAAATTCTACCCATCTGATCAGAAGTTTGGGAGACAACTGGAAATGTAGTAACTGTGATAAAATTGAAAGGGTTTTAGCAACTGTTTGAAAATTAAGCTTAATAAGCATTATGAAGACATGGTTCTTCTGAAAGTCCAAGTCCTCTGTACACTATTCTCTGTGATACAAACAACTACCCTTTTCTTTAAGGGAGAAGACCACCCTGGTTTTGAAGAACACTTTTGTACCTCCTTATAGATCAAGGAAGCATAAGGCAGAGCAAATAGATTTATCAAAACAGAAACTTAGCATAACCATATGTGAAGCTCAGCACTTTCTTTACTCCCTTCTGTAGACTGGCTCCAAGCATATTTTTAAACACTAGCTTTGAAAATGCAACATCAGACGTCACCAACCTTCCCAAGGTCTTCACAGCAATAGTGCTAACTGCCTGATGATGGAAGATGTAATTATTCACATACACTCTTCTCCTCGCCCCCAGTTAAATTGACGTCCATAACAAATCATTCCTCAGATTGAATTAAATCGACCAGCAAGAGGTTTTTTCCAAACTTGCAGTTTCTGGGGACAATGTAAAGAAAAAGCCACAATAATTAAAGAAGAGTAATCTCTATGTTCTATGGTCTTTTTCGTCCTTTATTCATGAATCTGTACTTCACGCATTTTAAGCTTTTCTTGGAAGAACATCACCACCTAGTGCCTGTGAGTGCTTATGGGAGCTTCCAGAAACCAGATTAGGAGACCCTGAAAAGAGAAGGCTGATAGGAAGAAAAAATAAAATGAGAGTGGGGAACAATCTTTTTTATTATTTGCATTGGAAAAATTTCCTAAGCAATCTGAGAGAAGACATTCTAATGAAATGCAAGAAGATTTTTACAGGTTTATTAAATGATTAGCAATTAACTAACAATAATTATTATCTTAGATAAGAAAAGCTAGGCTTTTAGCTCATGCAATCTCAGATCAGTTTAGCTTAGCAATATCAGATATAATTAGAATTAAATTACAAAGTAAAATATTAAGAAGGAGGAAATTCAGACAATGTCATGAAAGCATTTCCAGCAGTGAGACCTATTGACTGGAGATGCAGTGTCTTGATTCCATGTCATATTTTAAAACTAGGCTCTACATACCGTCAAATTCAAGCCTATATTTACCATCACTGCATATAGTCCAACGGATATTTTCTGTCTCAAATTTTTTTTGGCTCTGAGATAACTAAGAATCTAGATAGAGATCTCTTTTGAAGTTAAGTTTCTCTCAGATAAATCATGTATTATTGCAACCGTTGTTAAAGTGTTTCTTTCTGTGAGACCATACCATCAGTCTAGTTATACTCTGTTCACCTTCAGAGTAATTTTACAATACAGAAATACAAAATAAAGACTAACTCAATATGTATTGTAACTTTTCCAACTTTTTTTTTTTTTAAAGAAAAAAAACGGATTTTTGAAGATGTGTACATAGACCTCCAAAATTGAATGTCCTTATTATCTTGTGCTGAACATGAGCAGAAGAAAGCACACATTTAAAAACAGGTCAAATGATGTTGTTCCCAACATTGTTCCTCCAAAGTGGACATACCTGGAGTTTTCTGCTTGATCAGACACTGAACACAGCTATAACTAACACTGAGCAGCCTCAAAAGTCTCTGCCAAAAGTAAGGGAGTAGCCAGACAATTAAATTACCTCGCAGTGAGTTTAACCCGGGAATAATGACCTCAACAGCAAGGGCTCTTTTAAGGAAGTTCACTCCAGCATGTTGGTAAAGTGCTTTGCCTCTTAAAATGCTTGCTGAAGCACTTTCTCCCAATTCTTTCATTGCTTAGAAGTACCTTGGGAGGATCATATTTATGGCTTTCCTGCCAATAAAGTTCAGTTCCTGGCCCCGTTCCGAAGCTGTATGAGTCATTTTTCCCGCAGCTGGCTGGGGGAATCCTTTCAGGGGGAATTGCACATATACCACATGCGTGATTAAAAGTAACAGCAGCAGAATTCAACAATAAACAAAGCAGGGTAAGAAATAAAGGCGCCGTTTGGACAGCCTGTGAAGAAAATTGCATTCAAAAATCTGAGTACAGGCCCATTGAACCAACACTTTTTTTGCTGTCAGTTAAAACAGGGTACTACTCTAAGTTACAATACACGGCTTTATGCTTACCTTCCTTAACTTCTTAAAGGTGAGATCCACTCGAATAAATCTCTTTTTCTTTTTGTCTGCAAGAGTACAGTCTTTTCACTGTGGATTTAACTCAAGCCAGTAACTCAATTTTGTATATTTAAGAGGTATCACTAACAGCAATTAAGTCACTGGCAACCAATATTAGCTACAATCAAAAAAAAGTAAAATGTACACATCGCATTTTTAAAGAAAGCAGGTAAGACAACTTAGCATGCATCATTGCTAGGTCCATCAAAAATATTCTTGAAGCTATTGATTAGCAGTTGGTCCTAAGCCTACAAAGCAGAGACTGTTACTCTTCTAAGCTCTACAGGAAATTATTTATGGCTGAATTAGGCAGTAAGAGGGAATTTTTCCCACATGAAAAAAAAAAAAAAACCTCCCTAAATTACCTATCATTTTTTTAAACTGGTTTATGTTATAGAACTTTTGCTTACCCATCTTCCAAACAGGGTCACTGGAGCAAATCCAAACATCGCTTCTCTCCCCTGCTAAGGCTGGCTACTGCCTTTCTCCATCCCACAGACTGCCCACTGAGCAAGCAGCACTCAATCAGACCAAACATTTCAAAACCCAATAACATGTTATCTTGAAACATACAGTATTTTGTGCCTGGCATAGCATATGTCTGGATATTTTTTGCATTAAAAAGAAATCAGCTACTAAGCCTCCATTTTATCAGTATCCTGGATCTCTAAATGTATCACAGACCTCATTAGATTGCTAGAGGTCAAGTCATCCTGCACATCTATTAGCATCTGGGATTCTAGAAGAAAGGAAGCACAGAGTCCTTGAGTTTATTTCATTTGATTATAGACTAACAGACCAACATACCAGGGACCCTGGTAACATTCATTCTTCCTCTTTACAAATGGCAGCAGAGCCCAAGAGCAAAATAACCATAACCAAGCTTTAAAAAGGAACGCAATCAGCTATGCACTTTGGAGTGAACATACACCCCAAAAAAAGAAAGAGGGACAAACCCTGCTTCTGGACAGAAGCACAAGACATCATTCCTTTTGAAGTTTAAAAAGTTTTCGTTCAGTGCCAAGCGGACAGGAATTTCTTCAGGAGGCAGGTCTCCATCCTGGTGTTCTTAAAGCAGCCCTTGAGAAAACCAGTATCAAACTGTCCTCGAGACACATGGCAACAGAAATGCTTTTAATTCAAAGCACACTGCAGTCCTGATTGTTTCCCAGACTATTTGCTGAGTTCTTGCTGTATGTCATGGCATATGCAAGCAGAAGTCTAGTTGCAAGCGACTCAATTTGCAGACACAAATATTACTACCCATATCGCACTGCAGGCTAAAACATTGATAACAGCCAAAGCTCTTTGTGCTAGGCATTGTATTTTAATATGCACATATTACTCGGAGTTTGTGATTTAAAGGAAAACAGGCTGCAATAAGCAAGAAGAGCAAGACAACTATAGGAGACTAAACAGGAAGCATACCAATTAAGAACAGATCACAGTTACATAGCCTAGGTTTATAAAGTATCAGTTTCAGTTCAGGTGTTTCCAGAACAGAAAAATAAATATGCAACAAATTAATCAGAGATGAAGATGGTCCTTTTTGGCTTCCTGATCACAGTACCATCAGGAACACCCACAGCTCTGCTGTGGCTTCATATTACTTTCATAGTCCAAAGTTCATTCTAATCCAATGTCTACGGTCAAAGTGAATTATAAAATTATCACTATTACATAATACCTAAAAAGACTTAAAAATTGTGATCTAGGCTGGGCATATTGGGTCTTGTATGTTGGTAGATAAACTCTGAGTGTAAATACAGGAAAATATGGAAAACTAAAAACTAGACTTTGATTAAACAAGTCATATATGGTAGGGAAAGAGAAAGGAAGAGAAAAGTTTCATTTAGATTCAACCCAAAATACAATGATTTCTCCAGAGTCTCCTTAACTTTCTTGATTGTTTTCTGGGATCAATTCCAACTAAAGCCACCATTTTGAACTAAAAGAATAAAGCTTTAGTTTCAAAAATTTCTGACCCAAAACTTCTGTTGGCTAAATGCAAACCGACTTTACCATACTTCTTCTTGCTCCGAAACAGCTAAGTTTACTCTTATCCATTAGCATTTTGCTTACCTATAGTTAAAATAAACCCTTCAAATAAATGTAACTGTTTTCTTCCCAATAATGGTACGGTAGTTTTAATACATAGTTAGAAAGTTCAGCAGCAGCCCCTTTATGAGTGTCTTTAAATATCTGTAAACCATAAATCAGGAGGATAGTGAAATGACAGAGGCAAAGAATTGATTGTATGCCACAAGATACAACGTGTAGTAACCAGGTCCCCTTTTGCCTCTGCAAGCCTTGTTCGGAACTGTCTGAGCAATCACTGCCCCTGCAGAAAGACTAGCTACCCAACACATACCACAGGCTGAAGGAGACAGGGGGGAAGAAGGGGCTTTTTTTCTTGTGCCATCTTTTGCCTGGAACTAAAAAAAAAAAAAATCTGAAAATTGACTCCAACTTCCAAACCACAGTCCTCACGGAAGAAAGCCCATTACTGGAGTCTGGAGGAGACACCGCTGCTGTCTCTAACAACACCATATGCCCTCAAGTACAAGGTAGGTTTATGGACATCTTCTGTGCTAGGTCAGATGTAATGGTCTATGTTGTACAGGAGGTCAAACTAGAAAATTTAATGGCTGTTTCTGTCTTTAAAGGTTGCCCAAAGTCTGGGAACATCCTGAGCAGAATAAACGGCAGTCTCCCACAGGAAACAGCAGAGAGAAAGCAGCCCTGTGAAGAACGAGGAGTTATTTGAGCCTCAGCTGAAATCAGAGAAAGAAGGAGGGTCAAGTAGAGTCAGTAATGCATGACTTCCTCTCCTTTCTCTACCTCAATATTTTTTTCACTAGCCTTAAAAATTCTGCCTGCTCACCTTGCTCAAGATGTGCACAGTCAGATATTATTTAATTGGCTTTTGAAGTCTTTGGATTATGGTAAAAGCATGTAATACCTGTCACAGGCAAAACAAACGAAATGGAAGTTAGAACCTTCTGGCAATGAGAAAAAAAAACACTCCTTTGCAAATGGAAAGAACAATGCACAAGATTTATAACCAAACATTCAAATAAAATATGTGGAACTAACAAAATAATCCTGGCATGCAGCAACTGAGACCTAATTGTTTGGACTGACTTCTAGACGTTAGTCCCCAACTGCATTTTGGCCTATGCACCCTTTACTTCCCCTGCCACGAGCCAGAGGGACTTCAGTCAGATATTTTCTAAGCTTTCACCACACTTCTCTAGGAAGGTCTATTTGTTTTTCCTGCCACAATAGGCTTCTTCCCACATTACACTTCAATTAGGTCTAGGATCCCCACCAAAGGAGCCAGATGAGACAGCTACATTTTTCCTCTGATTTTGACACCTCCAGAAAAAGTTCATCAGCCAGATTCACCTCTGCCGGTATTTGATACTAATTACTTGCAATCCCGCCAAACAGGATTCCCCTGCAGAGCCCACCTGCAGCAGGATTCACAGACTACGTGTAAGTAAGGGAAAGACAGAGGCATCTATTTTAGCAAACACAGCAAATCAGAAAGCACTATGAAATTCCCCATGTGTCCAGCATGCAGCTGGAGCTTAGCTCCATGCTTCACCTGGCCTTAAAGTAAGTGCAGGTGATGGGCAGCTTCTGGTGATGCCTGCAAATTCAGAGATACTATTTTGTTTTACATCTGCTACTCAGCACCTTCTCTCCATCAGTAAGTGCATACCAACCCCAAATTTTTATGGTTCCCTTAAACACTAAATAGGTACATCCTAGTTTCCCCACAGACCACTGAGACTATGCTCCAGGGCACTGCAGAACCATTTCAGGTCAGATCAATACAAAAGCTTTTATCTATTGTTTCATTACACAATGTTTCATACAGCTTTCACTTCGACAGCACAAAGACACAATAAAAAGAAAAAAAAAAAAAAAGAAAAAGATGACACCAAAGGCTGGAGGTTTGAGAAAGAAACCAGTCCACAAAATCCGCAGTGCATGCCAGGCATAGAGTATATGGTGCAAGGGGAACACTCAGAGGCTGGAAACTTAGTACAAGTTTTCTCTCTCCCTTAAATACATCAGCCAGTTTCAGACCGAGGAAGGAAAATGCACATTCCTACTTCTACTCATACAGAACAAAAAATATGTTTCTTAGGCCAAGGGGGTCCTTGTAAGCAGGCTTGCTCTAAATGCTGTGTTAAAAAAGAGGAACGACCGCTTTGATCACGCAGAGAGAAAGGGTTGCAGTCAGAGGCAACACGACTGGCACGTTAATTTTTCACAACCAAACTACCTGTCCAACATAAGCTCAGTCTCCTGGCTTACAGTGCATAAAGCACATGTTTGTAAGAAGGATACCAATTCCTTCTTCCGATTTCATTATTAGACCTGATGCATTTCAGCAAAATCATAGGGAAAAGAGTTACCGCCCTCAGTCCCAATTGAGGGGGAAGATCCTCCTCACCACATTCCTGCAGTCAGATCCAGATAAAATCACAAGTTACCCAAGATAAAGAAGTGATGGAGACAAACCATGTATTAGCACAAATTATAGTAACAGCACAGCCTTTTTCAAAATAAATGCCAAAAAACATTCTCTATGTAATGAGCTGATGTTTCTCTCCCGTCCCAATTCAGGGAATGAGAAGGCTTCTGAAATGCCAGTCAGAAACATCTCCAGTGCCTCCCCTCCATTCCAATACCTAGTATGGTTTTCCTTAATTACTGTTCTGTAGATGTCACTTTGTGGTTTTCCCTGATGATAGGGACCAATATTCAACTTTCCTTTAAAAAAAAAGAGAAGAGGAAACCTTTGGAGAGTCAAACTACTTCTGCCCTCAGAGATGACAGGGTGACAGATGGTGTCATTTTGAATATTCATCAAAAGCCAGAAGTGATTGCTTTTCCAGTGAAGTAGCAAAAAGAGTGATGGAGGTCAAGGCTTCTGGGTCTTCAGAAGCAGCTGGGGAAGAGGGCAAATCAGGAGTCCTCAACAGAGATGTTCAGTTGTCATTTCCCTTCATTGTGTAGTAGATGTTTTCTTCACCTGCAGAGAAAGACTTGAATAGCAGAAACTGTCTACTTTGTGAACACAGCCACACCCAAAGTCCAGCAACAGAGGACTGATCCGTTCTGAGCTTTCACAATTCATGGGAACATTATATGGTTGGAAAACAAAACTTCCAATAATTCCATAAAATGGACACCATGAGGTGTCCTCTGTGGCTCACATTAAACACAGTTCAACTGTGAGTCAAATAATAAGAGGTTATGAGCAGTCTTAGCAAGACTACAGCAGTGGAGAACCCGTATATCTTCATTTGTGCACAAAGTTCAGAAATATTTAATATGATTAGTATCAAAAAATGGGTTCAGTTTCTTTCCAGTATATTTTTTAAAATAAATTAATCACAAAGTCTCCTTTTCACTCTCACTTATGCTAAAAATTAATTAAAAAATGTACATACTTAGTACATACTGCAAAATTTGGGGGCAGAACAGAATAGAAAACTTGGCTGATTTGTTTTTATTTTTCCTACAGACATTTTGTACACACATCCAATTAATTTATTTTTCTTTTTAAGCCTGCTATGTTGGAGTTTTCTACTAAGCAAATGCATTCTTTTTCCATTCTTGATCTGGGGGCTTCTTTTGTTCATTTCTCATTCACATTAGATACTCCCCATTTTTTACCCCCAGCATTCTCAACAACTAACTCACAAGAAACCCTCTGTTAAAGAAAACTGACAGAACATATTCCCACTGAGAGAGACAGCTTTCCTATTGCTGATTTCAAGAGAGGATCAGCAGTGCAGCTAAAAACTGCCTTGGAGTTTCCAGCTGCCTCAACCAGACAGTGGATACAAGCAGAATCTGCAGGGCACAGCTTCTTCTCGGGAAGGGCTGTTTCTGAAAGGATTGGACCTTGATGGGCAGAGAGAAGCAGTAACAAGCCAAGAATTTGATTGTTGTCCAGGTTCTCTAGGGTTCTCGTAGGCTATCTTCACCATTTTTGTATAAATTAAATAGAATGCTAAAGTAGTAATAAATCTATCCCAAGAAAAAAAAAACAAGGAGTCAAGGATAGATTTTAAACAGCACTACTTGGTACAAATGAATATTCAGTTCTGGCTTCAAGATTAAAACATGTATAATTATTTTTAAAACTTTTTTCTTTTTCTATTTCTTTTTTTTTTTTTTTTGCTTTCATGCTTAAAGCTTCCTTTTCTTTTAAATCTTTCTATATCTTTTTCCTCTCCTTGTTTCTGATCCATTCCTGTCCCTGGTAGCATTTTCAGTGACTGCACCAGGTCCCACAGCAGCCTTTTTTATGTCTAACCTAACTTTCTAATGATGCTGTGCAAGAGTTAAGGCCCAAAAATTCAGTGGCATTGGTCTGGAGTCTTCAGAGTTACGCACTCTACTTTTTTGTTGTTCTTGTTTTAACATTATTGCAAACAGTGCCAGCACATACTACTCAAAGTCTCAAGCAAGTACAGGACTACTGAACTTTCTCATCTCTCTTCTACTTGTTTCTAGCAGTCACTGAGAGCAGAAATGCAGATACCTTTCCAATGCACACACAACTGATCTTACCTCTTCTTGAAAACGTAGTTACTAACTCCTTACAGAAGGATTACAAAAAAGAGAAGAGAGAAAACTGTAGAGTCATAGACTACCTCAACTTGGAAGGGACCCTTAAGGGTCATCAAGTCCAAGTCCTTGCTTCACACAGGACCACCTAGAACTTAACTATGTGACTAACAGCACCATCCAGATGCTCCTTGAACTGTGACAGGCTTGGTGCTGTGACCACTTCCCTGGGGAGCCTGTTCCAGGGACCAACCACCCTCTCGGTGAAGAACCTTTTCCTGAAGTCCAATCTGAACTTCTCCTGATGCAGCTTCATTCTGTTTCCCCGTGTCCTGTCACTAGTTGCCAGAAAGAGAAGATCAGTGCCTCCCCCTCCACTGCCCACCTTCAGGAAGTTGTAGACTGCAATGAGTTTCCCCCTCAGCCTTTCCTTCTCCAAGCTGAACAAGCCAAGTGACCTCAGCTGCTCCTCATTAGTCTTGCTCTCGAGGCCTTTCACCATCTTGGTTGCCCTCCTCTGGACACGCTCCAGTAGTTTGATGTCTTTCTTACATTGAGGTGCCCAGAACTGCACACAGTACTCGAGGTGGGGCTGCACCACTGCAGTGTAGAGTGGGACAATCGCCTCCCTTGACCGGCTGGCTATGCTGTGCTTGATGCACTGTTGGCCCTTTTGGCTGCCAGGGAACACTGTTGCCTCACATTCAACTGCCATTGACCATACACCCACATCTCTTTCTGTGGGGCTGCTCTCCAGGCTCGCATCTCCCAATTTTTGTGTATAACCAGGATTACCCCATTCCAGGACGACAATCCAGCACTTGCTCTTGTTAGATTTCATACAGTTGGTGATTGCCCATCTCTCTAGTCTACCCAGCTCTCTCTGTAAATCTACCATCAAGGGAGTCCACAGCTCGTCCTAGTTCAGTATCATCAGCAAAGTTCCTCAATGTACATTGGATTCCCGCATCCAGACCATTTATAAAAGCATTAAAGAGCACTGGCCCAAAAATTGAGCCCTGCAGAACCCCGCCGGTGACTGGCTGCCAGTCTCATGTCACCCCATTTACTACAAACCTTTGAGCCCAACCCATCAGCCAATTGCTCACCCATCACATAAGGGACTTGTCCAGCTATATGCTGGACATTTTGTCCAGAAAGATACTGTAAGAATCAGTATCAAAAGCTTTGCTAAAACAAAACAAACAAACAAAAAACCCCACATCTACCGGCTTCTCTTGATCAATTAGATGGGTGATCTTGTTATAAAAGGAAATTAAGTTGGGTAAGCAGGATTTACCAGTCTATGTCACGATTTGTGAGGTGACTGCCTTGTCAAACAATAGACCAATGTTACCTCTGATCCTCTTTTGTTGTTAACGTATATTTAAAAGCCCTTTTTATTGTCCTTCACAGTGCTGGACAGCTTGAACTCTAATCAAGCTTTGGATGCATGGATTTTCTCCACACAGTGGCAAATAGCATCTCTGCAGTCCTCCCAAGTTGCCTGGCCTTGCTTCCAATGTCCACACACATTCCTCTTCCACCTAAGTGCTGAAAGAAGATCTCTGCTCAGCCCAGCCAGCCTTCCGCCCCTTTTGCTTTCTTCTGGCACTTTGGAATTGCCTGCTCCTGTGTTCTTAAAAGATGGCTCTTAAGTTTATAGCTCAAGCAGAGTACAACAAAATTGCTCTAGAAAAATTATGTTGCTAGCAATCTAGGGCAACAGAAATAGCAAAAAGCAGCTCAGAGTGTTACGGAGAAGCCTACTGATGTCTTCAGCTGGGCAAGGAGTCACATTTTTCATGTGCTGAGGGACCAAGAGCTAATGAACAAACCTTAAACCATTTTTATACACAGTAGTATTTCAGTAAGAGGCACTTCACAAGCATTCTCAAGAAAGCTCCCAACATGCAACGCAGACAGACACCTCACTAAGAGGTTGGGAAGCTATAAGCAAGGTAAACACTACCAAGTTATAAAAGGTCATGGAGAGAAGCCACACCAAGGCTGGGAGCTGGATCCTGAACCCTGTCCTGAGCTCACCTTTTTACGTTGAAAAAACATCCTTATGTCCATCGTTTCTTGCAGGTATGTAGTGTTCCACAGGAGTAATTTTTACACAAGAAAAGTATTGTTTAAAGCTTTTAATAACTAACACATTCTTATTGCCCATTCTTATGGTCTCATGATGTCTGCTTTCCACAGGAGGAGAAAAAAAAAAGTATTTTAAAAACAACTTTTAAGATGTATCTTTTAATATTTACCTGCAGCCTTGTCGCCCTCCTCTTTAGAGAAGTGAAGACTCATGGATGAGTATGTCAGATATGAAGCAACAGGCTACTATACAAATTCCTTATCATAATTCTCTGCTTTTCCTGGGAGAAGCCATTGCATTTGCACCTGCTAATAAATCTAGGTTTTGTTTTAAAACAGTCCCCATCAGACAAGAGCTCATACGCTAGCCAACTGCACCACCTAGCTTCGCTCTGAAGGACTTTCAGACTCCTATTTTTTGTGACACCAGTGTGTACATTCCTTCAAGGTGAATGCTTCTTCCAGTGTCACCTCTACTCACCTAGTGTTGCACCACTGATATTACAAAAAAAATCAACACCTTTGACATGTTCAGAGTTCAAGAAACCTCTCACCTAAAAAAAAAAAAAATGTAGTATTGGTCTTCATAGGAGTGTAATAGAGCTACTTTATTTACCCTTCCATTCTTCTACCTTACACAGACTGCTGTGATCTTTCAGCCCCCAGATACTACCTATAACTCTTGTGTCCACATTTACCAAGGCCTGACAGCATCTGTTGTTGGTTTGATTCATTATTGAGTGGAGTGCCACCCATTAAAATAAATCTCAGTACATATGAACTCCACCACCAGCTGATTCTGTGTTTGGGAAGTCAAAGGGTCCCTTGGTTCCACTTCCAGCAATATTTCCTTTTCTAGGAGTGTTAAAACAGGGTGCCTGTGATCTCTGACTTCAATCAAAATTGTTCTGACTTTTAAATAAAAATGGGTACATTCCCGCTAAGTTTCAATTCTGACAAAAGCCCATTTTCTGCAGTTTTTGAACTTGAGTACTGGGAAACAAAATAGCAGACTCTTGTGTATCTCCCTTGGGTAAATCCACCACGGCACAGTTTTTAATTACTTTCTGACCTCATCCAGCTTCAATGCTCTGAAGAGGAACGAAAGCAGAACAAAGCAGCTAAGCTATACCTCAACATCAGACTAAAGAGCAACATAAATACAGCTATTGCAGTCCTGTAGCATTCAAGGTAGGCCACAGTCCTACGTAACAGATTTGCAGAGTGCCTTTGAAGACAGAAGACCCAGGGAAATTCACACGTGAAATCTAGGCCACACAGACATTACTTTAATCAGTTCCGTTCAATCAGTGCAGGTAACTAGGAAAAGAAGTTAGAGCATCAGCCCATGAGCTCTTGGAATTCTCACAGCCTATTCGTAAGTCGTCCTGTGGCCCTTCTTTTCTTTCTCCCTCTTAGATCAGTACTTCCTATCAAGTCTCTAAGCCTGTCCTAGAATAAAAAGTATATCCCTCTTTTGTATAAAGGCTGTGGATAGAGCACAGTAATTCTATTACAGTGATGACACCTCATTTAGAGAGTTCCTTAATCTGAACAGAGCCATGAAAACAATCAAAAAAAGGAAGGTTTGTCATCTTATTTTTACAGGACACACTATAAGCTAAAAGTCACAACAAGCATGTCAGGCCACAGAGTTGGTAGCCTTTTCTGCACAGCTTGCTTCTAAAGATTATTAAGATGTTTTACAAGAGGAGAAGATATTAAATTTATTTAATTTGTCATACAATTTCACTCTCAGTTTCTGCCAGCGTCCAGAATGTCCTCATATTGGAGCAATTCTGGCAATTGTGTTTTGTTCCTTAATCTTACTTGATTGCTGCTAGTCTTCAGCAGATATTCCCTACAGATAGCACAAAGTGGTACATTATTTAAGAGCCTCGGGCTACAACCTTTGCTCATACATCAACAGTACCAAATGCAATATGCTCACTAACACAGGAAAAGTTAAAAGATCAGGCTGCGAATCTCAGAGCTGTGCATTATACAACACAGGCAAAAAAATAATAATTTCACACCCACGTGGTATGGAATTCACTTTAAAACTCATTCTGGGCTTGACACAAATGAAAATACAGCCTCCTTTCTGAATCGCCTGATTCCATTATGTGCCATGCTTTTTAGTATTTTCAGGACTCCAACTTTTTATTCTCTAATGTGATGCACGGTATTCCCTCAGTCTGCTTTCCTGAGAACTGATTTGTCTTTAAACTCAGACTTACACCTTCATTTTAGGCGACATCCTTTCCAACATTAAGAATCATAACAACAAATAAAGCTTTTAATCCAGAGCAGCATCACCTACTTTCTGTGCTGTGGTACCTATTAAAAGATGCAACAAAGGTAGGAGCAAGATAGCAGCAATGATGGCTGAAAGCAAAGTAGCATCCATAAGGAAAGAAATGGTGCAGCTAAGTGTGAGTAGAAAGAGGTAGAGAAACAGGAGACAAACTGGTAATATTACTCAGATAGTAAATGTCGTGACTGAATATATGACTGAAAGTGGCTGCTCTGGAGCAATCAATTCAGCTCCATATGAGGAAAAAACCAAAAGGAAAAAAACAAATGTGTAGCTGCAGAAACCACTCTTAATTCATTTTAAAGACAAAGCACCTAGGGGTAACAAGAAACTGATCCAACCACAACCCAGAGAAATTGGCCTGCCAGGTGTGAGCTATGATTTCATTTTGACAACAGCCAGTATCAGGCATTTAAAATGAAAGCTGTGAAAAATTCCACAGCAGAAATTTAACCCACAAGTACTGGAGAAAATGCTTTTGGAGATGTTGTGATGACGGAGCAGAAATTATACCAGTTAAATAGTGGTAAAAAAGCAAATATTGAAAGAAGTAGTTGCAACAATAAGCAATTTTGGGCTACAAAATATTTAACAAACAAAATATCTAACAACAAAATATTTAACGAACTTTCTTTGGTTCCTAGAGAAAGGAAGTAAATTCTGTCTGTAGCAAAACAGCTTGGCACCTTTACGTTATTTTCAGAAATACGTTCCTAAAGAGGCAGCACACCTCAGCATTTTCACACATGAGCCACTGGCAAAGCTCTTACTTACTGTCCTGAGGAACGTGACCAGAGTTGTCCTGAACCAGCACTGCTCAGATAAGCTTTGCTCAGGTATGAACAAACTTTGCAAACCTAGGCCTGTCACAGACCTGTGTCTGTCATCCATAACCCCATTTCTGTTCCCTTTCTCCTCACTCTAGTGTTCGTGGACAACTGTCTAGCCTGCAAGAGCTTAATTTACTCTAAAGCAGAGTAAATCAACTCCTGGCTGACAACCTCCAAGCTGGGATTTTTACTGTTGCACAGAAGATGGTGATGGGCCATTTGTCTCATAGACACAAGGATTCTGTGAATTGTGTGCTGTTGCTGCCCTGGTATTTTTGAGATAGATTCACCTCCTTGCCCTTCATGATGCTTTAGTTCTCACTTCAGGTATAATCACATTCAGTTGTTACCAGGCAGATTGGGTGGCTCTAAGAATCCCAGTAGAGAGCTGCAGTAACAGAATTCTTCCACAAACTGACGATACTGCTAGTATCGCCACTCACATGGCTACCAAGATAACCCCCTCTTTGGAGACCAGGGTGATATGAAGAGCAGAGTGAAAACAAAGATCGCCAACACACAAGGTCAGGAAATACGAATGTGCTTGATGCTCAAAAGAGCGCTTTTCCAAAACATGCGAAGTGGTGGTTTTACAGACGTAACATGAAAACAGAGCAGAAGATTCTGTGGAAAAAAACTATCAGAAAATTTATTGCTGCACAGTGTAATAACCACACAGACATTTTACATGGATTTAACTGAAGTAACGCCTTGCCATAAAGACACCATTATTTTCACTGGATGAAACCAGCAAAATTTGTATGGATGCCAATGCAGAAAATAAAGGGAGTTTACCTGAGAAAGCAAGGTCACTTTCCCCTGAGTTTCAAGAGTGGAATATTTTATTGTAGACATTCAGTCAGACTCGCTCAAAAATAATTTATGCTGATTTATTGAAAGTTACAATTCAGAAATGTGTATTACTATGGTATTAACAAGAAACAGTTGTTCTTACAATTCAGAAACGTGTATTACTATGGTATTAAAAAGAAACAGTTGTTCATTTCAGATGAAAAAGGGATGACAGCAAATGTATTTTTATTTAGAAATATTTATGCAAATGACTTTGTACAGCAAAACAAGATTACTATGCATCATATTGGTCAGTGTTCTTTCATTCAAAATAACCTCTTCTAGTAATTTAGTTCAATTACGGAAACACTGAAATCTACTATAGGCATAAAATATACTATATGATGCTCCTTGCAGAATGTGGCATAGACAAGTTGCGGTGTTGTTCTTCACGGATAAAGCATTTACCTTCCATTTTACAGACCATCTGTTAATTGCTGCTGAATGATGAGGATGAGCAGCAGCAACTACTGCTTGACTCTGTCTTGTAAAGGTGGTCTCAGAAGTCACTAGGAAGTGCTAATACACCGTCGTACTGAGCGTACAATTACAGACGTCAGAGGTAAGCTTTTTTTTTTAATTCATCATTTAAAAACCAGCATAATCATCTCCTTAGAGATGAACTTTCAGTGCATTGGTAGCTTCAAGAGAAGTCCCCTAGATCTGCTCTCTAGACATCACTCATATCTGATATGGTCTTTCCTGAGTTCAGATGCTAACAGCAATCCTGAACGTATATCCATAAAGTTATGTGCAACTTCATGGGAAAAGGAGAGAAAGCAGAAAACACAAACAGGAAAGGAAGACAGAGTACCACTGAACAACAAATTTTCAGCTTATTAGAACTAAAAAAGATCCCATGAAGTAACTGTCCACACGATCAGCATAGACTTATCCCAGTTTTGTCAGCATTAAAATAATTAAAACAAAGACATGCGAAACAAGAAAAACATCTGAAATACTTGCTAAAATATATGCTAAAAGGAAACCAACTGTATGAAGTTTGGTCACCATGAAAACATTGACAAATCATGGAAGAAAAGTAGTTTCAAGTGTACTTAAAAGCATCTCAATACATATTTAGCACACTCCTCTTCATCGCGCATGTTTAGGGGCACTTCTGACCACGAGGTATGAATGGGCACAGAAGAAACTACCTTTTGTAAGAGCTGGGCCCATGTGGACCTGGGTGCTGTGCCTTTAAGGTCAGTGCCTATTGACTTTAAATGAGCTTTGAGTGGACCAGGATCCTGTTTTGATTAGTGGGCACCAGTGGGCCGCATGGGACCATGTCCACATACGTCTACTTCTAAAGGGGCTACTTCTAAAGCGTGATGGATAACCATCCTAGCGATGCTCAATTCCAAATCTGTGGGACTGGCCCAGGGAATAGGCAAGGGTCCTCCATCATTTCACGGTACTTTTCTGAATATATGCTAGCGCTGCCTGGAAGACAGCATCTACACTTTCTACTGAAAGCTGTAGTCGGATCCCAGACCCCAGTGTGAGTCTCCAGGCTTCTCAGTCTGAAACTCAGATGGTGTGACCCCTGTCATGTAACATATTTGCAAGTCAGGTTAAATAATCCACAGTAACAGATTTGCAATGGCACTTGCTTGGTTTGGCTAGGTCTGTGCTCAGAAAAGAGCACGTAGAGGTACCTGTCATACCTCCAGTAGCATAATACTCTAACAACTGGTCGACCTAGTAAGTCTTCAGGAAGGGAGGAATTTGACACAGCATTGTCTGAATCTGAATCATCCCCATCTTCCAGGTCTCTAGAAAGAGAAATTCCCTTTTCCAAAGCTTCTAGACAACGGTCAAGTTTTTCGCAGACAGATACTGCAATGTGGAGGACTATGCATTGCTCCACATTAGCCTGGTGGCTTTTAACACAGGAGGGGCTAGAGCCTTCCCACCCCTGCACCCCCAGTGTCCTGCTCTCATCTTAGGAAGTCAACTTGGGCTTCAGCTGCATTCAAACAGTGCTCAGTATCTCTAAGACAATGTTTCTGTCTTTCTGACTTTCTCTAATCAAAGCAGAATCTGATGTCCGTGGGCACAGCAAGGTCACAAAATAAGCAACTAAGGCACCCACCACAGGGTCAGGGCTGGTCATGATGCCGTGTACCGTATCCCACTTCTGACACTAGAGTGTAAGGGCTTAAAGCAGCCCTGCAGAGTTCTAAGTTCAGGATATGGTAACAGACATCAGACCAACATCTTCAGGGATAAACAGTTTATCTCTAAATAACAGCAGAGGTAAAAATACAGATCAGTAGTACGTTCATCTGGGTCGTAACAACACCAAGTCAAGTAATTCACCAAGAGTGGCTAAATCTAACACCGAGGCATGCAAAGACTTTACATAACCACGGCTGACAGGTAGGCAGCAAGGCACGACCTCTTCTCCAGACAAGTGACCCAGACCAGCCAATAACCTGGGAAATGCCAAATTCCTTGGCTGGAATGTCCTTTTATCATCAAGCCATAGAAGCACTACTCGGGCTTGTTAACCAAGCGTTACACCCACCTCTCCTCCCTCCCTGTGCCAGCTCTGTCATTGGCGTGCATGTGGCCTGGGCATCCTGTACAAGGCAATACCGCCCCACATTCCTTTGTGGGCACAGGCCTGGAAGTATCATATAACACAATACGAGCCTCACAGCTCCGTTGTGTGCACCATCTCCAGAAATACTGTATCAGGCAATACTAGCCTTAATATGGACCCAGTTAGTCTTGCCAAGGCAAACGTGACCAATTATGTACAGAAGTCACTACACAGAATGCAACAAGGAATACTCCGGGTACTCTGAACTGTGTGAATACTCTTAGCGGACAGGAAAAATGTTAAGTACAGGCTCAGAAGCAGGAAAAGGGAAAAGCTCTCGATTTAATCTAAGAATGAACACAAGCGTAGTGCTACCAGTGAGCAGACTGAATTTATACCAGCCTTATAGTATAGTAAGTCAAAGACTAAGGAGAAGCCCAATAAAACAAAACAACAGTAGTATGAAAGAAACTGAAAGAAGTATAGAAAGAAAGTACGAAGACTGCACTGAAAGATAAAGAAAGCCGTAAAGGTTTGGGGTTTTTGGTGGTTTTTTTTGTAAGAAATAAAAATATTTTAATAATACCCAAGAGTACCATTTGGCAGCAGCCTCTGACTGTTTCAGCTTGCCAAAGTCTAAGTACCTTTTAAAGGTGAAAAATAATTGAAACTGGAAACACATATTGGACCAATCCATGCTCCTTTCACTTATGCATTTAAACTAAAGTTTTACATTCTCCAGCTGCCCAGTTGTTTGTATGAATATATCCTGCTCTCTCGCATTGTGCATATAGTTGAACAAATACTTATGGAATCTTCCAATATATTTGTAGACACCTGTTCTCAATTTATTTATTTTAAGCAAACTGCAAGATTGATTAATTAATATTACACTGGTTTCTCTCATACGTTTTACTGTGTCGAGAAAGCTTTAAATGTAAACTGTGTATTTAAACTGTCTGCTGTGCTATTTTAAACCCACAAACAACTTATATGTGGTCCATTGTTTCAAACTTAGCTTTGAACTTAGCCATGTCTTTAAATGTCAACTGCACACCACTGTAAGAAGTACAGTTAGAAGTTCAGTCAAAAACAGGCTGGTGAATAATGTTATGACATTTGTTAAGACAAGGAAATACTCAAACCAATGTAATTCCCTCTTATTTTTCCACTGCTAGTTGCACAGCATCACTAACAACTTCAGAAGCTTGTTGCACCATCTTCTTCCTCATCTTTATATTGTAGGCACACTGCTGGTTCTAGTGGTTATAGCTGATGTTTCAAAAACCACAGCTAAAAAAAAAAAAAAAATTGAAAAAAATACTTAGTATAAATCAGTACCTGTTCTTCCACAAATTACAAAGGAAAGACAGTACTGTAATGATACATTGTATAGAGATAGCTTTTCCTCTACCATAAAAACAGCAAGTAATGCATGAAATAACTACCTCTGTCACATTACTTGACACGCTCAATCACTGGAGTTTTTTCCTGCCAAAGGAATACGGTCCCAAAGCTCTAGCAACTGCTCTCCAACTTGCGGTTCCAGCTCCTAGAAATGAACAGGAAATTAGAGAAATTATTTGCACTGCTACTACTGAACACATAGAAACCATTTATTGCAGAAACCAAAATTGTGACATGACGTTACTGCTAATTGCTTTCAGTCATTCTGAAACAGCTCATTGCCTTTGCTATTGAGACACACATTAAAACTTCCCGCACAGGAAGGTTTTTTCACTAGAGCTCAAAGAGGAGTTAAAAACTTTCATAAGCAACCCTGGCCTACAGGTTGTTTGGGGTCTTTTTTCATTCACAGTAAGATGTCAGTTCTTAAGAAGGAAATTCTGAGTGAACACAGCACCACCATATACAAGAACATATGCACCATATACTTTGTACCTTCCATAGCTCACAACTTATTAACTAAAGAGCATTATTCTCCACGTTTTAAGTTTAATTCAGTCAAGTATGGTGGACAATGTGGAAAGGCACACCACGGGTAATACAGTGGCTCTTGGTAGAACTACAGACATTAATATAAATCAGTTGTTTTTAAGATCATAAAGATTCTTCAGGTCTTAAGAGTCACTTACAACAATGGCCTTTCCTCGTTCTTACATTATGTTCTTTTCCTCATTCTTACAACTGGAGAGGTTTTGGGAAGCAGCGAGAACATGACACAACAACATGAGCTCTCAGTCTCGTATCAAGCAGATATTTTTGGAGGGGAGAGAGAGAGAGAGAGAACTGGGGAGAACGCAGGAACTGTCAAAGGGAACTCTTGTGCCAATTCTCTTCCAGCTTTTTGTAGCTGCATTTAGCTTTAACAGATTGGAGAACTGTCCCAAGCTTTATTCTACCTCAAATCTCAAGTTTCTCTTCAGTCTTTACAGGAAACTCAAAGCTATAATTACAAATAGTTATTTGGGTGTGACAGACTACCTCAGGGAACAAATCTGAATCAAACAGGGAACAAATCTCCTGAAGCAAAATTACAAATTCCAAAAAGGTTTATTTTTGGAAGCATCCAGCTTTAAATCTTTTTTTTTTTTCTTTTTAAACACATGTTAAGCAAGAAACTGCCTTGATTTTATCAAAAAACTTCCATTACTTCAACAGTACGGCATTAGCAGAATGTACAATGTGCATCAATGAACTGTGACGCAGATTAACAGATAGATGAGGACAGCTGAGATAAATGTCAAGGCTAAACAAGCTAATAAACAATGAACTGTTCTACCAAGTAAAGAACGCTTTAAAAGAGAATAACAGTACCTGACCATCTCTGCTTATTTGTACTTTCTTATTGTCATTCCAGGGGTTAAGCAAATGGTGTGCAAAATGAAAAGGAATGCTTTCTTTTCGGATCCACTCCACCTTAAATACACCTCCAAAACCAGCAGATCCCCAGTCTTGACTTTTCTCACACCCTATCTCTGAAGCCATTCTAGCAAAACCCTGAAGCAAAAATTGAAATATGAAAGACATAATTAGAGCATATCTGCTTATGTTGGAATTAAATAAGTAACTGGACTTCATATGAAACTTTCAAATTAGTTTCAAAGTGATTCACACACCCTCCCCCATAAAGCTGGATCTTTTAAAATGTTTACATTTAGAAAGTTAGGAGAAATATTTGTTTTTCTACTTCAAATATGCCTTCTAGAGTTTGACCACAGAGAATGCCTCTTCATAAATCTTTCACAATTGCCACTAAGTTTTTTGAAGCTTTGTGAGAGAGGTTGAAAAGGTATCATAAACCCATTTTAAGCATAAAGAATCATGATGAATGTTCTACCACATAACAGTCCAACAGCTATTCCTTGTTAGTTGCAGGTATTTTTTGCAGAAATCCATTCCTTCCTTCCCATGTTCCCTCTATGTTAACGAACATTCACACAGAACTGAGTGTAGCTGTTCTTCAGAGAAATAAATCAAAGTTGCTTTTGCTTCCTTCTTCAATGAAGCAGGAAGAAATTCCAACAAGAGAAGTATTCAGAAAGAAAATAAAAGAATCCCCCAAATCCAAGATTGCTTCTGACTTATTTAAGGACACCCCTACTTGCCCACACACCAAACAAAACAAAAAAACACCACACACCCAACTTATCAATTATTCAGGCAAATTTATGTCAGTTATGACTTAGGAGTCCAAGAGATGCAGTGCACTATATAAGTTACCAGCACAGCCTACTGTTGTTAAGGCAGGCAGTCCTAGACAGCTCAAGCCAGACTTAAATGGAAATTAATAAAAAGAACAGAGGAAAAACAAAGGTGGAAAGTAAAGAGACGCTTGGAACAAGAGAATATTAATAGGAATGTAAATCTCACATTCCCATGAATGTTCAGTGCACTGTCAAACGGGAGGGCAAGACAACATCAACGACCTACACTCCTGACTTCAGCTTGTCTTTCCCTCCCAGCTTCCTTGTCTAAGGGCACCAATACAACACTCACTTTCAGTATCAACTGGCATGCTGAAAATTACTCTCCAATATTACGTCTGCATTTACCAAATCATATGTATATCTCACTGTAATACTTCAGTGGTATCACCAAGACAGTTATATTTGGGCTAGTTCATTAGATTCAAAGTTTAGCTGACTTTTATGAATAGTTTATATATAAAGAAGTAAGTTGAACTTTCTTTACCTGGAACAAGCGAGTTTAGCCCTCTCTACAACACAGCTAACCTGCAATTTTGCACTATGAAGTCAAGCCTTTAACTTCAAATTAGCTACAAATTTGTCAACAAATTGTTGACGAATACCTTGCTAAACTTGTAGCCAAGACACAACTCTGGAAGAATCATGGCCATGATTTTCCAGCTTCCTAACTTTTAGAAACTACAGTTCAGGCAAAACAGATTTTATGAAAATCTGTAATAAAGACATATATGAGTTTCCTGGCTTTAGAAAGCTGTGACTTGATTATAAACTGCTTGTTCACCTACAATATTTATTTTGGCATGCCGAAGTAAGAGTAGCAATCCCCTGCTTTGTTTGTATTTGTTTATTTGTTTGTTTTTATTGTTGTTTTAAAGGATTGATGTAGGTATGAGAATTACTCTGACTCGATGTTTGGAGGCAATTCAGTCTTAGCCTTTGAGTGACAAACTGAGTTAGCTAAAAGGGTGTATTTCAGAGAAGAATGAACTACTCCTTCCTCAGCGATCAGCTATATTTGCTTGCTACTCTACTTATTAGAAGGTCAGAAGTTATAAGCAAAAACCTGCACACTACACAGTCATTTGCTGCACTCTCCTCAACCATCAACCAAAGCTAATATTTAGTATTAACTAAGGACTCACCTGAAAGTGTCCAGACCCTTGAACAGAAAATATTAAGCAAACTGTGCTACTCTCCCAAAAGGCTCTATTTAGTTTTCGTTCATTATTTGGTGTAGTAGACCATATACCCTTCTGCTGAGAAATATCAATGTTTTGCAAGTTGCTACTTTTCATTATAAAGTACCGAACTGGCATATTTGGTCTTGGTGACGGAGATTTGGAACCCTGGAAAAATTAAATTAAATTAAATTAAATTAAGCTACAATAAAATAAACGAGGCTTTAGTTCTAAAGTTTTACAAACATGAAGACAGAAATCCCTTGACTGCGCTCCTACCCTCCTCCCCCAGATTCTACAAGAAACACAGAATCTATGAACTGGTACTGTCTGAATTGGTTTTAAAATGTATTTCACATTTATTTTATATTTTTAAGCACTTTTCAAAATAATAATACATTCAGCAGCAAACAAGTATAGCAGAACAGGCGTAAATAGTCTAGTGATTAATTACAATTCTTTGAAGTCTGACACACCTTCAGATGACACAAAATTAATCATTTTAGACTGTAGCTCAAAGCACACTACTCACATTTCCACCTTCAGGAAACATAAGTTTTCTCCCTCTTACACCGGCTGAATTTAAAAACTGATAGACTTAAAAGGAATTATTAAATCCTTCAACAAGACCACGCCTAGAGGAACAATGGGGTTTCCTGTTTATGGTGATCTGTTTAATATTACTGCAGTAATTTACTAATCAAGTACATAGGGAGAATTATGCCAATAACCTCATTAAAAATGTGTGCTTTGTTAAAATAACCATCATTAAAAAAGCAAGCAGTCATAATAAAGCAGATAACACAAAACTTAAAGAGAATCGGTATCAATGTATGCTATTGCAGAAACAGAGGACAGCAGAATCCAAAGAATTCACAAGTTCAGGTACTGCATACTAATTTAGAAAAAAAAATTAATACACTTTCACTGGTGTATCAAGTTTTCAAAAAAAATCAGATTTTTTTCTAGTTTGGATGGCATCTACATCTACATTTTCTACAGAGAATATTATTTTTAAACTAGTGTAACAAGGATATTTAGTCTAGATTTTAAGTTGCAGAAAGAAATAAGTATTACGCAGCTGTTAAAAATGAAAATCTAAGTCAGGTTCTTAATTTACCATCTTTATTTATCTTAATTTATTAATTTACCTGATAGTTGCTGAAAGATATCAAGATACAAATTTATTTCTGAAATTCTACTAATTTTGAAGAGAAGGGTAATTTGTTTATGAGAACTCTACCTTTCCAGATATTGGAGAAGAAGGACTAGCACAGGGGCTAGGATAGCTACTGCTGTCTGTAGACCTCACTGATGATTGATCTGACCTGTCATCTGAAGTTCGTTTGGAGTGCAAAATGTTTTTTTCTTTGTACTTCTTTGGATGAAGTGTGGGAGGTATAGATTTCATTAAAAGTCTAAAAAGTAAAGGTAGATACAGGACATACCAAGAGTTTCATAAGCAGTCACAGAACAATTTATGTATCAGCCTACTGCATTACTACATATATTACAATAATTCCAAAATACATTAAACACTAACTAAAAAAATATTGATCATGCATTGGTTTTGAATACTAGGGTTAAACCCCTTCTGCTACTTCTTCACACAGATCATAACTAACGGACAATATTCCTGACTGCTCTTTCAAACAGCAGGCACACATATGAAATACTCCTCAGTAAAATCACAACTACAATGCAGCACTGGACAGTATCAATATTGTTTCTTCCTTTTCATTACTAGTAGAAATTCAAGTGATGATTTTATAGCTAAATAAATTACAACCTACAGTTTCTAGAAGATCTCAAAAGCTTACTTTTCAGCATTAGAGGAGTCATCAGAGAATTCAGTTTCTGCTGAGCTTTTTCTGCTGTTGGTTGACCTCCATGTAGATGCTGAAGGAAGATCTTCACAAGTCATAGGTCTTGGTCTCTGACCAATTCCTGAAGGCTGCTGCAAACCTGCAGACTGTTCTTCAGCACTTAAAACGGCTACAATTGCTCTTACAGTTGTTTCATCAACTTGAGACCATGGCTTAGAAGGAGCTCGCATACGACGCAGAAATAAGCTATGCCACTTCTGTCTGAGTTGCAACAGCAAACCAGCAGCCTGTAATGAATTTCAATTCTGTTAAAGGCCAATAAAAATTAGACCAGACAGGTAAGTGTACCCAATGTCTTTCCTATGAGGCAACATCTGGCATTCTAAAATGAAGAGGGTCCGAACTGAAAGGCAAGACTAAAGTGCTGGGGAGGGGGAGAAAACCCCACATTTAAACTAAGCTATTATCTTTTCTTTCCTTGGGTGCAAAATCACTGTTAGAACATCTTATTTCATTTAGCTCTGCACCAAACTTATATTGTAAATCCACAGGATTTTTTATTTTTCACTTTAAAATTTTATCTTTTTTAAAAAAAAAATGTTAATGCTTTATGCCTTTCCTCACATTTCAGTCTGTTTTCATGCACTCTTCCTTCATACCCGAGGAAAAAGAGGTCTACGTGACACACTTTTCTTATGCAGACTTCTGCTCAAATGAGATTACTGAATTTATAAGACTATAGTTTAATTCCCATGTTATCAGAAATGTTTCCATTTTTTAAAAAAAATCACACTTTTGAACATCTCTACAAGAGACAGTATTATTATTAGATCTGATAAGTCCAAGTGTTTCATAACCCATAAACTGCTCTACCTCCTACAACAGACAGAGCTTCTCAATGACCTGAAAGGTCTTCAATGATCTTCAAAAGGGTATTTTTTTTTTTCTAAAATCTGACAGCAACCTTCTTTCCCAACTTCACGGGCTCCATTTGGATTCAACTTCAGTCATCCTCTCAGAGAAGGAAATACACAATATGCCACTGTGACTCAACTTCTGCTGAGACTTTGGCTAACCCATCTGATGTTAAGTCCTAATGTATGCTGAGAGCAGCACCGGGTCAAAGCGAGAGCACCACGTAGGCAGGACAAGTGGCCAGAAAGACCTAAAGGGCCATTATGCAGGAACTATCACCTGCAACTTGCTGTTTCATGAAGTCATTATCTTTTGCCTGTCAGTTTCGTCAGAATCTGCTAATTTATGGAAATGGTATAGACAAAACCTCCATGCTGAAAGTTACAAAACATCAGCTGACCCAAAAAGCTTCTGAAGCGGCTCCAACAGCAGCTCAACTGCTGAAGCCTTCCTGCTTCCCGGTGTGATACAGGGGAGACCTGCACTGAGACAAAGAGGAAGGATGAGCAGTCTCACCATCAGCTAGGTAACAAATTCTTTTTTTCTTGCTCGTAGGTGCACGAATTAAGAATTACAGGTTCTAAGTTAAGAAAACTTATGACCTGAATAATGAATAAGTGAATTCACATGATAAACTGGAAAAGTCTGGGCAAAAGCGTATTGAGCCCCTGTTCATTTGTTGTATTTCTTAATGAGCTCATGAAATAATACTCTGAATATGTTGTCCTGTAAATTTGAGAGACCCAAACGGACCATGACAGCCATTCTTACCAAAAATTCTTGGTTACCCAAATGTTTCAGAAATCTTTTTAGGAAGATATGACATAAATATCCTTCTACAAGAATCAAGCATTTAAGTAACACATTACTTACTTCAGGGTCCAGTTTGAGATGGAGCCATTCATCTAGCTTCAGTAGTGCCAAATTAGCAGTTGTTTTGTCCTCCATCTCACTATCACTGTTATCATTAGATATCCCATCTCCTGAATGAAATATGTAAGGTGCATTAACATTTCTATATTATTTCCACTTACCTACAAAAAACTGAACACTACTGGATTACCAGAGATAAACCCATTTTCCTTCTAAATTTTATTTTAAAATGTAAGCATTTGTAAAATCACGTTTTTATTTTCTGCAAATACACCCCCGTGAAAAGCCTTTGCTTCACTTAGCAGATCTCAAGTACCCAGACCTGCTGAGGGCCCTGCTATGTAAGCAGTTGTATTGATGTGATCTGACTCATTCATGTACCTCCATCACTATCAATAGACCATTATCAAACTTTTGCCTGAAGCTGTTTGCAAAACCACACGTTACACTATGCTTTATTTCCCTGTAAACCAGCAGATTTAAAAACCCATTAAGAAAAAAAAAAAGTATGTATACATATCGCTATTGAGTAGGATTCTAATTTTATTAAGTGCAATTCAATCAGCATAAACACTATTTTAAAGGTAACAGTTTAAGACCAAGACAGGAAAGCTTCAAAAATAACATGGACTCTTTCATTCCAACTGGTATTTCTAGAGAACTGGCAGTAGGATAGATTATTTTTGCTTCTATTAATACAGCACTCCATTTAAATTAAAAAAAAAAAAAAATTTCTATATACTCCCTATTACTTCTAATTAATAGTATAGCTAATTGTCATCTATCAGTAGAAAATAACCTTTAAAATGCATGTTTCAGCTGTAATGAATGAGTATTTGCCATATTGATAGTTTCTAAATTATTACTCAGTTTGAATAATCTGGTTCAAAGTATCAAATAAACTCGTCTGTACATAAAACATACATACGACACTTCTCAGCATTAGTACTGTCATTAGGCATTTTGTTTGCACTCTTTAATTAATTACAAATTATACTGTAGTTTCTGAGACTTCAGAACTATGTAAGTGTAGTTTACGGATATGAATCTATAAGGGTTCACAAAACTGAGACATTGATTACAGAGCCTATAAACTACTATGAACAGCTACAGGAAGTATAGCTTTGTTGTTTTAAGGATCAGCCCATGTACGTATTAAATATTCTTGAAAAATACGCCTTCAGTATCACATACAAGCATATACCAATGGAAACACTGAAAATCCAAACCCCACCATACCTCGAAAGGATGAAGGTTCCTGCAAAGCATTACTTGGTAACCTAGCTGGTCCACAGAAAAGTGCCACAGTGACAGGTGTTACAACAGAACAGCATCTGATATTTGCTATCCTGTGAGCTCTCGTCATTTCATCATATATCAGCCAGTCTGTAGGGAGTGCCTGAACAGCTGCAGCTTGCCCATTTGCTGGGGGAATCTGTTCAAGAGCAAATAAGACTAGGCTATTTTACCCTCTTAAATTAAGTTTAAATAAAGTTAAAATAAACTTTAACACATTTCTTACTTTATATATGTAGAAATAACACATAAACTTATACACACAAATAAAAAAGCAAGAGAAAAAAAATTCAACCAGACTCACAAGTTACCCTACCACGTTGAAACAAGATATTCTGCTTTAAAAATAATCTAAAAAAAACCCTGTTTCAGAGCAGAACTTCTTCCTGCTATTATAAGGAAGGGTTTTTTACATCTTTAAAACAGTTCCTTAACTAGTTTTTTTTCACCATTTTGTCTCTTTCCATCTAGAAGAAGGACTAAATGAAATAAGTTTTGATGAGATAATACTGGAAAAATACACCAACTACAATTCTCTATTTTATCAACTGTCAGGAAAAATATTTTCTAGAAATGTAGTGTTTAATGCGCATGCTGCTTTTAAAGTTCTGACAACTATGAAGAGACACTTCTAAAACGTTTGACAGAGTATAGTGGTCTTTTTTGTGAACTATAAATTCAAAGCTATTTTACCTTTTTATACTGAGGTTGACTAAGAACAGAGGTAGGATGAAATCGCACTTTCTTCTCCTTCGGTCCAGTCAAAACCAGGCTTTCTCTGTCTACATGCACTAGATTGGGATACATCCCAGCCACTAAGGCAGCTTTAACCACAGCCCAGTTTTCAGAGTTAGTATTAACATCTCTAATATCAGCTCCTCCTCTGGCTCTAACAAAACCTGAAGAAAGAAGAGGAAAAAAATGTGTTATATTTGACTGTATTTAAGATCTATTTTTTTGCTTCTCAAAAGGAATTTGAAAAAAAAGTGAAATAAATTTGTTGCATTTTTTCTACCACTGCCAACCTTAACGGCACCAAGAAGAAACCATTTATACGGAAATCATTCTTTATAAGGGGTTTTATACTAACATAGAATAGAATTACTTTTTACAATACAAAGACATTTCCTATGGAAATAATTTATTAGAATGTAAAAATCCAAGGAAATATATCTCACACTGAAAGCCAGTGGCATGTGAAACAATCAGGGCGCTTTCAGTTAGATCAGCTGTTCCCCAGCCACATTTCCTCACTCTAGCACCTGCGCCATGCTCAGCATGAATGTGTACTGGTCTGTTTCAAATTAAGGATGGAAAATTACATCAGTGAACCCTATTCTTGTTACAACTTGTATACACTTCTGCTAGGTATATGCTTGACTACAAAACTTTGTCAAAATTTTTTCTGAGCTCTTTACCTGAGGCTCTAAGCTGGCCAAGCAACTGTGTTCTCATTCCTATGATGATTTCCATCGTGGCTTGAGACAGAAAGTTCTTTTCACAGAAGGCTCTCTCCCAGCCATCACTGCGTGCCTTCTGCCATGCCTGTAAAGAACATTTTTTTTACATTTGCCTATTAATTTGATTAGCTAAAATAAAAAAATGCATTTTTTTAAAAAATTACATTTAGATCAATAAAATGAAGGCAAAAACCATTCTGAAAGAAAGGAAATGTATCAAACCAGGTTGGTTTTTTGCTGGTTAAGTACTAGATTCTCTTTACCCATTCCCGAAATTAACATAATGATCATTATGTTAAGTTATTATAAGGACATTATTTTAAGTTATCAACGTAGCACGATACAAAGTTGGAATACTCAGAATTTAACCAGCTTTGAAATTATAAACAAAAAATCTGACTGTAAGTGTTCCCTCACAAATTTATGACCCCAATGTAGAGGAAAGCCACTAGGCAAAAATAAAATTTCTTCTCTAAGGACTTAATCATAGTCTATCATTCTACATACAAATTGATTGGTACATCATTTACTTTGATATGGGATCTATTGTGATTAGTACTCTTTCTGAAGATGAAATAATACCTGGAAAGCCCTGAGAAGCGCCATATGGTCACTAAACGTTCCTGCAGTAAAACGTTTTCTACACAGCATGGCTGCCCGCTTTTGAGAGGCCAGTGCAGGTAGGACGAAAGGGTCTCGATATGCAAGAGTGCAAGCAATAGTAAGAATAGGATCCAGGCACTTCAAAACAACAGCACACAACACCATTTTACCAAGGTGTGGTTCTACTGGTAATTCAGTGAGATGATAACCAAGTTCAGTGAGATCTTCCCAAGGGTCCATGGCATCTATTGTCTGTTTAAAAAAAAAAAAAAAAAAAAAAAAAAAAGAAGGGGAAAGTCGATAAAATTAATTTACAATAAAGGCAGAAAGGATGTGAACACTGGACATTCACTAGACTTGTTCCCAAACACTAAGAAAGCAAATCAAACTCTTACGAGTTTGAGATGAGATTTTTAAGCACTCTCTTTCCTTAACATGGAAAAATACTTACACACACACAGAATGAAAACAAACAATACGCAAAAACTCAAAGAATGCCTAAGTAACTAAACAACAGTCTCAGCACGAACAAAACTCAATAAGGTATGTTGCCACACCACAAATATAGAATCAAATACAGTTTGCACCTAAATATATTCCTTTGCTGACCTTAAGCATTTGCACAGCATTTCTCACAACTAAAGCTGGTGGAGGATCAGGAGCTTTCATAAGAAAGTCGACAATTGAACAATTAATTGGAGCCAGAAGTTTTGTGTGTAAACAAAGCTCCTGCAAGTTAAAAAGCAAAAAAAGATTGTTAAGATGGGGAGGGGGAAACATAACTTTTTTGGAGTAATAGTATGGTTTGATGATAATACATTCTTTAGAAGTTATAATTTCTATCTGAATGTGCACCTGAAGTGGCATTCTTAGAAGTTCTGGAGTCTGAAATTCCAACATATTCTGAAATCGGAGCCTGCTGAAGAGACGAAAACAGACTCCAGGCTGACAGCGCCCAGCCCTTGAAAATAAAATATAGGAAATATATGTTGAAAATTAGAATTTCTGTTAAAAATAAAAAATAAAAATAAAAAACCAACACACAACACACAAATTTAGAATGGAAATGTAGAAGCAGGTCTACGAAAAACATAATTTTGTCATTAAGTGTAAGTACCACGCACACGTGAGGGGAAAGCTTTCCAGTACATGGATTATTTTTGATAGTATGGAAATTTGTTACTGTAATTTTACCCCAACATTGAAAGATCTGGAGAAACAAAAATAAGGCCTATCTAAAAATAAAGTGATGTGGGTTTTTTGCTAACCTAAGATCAATCCAAATCTCAACTGTCCTTTGCTGTACGGAATATAAGCCATAAACTTCATTTCTTCCTCTTCACATCCCCCAAACAGTTGGAAGTTACTCTGGGAGCAGAAGGTAGAATGAAGACCAAACAACTTGTGAGTGAGGGGACAGAAACGGCAAAGGCACACATTCACACTCAAATTCCTGCAGGTTAATGCCAATATCATACCACCAAACATAGGCATTTGTTGATACATATCCTCTTAGACCTCACCCAGTGTTGGGAAGTGCATGATAAAGGCCTGTTAAGTCATGAATAGTTTGGAGAAGGTGAATAAGGAATCACTGCTCAATGTCTTGTCTAATATAGGGATGAAGGGGCATCAATTAAAAGCTAGCAATAGGCAGCCCTTTGTCCACAGATAAGTTTTGAAACACCTTACTGGACACTGTGGCTGTTGGTGCTACATGGGAGAAAGAGGAAGGAGAAGTTCATGGGGGGAAACTACTGAGTGTCACTTTTCCACTACTTCGGAAATTACTCCAACTAAATACATGCTGATCCTTACTTTTCTGCAGAAAATTAGCATTGGCCATTGTCCAACATGATACTGAACTAGACTAGTAACATTACACAGTGTGGCTGCTATTACGTTGTGTACTTTATCCTTAACACACAGGACGGTGGATATTTGGAAAATAAAATTCGGTACAAAGCATTTATTACCTGCCTTTTCTCTGGATAGCACTGGCTTTTGAAATCCACACCATTTTTAGCATTGTAACACAACTGAGTGCATCAAAAGACTTCTATAAAAGCAAAGCAAGGAACATAAAAACAAGACTGAACAGGGTACATGAAATAAAAGTTACTAATGATTTAGATCAAAAGAAGTTCTCTAAAAAAATGAATAACAAGCACCAGCAGCTTCTGGCACAAAGGTATGTTCTAAAGTACTTAGTTGCAAGTGAATTTATGCTACGTCCTTCAGAATATCTTTAGGCTACACCGTTTCCTAAATTTAGAAAATTTTCCAAGTCAATAGGTAATTTTAAGTCACTAGAAGACATAGATTGTGTTGTGTGGTATCACAAACCAAGCAAAAATATATTATGTGCAATAAAGTTTTCCTCTTTTCCTCAAATGGAAATTATGTCCTTGTTTTCCTATATTTGATGCAAAATGATACAAAAATTGTATGACCACAAGAACTTCAGAAATTTGGTTGTGTGAATCTTCTAGGAAATCCAATTTTATTTTCTAAGCTAGGCCTTAAACTGCCTCATTATCTCACTTTTCTTGAGCAACTACTTAGCGAATGGGCATTAAACACATCAAAAACAAATGCTTAAAAACTTAACAGATTAGACTTGGTCTAGATACAATAGTAAGACAAACGGAACTCCCAGTGTTCTCTAAGTCTCAGGAAGATGGCGGTCTAAACTGATGGACTTGTTTTAAAAATAAACCAGAAATACTAAATTAAAAAAAAAAGATACAGATATATCAATATATCAACCTGCTATAGCTTTTACAGGGTTTTTAAACAGCTAGCTATTTACAGTGTTTGTCATAAAACAAATGGATGTCAAAACTTCTCAGTGAGTTTTGTTGCTTGACATGCACTAGCTCTCAGCCTACTATAAAAAAATAGTTCCCCAAAATTTATGTATTATGTAGTTTAAAATAACACTAGGAAGTTTAACTCACAAGGAAAGTTTAAGCCAATCGTACCTCTTTCATTTTGCCTGAGTCAATAACAAACACAACATCATTGACTGTTATGCTGGTTTCTGCAATATTAGTAGAAAGAATCTGCAATTAAAACAAAAAACAAACAAAATAAAACCAAACACAACTATAGTAACCATAAAAGCAAAGATAAAACAGATCAATATAGTATCTGAAGAAGTTCTCTGATACTTGCTATTTTGCGGACGCCAGGAGGTGGACTTTTAAGCACCTTCTTCTGATCCAAAGTCTGCATATTTGAATGAAGCATGAAAACCTGGTATCTAATGCAAGACAAGAAGCACTTGTTAAGGATCATTAAAAGAAACAATAAAAACTCCAGACAATCGTAGAAACTAGAGGTTTTACCTGTGAGCACTATCAGCAAATCTCCTGTCATCAAAAAGAATACGGTCCCTCAGGCTAACTATCTCATCATATCCAGGAAGAAATATTAAAATAGCTCCTAAAAAAGAAGTTGTTTTGCAGAGTTAAACAGAAAATTCAGTTCAAATACATGTCAGTACTGTCTATACTAGCACTCAGAAGGTTTTTACCTATTTGGTATTACTGAAAGAAGCTGAATCCACAGCAATTTATTGGCAGTGTGTGTATATACCTACCAGCTTCACAACTATGACAGATGTTATAAAGTAAGTGCATAATCAGGTCCAGATCCACTTTTTCGTCATCAAAACTGTGATGGTAAGCTTTCAACAGTTCTCTGTCCTCTGCACTAAGGTCACTATCACTTGTTTGGACCAGGGAACTTTCATCCAGATTTCCAGATTCCACTGAAGCACTAAAATACACAAATACACAGGCCAGAGTCAAGGTTGTTTGCTTTGTGTTTGCATTCAGCCATCAATTCACATGTAGATCAAGACCAACAAGACTACTCGTCTCCAATTTTAATTTTAAAGTGTAGCAGAACAGCATCTCCACAGTATTATTACTGTCTGCTGATGTGTTAACCCAGAAAAGCATGCAACTTCAATTTTTAGTGTTAACTTCAATTTTATTATACTTTATTGAAACACAGCCATAAGCAAATGTGACAGAACCTGAACTATACAGACATCAGTTGTTTATCTGTTAAAAGAATAATATCAAAAAGAAATGCATTTTCAAAAAACTTCCCCACCGTAACAGTTAAGCAGGTACTACACTAACAGAAACTACACCAAAAGAAATTACAAAGTGAGCCTCCACAAAATTGTAACTAAACTATAATAACTAAAAGTTAATCAAAAAACAATTCTTGAATGGCCTAGCGTACATGTTACTCATGTAATGTTTCTTTAATATGACTGTCATGTATCAACAATATACAAACACACAGCAGGTTTGTTTCTGAAATTGAAGTGATACATGGTATAGAATCAGCATCTCCTCTGCATATTTATATGGAATAGAAGAGAGTACAACAGAATAGACTAGTTCAGTTGGAAGAGACTTACAATGACCATCTAGTTTGTTACTATGATCACATCTTGCCTAGATATATAATCGTGATAGTAACGTCCAAATCAAGATGATAAACACTAATAATACAGAAGTTGTCCTACACCACTTGAACTATATTTCTCCTAGGAGTTGTGCAAAAATAATCACTATGATACTGAATACAAACGTTTTCTTGAATAACTATGTTTTTGAAATATTCCTATTCTGAATTAATCTTGCTATTTAGGTCAGATTTTAAAGCATAAAAAACTAAAAACTGTTCTAATTAAAATAAGGCAGAACATAAAATCCCCTTCACCATGTTATACAACTGTTTCTGCAAAGCAGTTATAGCTTACCTGTAGGACTCCAACAGGTCAACAACCTCTGTCTGTCCAAAGCGCTTAGCCCAGTCCAAAGCCATCCTGAGACAATTGCATAAAAATCTTTATTAATTTCTCACTTCAAAAGATACATGTGAATAGCCTGTTATGTGAGGCGATGACTGACACCGCACTTTTCTATCAATTTCTGCATTATTGTTTAATCAGTGCCGCTATTGCTGGATCTGCAACTTCCCATTTTAAAGTGTATAAACAGGTGTGATAGTTACATGATTTTTAGATAACTGCAATTCTTCAGCAAGAAAGAATCTTAGTTTTACACAGAAGCACATGCAAACATGCAGAAGGAAGTAATGAATAATAATGTGCCATTCCTTCAAAAAACCACACACCAATGTACAGCGATAAGCATGTCCTTTTGCAGTACCCTTTACTAGCTCCTTCAAATCATCCTGAGAAGTCACACCATTTTTCTCCAAAATGTGTGAAACATTGGGCTTTTTGATGTCTTCCAGAAGTTCCCCTCTTCACAATGCAGCTCACTCTGTTTTCTTTTTAAACTGCATTCTTTCCTAAGTTTTTCAAGTGGTAATACTCAATATGAGACCCCTGGAACCCTAATTCTTATATTTCATTATTACAATTATTTATTATAGTTGCCTGTTTATATGAAGACACAACTCATGGCCACAAAAATCTGAATTTTTACAGATTCACAAATATTTTTACAATACAACGTATTTACAGATATAACACAGCAAAGATCTTTGCACCTGTAACACACTTTTTAAATTCAATATAAGTTACTCTCTTAAAATAAGAAGTGACAAAAATTTTGGGTCTAATTCAATTAACCCAGTGAGAAAGATTCCAAGTTTTTTTCTACACAGTGTTAAATGAGGCTCATTGAAACCAAGAGTGTGTATCTCATATTTGAGACTGCTTAATTAAGAACTCAATTTAGAATTGACAGAAACAATGTGATGAACAGATGTTAGAAATTGTTTAGACTGCCAAAACCTATGAGGGCTAACAGTTGTCTGATAAGTTAGTAAATTAGTTTAGATCTTACAAAATTTCTTTCTCATTCTTATATTGATGAATAAATCTATCTTTCAGTTTATTTGTGTGTTTTTACCAGCCATTGGATGATTTGCAGTGGATACTTGCTCCCATACTGATCAGTTGTTCCACTTGACTCAGAAAGCCTCTCCCTGAAGCAATCATTAGTGCAGTCACACTGGTTTCACTGTGCCTATAATCAACTGAGAAGAAATTAAAAAAAAAATATCAGCAAAACCAATACAAACATTGTTATTTTTCATCTAAATGACTTTCAAAACCCAGCCCAAAGAGAATTTGTTTCTTCACTTAATACCACCAGTTTGTGTGAATTTAACACTATTTTAGAAACATATCATAACATGTAAATACTTCAAAAAAAGTACAACAAATAACTACAAAACTCATTAATTATGCTAACCCTATTAATTTTTTCAATAGGCATCAGAATTTGAAGGTAACAATTGGAGATAAAGTAGCCACAGAAATTCAAGTCATTTTGTGGTTGTTTTTTCTTATGTAGTAAGATGAGAAACTTACCACTGACATTTTCAGTTAAAATGAGATGGAACACCTGAGCAAAGGAATCAACATCTTTATGCAACCAGATGTCAGAAAGACAAGAATCCATTTCTTTTATTAGCCACGGTTCAAGGCAATTCGCATCTTTTTCAGTCTGAAAAGAAAAAACAGGATTGAAAGATTAATCTCTTCAAAAAGTTGCCTTTATTCTCATATATTAGACATGAAGAATTTGAAGTTAGTTTTCCTAGAAAACTAACAATCAGAAATACAGCATTTAGATATCAGTTAAAGCATTTATTGTATCATATGCATGTACTAGCCGCTTGATCTAACCAAAAGTTATGTACAACCACCAAAATTGAAAACCGTACTTCAGGTAAAGTAGTCCATGCTAACAACAACAAAAAAATGTTTTAAAATATGTTGATATCCTTCTAGAAACTCTACAGGAGTAATATCTTTAGAAAACAGTTTTTAAATGGGTAGTAATAATATAACGCAGATTTAAACATCTCTTCCAACAAAAGGAAAAACTTACCAGTTGATTAAATACTGTGTCACCACCATCATCCAACAGATTATCCTCTTCAATTGTACTTGGGACAGATCTTTCTTTCTGAGATTCCAGTTTGCTATTATTTTCTTGAGTAGAACACCACTTAGTAAGAGTGCTTTGCTGTTTCTCTTCTAGAATACGTAAGAGTATTTCCAAAAAAAGTTTTACAGTCGTCTTAACTATCCATTGTTTTCCGTTACAAAAAATAGTTCCATCAAATCACAAAGTTTTATCTATTCAATCTCTTTTATTTAATCTAGAATGCTGTTACCAGTCTGATACAAACTCCATGATTAAGGGCACACAAAGGGCAGCATTGCAAACATCTGCTATAAGAACAAGGTAAAAAATACCATCTGGGTGCTTAAGCCCCCTAAATCTCCAGTATTCGAACTTACTGCATATAAATGAGCTTCTTAAGTATTTTCTACACAATTCTCAGTCCAGATCTTTCTCCAGAAGTGAAATACTGAAGAGAAGTGATATAGCTCCTGCATGTAACAACTAATTTTTGCATACAAGTGGAAGAAACAGTAGAAGACACCAATGTCTTAACCGAACTTTTCTATCCAGTGATCAGAGCTGAGCACCATGATAAACATACAGTTAGGACTATATGTTATAGCTTTGTATTTTGCCTTTTTTTTTTTTTTTAAATACACATTAGGATCATTACTTTCAGTTGCCAGGACAACTTCTCAAATAATATATCTACTCAGTCCATTGAAAAATAACTATATTTAGTTCAAGTGTGTTAACGCTTCTGGGCTATATATATTAAATACATCCATGTCTGATGAATGCAGTGAAAAATGTTACTAATAGGAACCACTTCTGTGCAAGATGTGCAAAATCCTGCCCTCTTTAATGGCTGCACTTTAATTTACATCCGAAAGTCAGCACATAGTATCTTCTGCTTCTGTAGTTTTCCTGTGGGCAAAGCCTCCAATCATATGCAATTCTATTGCATAATAACTAGGAAAAATATAACATTTATCAACTGAAGGCAAAAAGAATGCAATCATTGAAAGAAAGTGAAATTATTTTTTTTTAAAGTTACATAATCTACTTCAATAAGGTAAACACGGAGAGCTTAAAGATACTTGCTGTCATCTAATCATGTCTCATTTCATATTCTGACTTCGGAATTTTAACAGAGAATCATCCTATTTAGTTGTTCAATCAATCAATGAGAGTCATAGCCAACCCTAAGAATTAAGAAGTCCACCAACCTCTCTGTTTCTCTTTTTTGTACTTTACCATCTCTTTGTTTGTATACCCAGTGCTTCGTAAAATGTCCTCCAAAAACATCTCTTTAACTTCAAACAGTCTTCCTTGTACTGAAAGTATAAATAATTCATAAAATATTAGATATTCCGCAGCTTCACTCATAATCTTAATTTTTAAAAATTTTGTAGACACAAAAAGTGAGTTAAAAATTATTAGGGCCTGATTTAAGGAATCACTACTTTCCTTGAAAAATCTTGTAAAAGTAACTTCACTGGAGTTTACTTTCTTAAGATTACTGGGCCGCAAAATAAAACAACATTTCAAAAGGGAAATGACAGCTTGTTTCTCATTAACCTCTTCAATTCTGCAGAAGTGTTACAGCAAGAGATGCACATGACTGACAGTTATTCATTGCAATTTTATCAAAATGAGAAAAAGAAAATAGCCATTTTTGTTTAGGGTTACAGAAAAGAATTCACTGTGTAAGACTGCCACCTGGATTACAAAATGCAACAGCAATTAATACAGCTTTAATGCAACATCCTACAAGCAGCCTGCCACCTTTGTATTAAACTACTTTTTTTCCCCCTCAATTTTCTCAATCATTTCAGCCAAAATTGAATTTCTTTAATGAATATTTCCTGATGAGACAACCCAAATGGTCTTCACCATCTAACAATTTACTCTTATTTCTTTTTCAATATCACTGTTTTCTGGACTTTATTTATGGACATTAAAGGGTTTTTTTCATGTGAAGAAGTGAAATATCTAGATTTTAACTTCTGGTCCCTTAGCAGACATTTGCCATAGCTGAGTTTAAATCACCTAGGACCTTTCCCTTCTTCAGAAAGGACAAGCTACAAATCACATACTTTTAGAAGCTGTCATGGAGGAAGTCTTAGAATCATAGAGTTGGAGGGGACCTCTGGAGATCATCTAGTCCAACCCCCCTGCCAGAGCAGGGTCACCATAGAGCAGGTTGCACAGGAACACGTCCAGGAGGGTTTTGAATGTCTCCAGAGATGGAGACTCCACCACCTCTCTGGGCAGCCTGTTCCAGTGTTCTGCCACCCTCAAAGTAAAGAAGTTCCTCCTCATGTGGAGGCTGGAAGACTAGTGTCTTCCAACACTGGTCACAAACTCTGTGTACTACAGGAACCCACAACTACAGGATGTTGGTTTCAGTGGTCAGGATTTTGTCAGCTATATTGTTGAAGGAGGATCAAATCTTTTTCATTACCTGAACAAAGTATCTAAACCCTCTTTTAATTCTTAAATTTGCAAAAATGGAAAAAGGAAATTCTCTTTTCAATTGTAATTAGCCTATGAAGACTAGCACATGGTAACAGTAAAACCACTGAGGTAAACGAGAGAAAGAGACTGTCATCAGAATTTCCTGAATAAACATATTGATCTAAATGAGCAGGAACCTAAAAGAACAGTAAACTGGAAAGCCCCACAACAATTCTAACTTGTTTCCCCTGTCCAAAAAAAAAAAGTTTGGAAAACATTGAAATCATGTGTAATTTCCAGATTCCTCCTTACAATAAGTTGCAACCCTTATTTTACTAGGCAGAAAATCAGAAATGGGAACTAGAAATAAACATTTTTATCTGTAAGAAAAATAGCTTTCATTTTCAGGAGCATTCACCAAAATAAACTGGTGATTTGTAGACAAGATTCTTAAGAAAGTGATCCTACCCATGTCCATGTTGAGCCTCTTAGGAAAAGACAGTGTACTGGGTAGTTTTCTCTTAAAGTCTTCTTTTCAAAACACCTTAGACTTAGACTTCATTGTTGAAAAAGGAAGAGGACTGCAAGGTGCCGGCGGAGGTCACCCATGCAGAAAATTGGCAAGCAAGGAAGGGGAAGAAAAAAAAATAAAAAAAGCATCTCCCACACATCTATGTTTTACCCCTACTAAAGATCAGTCAAATGAAATTAAATGAGCAATAATGATAAATTTTCTTTGCATCTGAATGTAATCTAACTGCAGATTACTGAGCATGAACATAAATTAACATAAATTCCCATGCCTTTTCTCAATGTTTACCTAGATTAACAGCCAATACTTTCCTTTAAAATAAAGAATCATGAGATTAAAACATGAAAACCCAATTTGCCTAGGACTGTATTTCTGAAGTGACCAGGTGCAGTTATCTGTGTTTTATCCAGTAACCAGTAACAATCTCTGTGAGGTCTGAAGAACTAAAATCTACTGGAATTAATTAATATGTAACACACTCTTGTAGATCCTACGGTCTGTATCACCATGGAGATCAGCACTTTAAGAACCTCTTCCTGCTTCTTGAACATGGTGGAGACCACGACATCCCTGCACTTACAGAACTCCCTGTCATAAAACTACTTTGCCCTGAGGTAAGTGCAAACAGTTAAGAAACAACATAAAATAACATAAATAAAAATATACATATAAAGAACAATCATTGCTGAAACACAGTGTATTTATCATGTTCTATTACTCAGAATGGTTTGCTACAGTTTAATAAGATCTGCAAGTCCTAGGCCAGGTGTACTCAGCTTTAAGAGTTGACATAAATACTTACTGTGTATTACTGGGCAACTTCCAAAATACCTAATAAAGAGATTTGCATCTAGAGCAGCACTAGAAATAATTAGTTTTAAATTAGTCTGGTTTTGCAACACATCTCTCAGTTTTATTAACAGGAAGTCACTGAACCTGTCCCTCTCATGTACTTCATCCTATAACAAAAGGAAAAACAAAAAAAAAACCCAGATAAACGTCACAGATCCAAGATTATAACTTTTCACAAATATGAAGTTTTTTAAAAAATAAAATAAATAATTTGCTGATATATTACAGATGCATTAAAATGTGTAAGTCTAGTTTAAGGATTTTTTTAAAAAACTATTCAGAAGTTAAAAAATATTTCAAAAAGTTTTATAAAAATACCAGACTGCTCTGTTAATGTGCAAGTCACATGTACCTTGATTTCAGAAGTTAAAGAGAATTTCTGAAACTTTTCCAATTCTTACATTTGAATCTCAATTTCAAGATGACAAAAACCACAAATCCGACAAATATTTTAATAAATCCTCACTTCACAACTGATGAACATTTAAAGAAATGTATGATACCACATAATCAGAAAAAAAGTTGAGACTGCTTAGATCCATTAAGTCATGCACAAAGCTTATCATCGATTAAGGCACATGACAGATTACAGTAATCATCTTTGTTGGTGTGTTCTGTTCCATTTTATTTTATGAACTTAGGAAGCAGGGACCCAAACACAACATTTTTAGTCCAAAGTCAAGAATGTATAAATCATTCTTGTACTTTTTTCCTTTTTGACAAATAGGCAGACACTGAAAATTATCATTAATTTTTCTGTCTTCAGCAGTGGAGAACTTAATCTTCCGATAAACACTCTGGTTCCACTGACTTATCAAACTCCACAATAGGAATATTCACATCATCAAAAATGAACACGCTTATTTACTAAAAATTAGACTACTTATTACCTTGAAAACATTTGGGCAAACAAATGGACTGCAAACCTGGTATTGCTATAACAAGTACATAATACAAGAAATTCTGACACACTCACTTTGAATCATATCTACATAAGCCTCCTAAGGCTCTTCTGCTTTCTGACAAAGAAAGTTCAAAAAAATTTAGAGCTCTGTCCTCCACAACTGCATCATGATTCCAAAATTAATTATTGCCATGAACCTAAAACAAGATACTACTACAAAAAAAAAAACACAACAAAATGTACATGCTACAAAAATGACTCAGTAAGTCTTAAACATTAATTCAGATTCTAACCAAACAAGGACACACAAAATGCTGAGCAAATTATTGAAGAAAACCAGGATCTGATCTTCAATTAACAAGTAATACATGTTGCTCCACCTCACTGAAACAGAATAGGACTCTTACCACAATAACATGTGTCACTGTTGATAGAGTGCTGTCTCCTGCCATTAGTGTGCGAAGCAGTATGCCATTAGTGCAAAATGTTAACAGTGTCTTTGGAGAAACCCTGTTGAGCAGGACATAAAGATACTTCAGTCTTCCACGCCACTTAAATGGATGCTAGCTTTCCACTACTTACTGGAAATTAAAGGATTGAACAGCTACTCACCAGAAGTGGCACAAGATTATAGTTCTCTCACCAAAGATTTAACGCATACTCCTTGTTTTTAAACTATGCCTATTCCCAGAAAGTTCCTAAGGAATCTTAGTGCTTATGCTCCAAAACTTCAGACAATGGATTAATTAACTGAGATTCAAATTTATATAAATAAATAAGCAAGTGAAACAGTACCTTGAGAACCCCTTCATATTGTTTAATTTACTGGAAAATGCAGTGTGGACTACTTTGGAAAAAACAGGTTCCAATTCTTCAGCATATGCTTGGATATAGTCTTTGCATTTGCCTATACTTGACTGAATCACAAAGAAATCAGCTGATCCTTTTCAAATGCTTTCATTTTTCTCTTCAAGAATTTAAAAATCTTTAAAAGTTACTATTCTAGTACGTGTGTCACAGTTAGGTGTGCAAGTAAAACCAGCAATTACCACTACTTCCTCCAGCACTGCAACCTTAAGTACTGAAAAGTTCCTTTGTAGCTTACTCTACAGTTCTTTTCTGGAAGACATGAGCTCACTAGTTACCATATGTGTATTTCTTTCCAAGTTTGCAATTCATCCCTCCTTTCAAAAATCCTCCTACATATTAAATTCAAGGAACACATCCAAGATGGAAATACTTTACGTTAGCCATCTCTACTCTTCTCTCTTCTTCATCAGACTTCTAGAAATCATCATTGCTGTCTAATAGTTCATAAAACCTAAAAAATTAGACTCCTTTGCTACTGTAAACACCTCCATCCCCCATCTTTTTTGCCCAGTTATATTGCCATCTCTCACTTTTGCTCTTTCTTGAAAGAACCTCTTGATTCTTTCTAAGCAGGATTTTCCACAGTTTCCAATAATTCTTCCGTTTTGATCTGAACTATGCTTTGTTCTTCTTCAGCCAGCATCGTACTTCCACACATTAATCATCCACTCTATTTGCAATTCATCTTTACCAGCTCTTTTAATCCCTTAATAGCCTTGTTAGCTTTTGCACACATATTCAAATTCTTCTTTAACTTGTCTTTGTTATTCAAGTGCATTCATTTTCATTGTGATGTGGTACCTTCATCCATATAAACAACATAACCAGCTACATCTTTTGCCATCTTCTTCCCACTCGTATCCCAACTGCTGCTCATGTCTGGAAATCACACTATTTACATGGTTCAAAGAATCTAGAAGCCACACTTTCATCCATTCCTGCTCTGCTTCAGGAAGGAATTCCTCAGGTGACCTAGAAATCTCTACTTTTGTATCACTTCAAGCTTTGAACATAAAAGCTGAAACAGAGTAAATATAACCCCAGCCAGATTGACAAATAGTGCTCAACTTCATCATTCACTTTCAAATTTCACTTTTTTCCTTCTATGTCCCTTATCAACTCTCACTATGTAGCACTTGTTACAGCACACTTGTCTTCCTACCTATCTTCAAAGCTTGCAGAATTTTTGGATCTATACATGTTAAAAGTAAGAAAAAAAAAAAAAAGAAGAAAGGGAAGTGTAGACTTGATCTGAAAATAAGACAAGGAATTCCACACACACACCCCCGAGCACAAATCAGAAAAAGTATTTGCAATTCACTTTTATAAGAAAACTTACTACATTAAACAGCAAAAATACAGGAGGAAAACTCTTTTTCACCCTTAAATACTCCATTAACTGAAATAACATATCCTACCTATACTTTATATACTGAGCTTTTACTAGGCTGTATCCCAAATATGTACGCAAAAAAAAAGTATGCAAGATTAAAGATACCAACACAGAATTAATTGATTTTAAGAAATATCATTAGTACCTGCTTTCTAATCGGATCTGGTAACCAATTGTCTGCCCAATCTTTTCTCTTCTTTCTGCTGCCACTCTTTCAGCCACAGCAACAGCTGCCAAACGTCTTGGTTGAGTGCAAAATATACGACAGGGAGTTCCATTTTTGTAACAGTCGTCAAGAAGGAACTGAGGGATCTGTAAAGAAGTGGTTTAAATTTACTTTTTAGTTTGATAAAGTCATAGCTTTTTTTACCATGGTGAAACCATTTAACTGTGTCTCAATATTACACAGGTTGCAAAAGGATTCACTATAGGATTATCATTGCAGATATACTTGAAGGGGCAGAAAGGCAGCAAAAATAAATTTCTGATTTTAAGTTTAATCTGTTTTTAAAAAAAAAAATTGAAGCTTCTCTCTCCTACGTCAGAGAAATCTATAAAAAATACCTGTAGGTAATCTTTCATTTTAACACAGTAATATTCTACTCTAGAACTAGATTTAGAATGAAAAGGGCTATACAAAATCATAGCTGCTTTCCCTTCAATATTTTAAAATATTTTAACTAGTATCTATCAGAAAATTGTGCAGAACCATTTATGCTTGTAGTATCTACTGGCTTAGTATTTCAAAAGCAAGAGGGTGAATTAGAACAGAAAACTTTCAACCCTACAGGAAAATAAAAGCCTGAAAACTAGCATAAAGAAATCCCTTACTACATAAATATTACAAAATTGGCATTAGTTTTGTATAAATATTGTTATCTTTTTTATTTCATTAAAAAAACTTACTTGAGTAGTTTTTCCTGATCCAGTCTCTCCTACAATCAAAACAACTTTATTGTCCTTTATTATTTTGACAATTTCTTCACGTTTTTCAAAAACTGGTAGTGATTGCCTGAAGGAATCAAACTCTGATTCCCCTCTTTTCACTGGAACCTGGGGGATGCCGTTGTTAAGTCGTCCGCTTGTCTTGTTCACTTCTCTGTTTTCTGTGAAGAGAAGTTAACAATTTACTTGGACAGATACAAAAGAACGCCACTGAAACATTGCTTAAAAATTGTACTTAAAAATGAACATTGCTGACTTTACATGCATCCCTCTAGACAAAGTGACAAACCCATTTTTGGGGGATTGAAAGAAAACTAGAAAGTAAGCAACAAACAAACACATTTAAAAGGCATATTCATAGTAATGCATCCTGTTACGGTTCTTGAAATAAACATTGTTCAAAGGACTTACTACTTTCATAGGTATTTTGAGCAAAAACAGGCTATCCCAATGCATTGCTCAAAGTCAAAAAAGATCATGAAGAGCAAAAAGAGAAACAGAAACCAAAACCAAGAAAAACAGCCTGGCATATTTTCTTGGCCTTTCTATCATGTTTACACATTCACACCTCCACAGTTTGCCTAGAAATATGCACTGTATAGTTAAACCTTTAAGTTATTCCAAACTGACAAGTATGTTTTCTGAGAAAAAGGCAACTTTACTGTACTTCATATGTCTTCTTTCACAACCTCTCTGGTCTTTTATGACCTCCTTTAAGTCAGTCTTACATAACCTAATGCTCCAGTCCATAAGGTTTGTCTTATGTCATACAAATTGAACCATGCTGCATCTAGACCCCTGGACAGTGTCATGTATTAGAAAGCAATGTATAACTACCCAAAGAACCTCCACCTATCTTCCAAGGAGACTATTTAAAATTCAGTATTGTGAACGCTAGTCTATAATTCCTTAGTAATTCTTCTCCAGAAGAATCAAAAGCTTGCTGTAAATTCAATTATACATATTTAATGTGATTAACAGATTAATATATTAAATTACAAGCACTGTCTTAGCGAAGCAGACACAGGCTAGCACATTAAAAGAGCCAAAAACCATTATGGAGATGTAAAGAAAGACTAATTTTATACTATTCATTAGTTTATGTCTTACTTTCCTAAGGAATTGCTTTTCAGTACTCTTATTACAGCTTTCCTCTCTTTATTAAACAATACTATTAAACAACTGAAACAATTGAAAAAGAAAATTAGAAAGGAAGCACTTGAAGTGTGAACTATCGTAAGTCATAAATATCCAATGAAACATGGCATACTGGTATAAGTATTTTCCATGCACCACACCCAACTTTACACACAGAAACATAATATAACTCTTACACTCATAACTGTTAAAGCAATAATCTTGTTAAAATCATTGTTTAAAAAAAACCACAATATATTAGAAGTTCGTCTTCCAGTGAACTCTCATATTCTAGAAATCAAGAAGTCTAGATAGCAGCGTCTTAGAGACCAAATGTATTTCAGAAGATGATGAAACAAAAAAAATCCCTTCTTTTATCAAGAACATGAATTTCTAGAAGCCTCATTTTCTCATAATCGTGTTCTTATACAGCAGTCACAGTAGCATTTCTCTTTTCAATCTCACCTCATCCAACTTGTATTAACTCACATTTCAGAAACGTACCTCCAAATACATTTGGTTGGAACTGGCTCAAAGACTCAAAAGTAACTTGGCACAGGGGACACACTGTAATGTGGGTGACATGACTAAGTTCCTCATTACACCAGTTTTAAAGACACTATATTAACAATTAAAGGTCAAGAAAATTAATGGATTTGTTTTGGGGGGAGGGTGTCAGTTGGGATGGGAGATCAGACGGAAAAGAAAGGGGTTTGTTTTGTGGTTGAGTTGCGGGTGGTTTTTTTCGGGTTGTTGGGGTTTTTTTAAGCAGTGTTGATTCACAAGTCCACATCAGAAGATACACTGAACTTACCAGACTCAACAGCACACGAATTTCCTCGCTCCGTCTTTGGCAGAAGTTCTGTTCGTTCTTTATTTGTGACAGGAAATCTCTGAATTAAACTCCGAACGGCATGTTTCGTACTGGGAGCCAAGCAACAAGTCATTACTGCATGCGTTAGTTCTGATCCATCCTTCTTCCTTACAGTCAGGTATCGATTTGATCCTTTCCTGGAAGAAAAAACAAAAAAAATCTATTTTAGGAACAAGAAACCTATTTACCCCTATGTAATGATCTTTGACCATAATTCTTTCAAGATGGCTGTCAGATTATCTTCAAATATAATGTCATAACTAGAAACTTCCAAATTATGTCCTGTGTAGCATAACGCACACCAAAATAACAGAAGCATCCACAATGTCCACCATCTAAACCACTCTCTATTCATACAAGGCTGTGCAGCACAGACACTGCAGACTTTGGATGACTACACTCAGCACAACCTTACAATTAGGCCTCCATAATATAACACTGTTCTGCTAACTTTCTGTTAAAGGTCTATCACTGCATTTGTTTTCCAAAAGACAGCCAACTCCATTAATCACTCTATCAATCGATACTGAGAGGTATTACACAAAACTGATTTCTGGACTAATTTAAGAGACTTAGAGATTAAAAATCAAGAAATAGACATAACAAACAAGCAGCCTTCTAGTGATATGCCAAGCCTTAACAAAATCCAATAAAACAAATTAGATTCCCATGACATTCACTATCAAAGATTTGCAGTGTAGAATTAGAGTCAAAACACTCAATCATAACACTGCATTTTTCTCAGACTGAACTCTGATACTAAAATGCAAAGAACTACTCTAAATATGCTTGAAACTGAACTATCTTATGCCTGGGCTACAATGACATATCAACACATTGAAAATGACTCCTCAGGATAAGAACAGAAGGTCACAATAAGAGCCCAGCGCACCATCTCTGGCAGGGGTGGCACAAGGTGCATGTGTACAAGATGCAGGTACCCAGGTGCTCCTCTGTGAGGAGGGGCCGGGGCTGCCCCATGCTGGACAGACTGGATTCCATCCAGCTTCAACAGACCTACCGCAGGGCACAGCTAAGCCCCTCAACCACGATGGTGGCGACTTTGTAATAACATCTTTAAGAAAGGGAAAAAAGGCTGCGCAGCAGCTGTAAGAGAAAGGAGTGAGAAAAATGTGGGAGAAACAGCCCTGCAGACACCAAGGTCAGTGAATAAGGAGGGAGACGAGGTGCTCCAGTTGCTGGAGGAGAGATTCCCCTGAAGCCCGCAGAAGAGACCTTTGTGGAGCAGGTTTATCTTGAAGGAACTTCACTCTGTTTGAAAGCGCCCATGCTATTTTCTCCCCGTGTCCTGTTCAGGAGGGGGAGTGACAGAGAAAGCTGGCTGGACACCTGGCAGTTGGCCAAGGTCAACGACCACAACACAGTTGCTTTCTAAATTGTTGGCTTGGGCTCGCCTCCGGGTCAATACAAGATAACATTTCAGAATAGCAAAAATACTGAATCTGGAACACATACACAAATCTGGAATCTTGAATGTGCATATCCAGGGAAAGGTTGGCAGAATTGCAAAAACAAACTGCAGTGCTCCCCTACTATGCTCCCAGTCTTCAGTAGTTTGTATCTCAGCGACTTAGAACCACAGAATCACTGAGATTGGAAGGGATCTCTGGAGGCCACTTGGTCCAAATCCCTGCTGGGAGAGCTGGGGAGAGAGCCCCAATGCTGTCCCAGCACTGCTCAGCAGTAGCCAAAACAATGGTGTGTTATCAACACTGGTGTAGCTACAAATACAAAGCACAGCACTGCAAGGGCTGCTATGGGGAACGTTAACTCCATCCCAGCCAGACCCAATATAGTACACTGCTAACAATGTCTACAGCAGAACATGCTAGGTATGAAGAGTTTATAGTAAGTTTACTCTAAGTATTCAATACATGCTTGCTTAACTCAAAGGAAAAAACTAAGGACACAAAATATTGTCCTATAGTTCCAAAGCAATCACAGAACCACAGAATGGTTTGGGTTAGAAGGGACCTTACAGATCATCTAGTTCTAACCCCCCTGGGTTAAAGGGTGGGTGTCAGGAGGATGGGGCCAGCCTTTTTTCAGTGGCGCCCAGTGACAGGACAACAGGTAATGGGCACAAACTTGAATATAGGAAGTTCCATCTAAACATGAGAAAGAACTTCTTTATTTTGAAGGTGACAGAGCACTGGAACAGGCTGCCCAAAGAGGTGGTGGAGTCTCCATCTCTGGAGACATTCAAAACCAGCCTGGACGCGTTCCTGTGCAACCTGCTCTAGGTGAACCTGCTCTGGTAGGGGGGCTGGACTAGGTGATCTCCAGAGGTCTCTTCCAACCCCTACCATTCTGTGAGTCTGTGTGATTCTATGATTGCCAGCTCATGTCGAGCTTCTCATCAACCAACACCCCCAGGTCCTTCTCCTCAAGGATGCTCTCAATTAATTCGCTGCCTAGCCTGTATATGTGCTTGGGACTGCCCTGACCCACATGCAGGACCTTGCACTTGGCCTAGTTGAACTTCATGAGGTTCACACAGGACTACCTCCCAAGCCTGTCCAGGTCCCTCTGGATGGCATCCCTTCCCTCCAGCATATTGACTGCACTACACAGCTTGGTGTCATCGGCATTTTTTTTAAGTAGATATAAAGCAAAGCACAAAACCACTAATTTTTATCTTACTTTTTAAACTTTTTTCTCTAGTACTATTCCCTGCAACAGTGCAGGACATGCTAGAAACAAAGATCATTTTAACAGTAGTCATGAAATTCCACACATTCGCCCCAAAAAAAAGAAAATAATAAATAAAAATCAGACTCCCAACTTACCCTTTACTTTTAGATATCAGTCCAAGAGACTGACAGAGCCGATGAACAAATGCTCTTTCAGTACTAGTAAAAGAAGAAGGAAATTCCATTTCTAGAAAGATAATAAAAAAAGCAAACATAACAACGCAATACACAGTATTCTTGACATATCACCTCGATGTCATGAGTTTTCCAGTCCCCAAAGCTACCACATTCTCCCATGAACAACAGGACTAATGGCAGTACTGTACCTTCACACCTGCGCACGCTGCAGGGTTCGGAAGCAGCCCATCTTATTCGGGCAGAAAGAAGCTGAGGGGAGGCTTCTGCCGGTGAACCCATGAAGAGCCTCCGGGCCTAGAAGTCTGTCAGCCCCACTCCGGGCCGGGCCTCGCCTCCCCCGGGCGCGCCTCCCCACCACCCTCCTCCCCCGCCGCCAGGCTGCCGCTACGCACCTTTCTCGTCTCCGTACCGGAACCGCTCCAGGGCCAGGTTCACCGCGATCTCCACCTCCTCGTCGACGCGGATATCCTTCAGCCCCTTGCCTCGGCCGCGGCCTGCCGCGGGGGCGGCGGAGGCGGCCCCGGCGGTGTTACCCGAGACCCACGACCCCCCGCCGGGCTGCCGCGGGGAGACGCTGCTGGGCCGCGACATGGCTGGGCGACCGGGCGGGTGGTGGCCGGGGGCGTCGCGGGGGGTGTGTGAGGGCGATGGGGCGAGTGTTGGCGGGGCGGGGAGAACGGCCGGGGCCGCCGTAGTGCCTCTGCAGCAGCGGGGCCGGGACGGCGCAGCGTCGTGACGTCAGTGCGCGAGGGACGGCGCCTGTGGCAGCGCGCGCCCCGCTGCCCTCCTGAGGTGGCCGCCGCAGGCGGTGGAAGGGTTGTCCGCGGGGCGCTCAGAGCCGACGGGCGGCAGGCGGGGCCCACGGGTTGTGGCGGGATGTTGTTTCCTGCGACTTTCGAGGTCCCGGAGGGGAGGCGCCGACTCCCCCGCCAGGGAGTCGGTGAGGTATTTTCAGTCACGTACGCCTTTGGGACAGTTACACCTTCCATCCCTGGCAGTGTTCAAGGCCAGACTGGATGAGGCTTTGAGCAGCCTGGTCTAGTGGGAGGTGTCCCTGCCCATGGCAGGGGGGTTGGAACTAAATGATCCTTAAGGTCTCTTCCAACCCAAGCCATTCTATGATTCTATAATTAGCACAGGTAAATGGCGTGGGAGGTGCAACATATTGTCACACAGTTGTCGGCGCTGTTGCTTCGGTGAACGTGGAAGCTGAGGAATGAAACGTGCCTTCCTCAACTGGGCGAGGTGGCAAACGCACTCAGTGCTGATGTCTTAAGGACAAATAACAGTGCATGCCCAAAATTGATGTTGGCTAAATACAAAATTGTACTATAAATGGAAGGAATTGTGTTTTTTCCATTAGGCTGTTAAAGTGTATATCACTGAAATAGTGTACAATTGGCAGTGGCTAAAAAAGTAGCACTGCTATCTGGTCATAAATTACATGATTTAATTGAATGATATTAAATGTAGGTGAGTAAGATCATTGCATTCCTCAGCCTCTTCACTGTAAAGTATTACTTGCCCTCCATTTTGTAAAATGCAAGCAGTTTTTCAAGATGGGACTCCAGGGAGAAGTTGCTTAGCTATTTAGCATTATGGGGGAATTGATGGTGTGTTGCCTATTCTTTAGATCAGTAAATAGCCCTTGTGCTGAAACAATTGTCTTTTCCTGCTGTCCTTTGACTCCACACTGGCGATATGAAAAAACAAAACCAAACAAACCCAAACAAACCTCTTGGACATGGTGCAGGATTAAGTGTCGAAGGTTGGTACTTCGGAAACATCAGTCAGGAGGACACTTTGAAGAAGAGCAGACTATTCCTCAAGTGTGAACTTCAGTGAAGAACCAAATAAATAGCAAATAAACGCTGACGGTGTCTGATGTAGCTGCCTGAAAAATACCTTGAGAGCCTTCTACCAAAGTTGTATACCAAAGCTGTCTACAAAGCTCACTTCAGCATAATTCTGTACTGAGGAATGGCACTGGAGCTGAAGGTTTGCCCTGTTGTAAGGTTGCTTTTAAAAATTTACTCTTTTTTTTTTTTTTTTTCAATCCAGGTACCTTCCTATACATCTCCAAACAAAAATACTTAATGCTATTCCTGTCTAGCTGTTTCTGTGAGATTTAGTACTGTCGTGTTACAGCACATCATATTTATTATGAAAATTTAAACACTTCAGCTTAACAAAAGGATTCCTCTTATCTTCCTTAGTATCAACAGTGATAAATCAGAGATCATAACTCATTTGAAAGAGTCACATAAGAAATCTTTAATTATGAACCCCGACGTGTTACCAGTTCCTGTGTCTTAACAGCATCGTCTAGCCTTCCTACAAAAAAAGCATGTGATTATGAAAAATGATTCCTCAGGCCCTATTCTGATCTCAGTCTGCGATCTTGTGTGTACAACAGCTCACAGAGATAATAACTAGCTGTTATGTTAGGTCTCATCTATATAGTTAAGAGCAGTGAAGCCTGAGTGCATCCTGCATAACAGATATCTTCATTCATAGCTTGCTTCTTTTATTGCTGTGTTGACTCTCCAATGCTATTAATTGTGAAAGACCATAAAAGTGGCGTCACTCGATTAAAAAGATAAAACTCAAAGCACACAGTGAGGATCCACATGGAGAAAGAAAGAATGAGTAATTTTTATATACTCCTGCTGGAAAAAAAAGCTGCAGCCTGAATTCACAGCTAATGTAACTGTTGGTAGCATTACACTAGAGGTTAATCTGTCTCCAGGAGTTTAAGACAGGAACTCATAAAATATTAGTGAAATAAAGGGAAGCCTGAGTCAGTAAACTAATAGTGTTTGAATTTAACACATTGTAAAGATGAGTGTAGCGCTGGCACACTGAGTATGATTTAAACTATCTGCTTGCTGTAGATTTTCACTATAAATAGACCTAAAACCCCCCTCAAACAGACAATAAATAATTCTTCCCAAACTGCTGATACAAATTACAGGAGTCAGCATTCAGGTAACAAAATATACTGAACACAGAGTAGTTCTATGCTACAGTGAAGTAGGAGGAAGATTGTCTTGATAAGGAGTTGTCACTCATATATTGCACACTGCAAGGAGTGCTGTGCTCTGCTAACTAGTTGATTGCAACCTGCACTGAGGGAAGACAGAATTGTGCCTTAAGCCTGCGTCTTGGGTCAGCTGTGCAAACTAGTCTCCTGTTTTGGTGAATTTTCTTCCAAAAACACAAAGGGTGATTCTGGACCACCTCTGAGGTGGCCCTCCAGCTCCGACTGGCCTGTATGTGGGCGATGGCCCTAGGAAGGAGGAGCAGGAACATACTCTCTGGAGCACATCGGATCCAAACATGCCCATGCTAGTATGGCATGTGGCATGCCTCATAGTGGTGTAACACAGGTCCAGCTTCCCATTAGTTGTGTCTTCTCTCAGGCTTTTCTGAAAAGACCTTTACAGACAGGCCCATATTTACAAGCAAAGGAAGTGCTCTACTGCACTCAGCCAGATCTTCACCCAGCATTCTACCTCCAGCTCAGGTCCAGATTAGGTGCAGAAGTACAACAGGAGCACACAACAGATTGTTCTGAAAACATATATATGAAACAGATTCTGTCTTTGTTTCTTAGACATGGTGGTTTATAAATATTCTTATACATTTTCTGTTGATAAAAATTACTAGCTGTAGATTTTCTTACTAGAATTAACAACTTGTGAGACTGAAAAATCCTTTTTCATGGGTGGCCTGAGAAATAGCTTCTGGCTGAGGCTTACACAAAATAAATAAATCCTGGAGCAAGAATTATTTTCTTCTATCACCATATGTCCGAATGCCAATATATTTTTAAGGAGCAAAAATTAGTGTAACTTGTCAGAGAGTGGCAGCGAATAAAAGAATTGGTTACATGAATCCCTAATAGAGGTGTGTGGTTATTTGGATTTTCTAGAGTTAATAAGATACAAACTTTGATTAAATTTTATCCTGGACTTGATGCATTTTTTAAGTCTTCCAATTACCTAATAAGGAGTGTGAGCTCATGCTGCAACCTTCCTAGTCAGCTGAATGGCAGTAGGATTTCTCTCTTCTACTTTGCTGCCTATTTTCATTAAACTTCGAGGAATTTGGCATCTGAGACCTTTACTCCTTCCTTCATTTTTAGTTTAAACTGTTCAAACGTTATTTAAGGAAGCACTGAGAGCGGACAGATAGAAGCACACCTCAGTGTATGTTTGCATACACTGATACACCATTGATTACTCCTGATACACCATTGATTATACTGATACACCATTGATTACCCCTCCCTCCTGAAAAGACAAGCTGTAGTTTCCAGGATGAGCAAATGACAGAGGACAGGACGGAGAGTGGAATGAATCTGTACTAGCAGATCTTACTACGTCTGGAACATATCATAAAGCCAGCATGAAAACTGCAGGGATCCCATGGCTTACCAGGCTGCGGGGTAGACCGAAGGCAGAAAGATTTCATACCTGTCATTGATGTTCTTTTGCCTCTGCTAAAATTGGAATTAAGTGGAACTGGTATGTTCCCTAAAGAGATTTATTTACACTGAATTGTCATTTTGTGATAGAATACTGTTTGACTGAAATATTTTGGACAAAACTATACCTGCATTGCAGAAATTTTCTGGAGCACAGAACATGTCTAACTATTTCATCAATCAGTAGTCTGCAGAAATAAGAAGTTATCAAGGTTACCTCCTCGTCACAGTCTACAAAAAGGCCATTTGTCTTTACAAGTGTCCCCATTTTTTTTTTAGTCAAAGTAGTATTTTGTTAACAGAGATATAGATTCAAAGAATAAACTTCAATAAAAAACAGTGGAAATACTGAATATCTTTGTTTACATGCATATAAAGAAATGCAGGAAATAAACGTTCTGTCATGTATGCAGATCCAAATTGTGGATCCATGTGCAAGATCCAGGACTAGCAAATTGTATGGAGCAGGACAGTCGAGGTCGAGGACATTCTTGGAAAAAGGGGCAAACCTGTTCTCATTTATATTCATCATCATCAAGCAAAAGTACACTCTTTAAAACAGAACAGTTTTACAAGGTAGTTGAGCATTTAAAGGTGAAGAATGAATAGAAGGCTTCTTAAAAAATGGCATTAATAGTCTATCTGAATGAAAACTATTTTCAATCTTAGATAAAGTATCTCAGTTTTGCCTATCAGATTTTGGAGCAGGAGAAAAAAATCACAAAAAATTGTCTCAACAAAAAAACTCTTTTCTTTTGAAAATACAGTTTTAAGAATTTTCAACCAGCTCTGCTTGGTAACAACTCCACAGTAAAGACTGCACAGGACTTATATTTGTAGCTGGAGGTTGAAATCCTAGGTCTCTGATGTGAGGTGTATCAAAACAGATAATGTGAGAAGGATAATACAGTGACTTCAGACATCAGGATTTTAAGAAGAATTTAACTAGCAACTTCCTAACTAAACCATGTCTCCATTGATAGCTAATGCACTTTGCTGTATATGAAGACATTTTAAATAATATTTATTTAAACTCACATTATATGCCTGTTACTTTAAATTTTGTTACAGTGAAGACGAATAAACAAAGATGGTCTTTACCTGAAAGAATCTCTCCTTTGATACCGCCAGGCATTGCTTTCAATCCTTGTGTATGCAAAAATCTTCAGTCTGCATACCTAAGCAGTTGCAGCAATTTAAATAGGTAGCTGGTCTATGTTACACTAACATGAGAAATATGAATTTTGTAAGTTACGTGATAAGAAATAAAATATTTCTATTAATTTCACTTCTCTAATTAAAAAAAAAAATGTTTACATAGGAAATAATTTTTACTTGGCTATTATATAGGTTGGGCACAGATTACATGGGCTAGGCTGAGCCTCTGTCCCTGCTCCCTGGTTGGGGTAGGGGGATGTGCCTCCTGAGCCATCCCCGCTGTGCCCTGTCAGGACAAGCCACTCTCCACAGGAGTCCCAGCCACTCCCCAGCTGGTGTGCAAAGATGTGTCGGGCTCCAAAGGATCAAATCTGGGAAAAAAACACTTGAGTTGTAGGACATATAGCCATCCAAGCAGTTTTCAAATCACACTTATCTGTCACGACTGATGGCAGCACATTCTCATTTCTTTTTGACAGAAGAAGTCATGTGCCTATAAAATCGGTACGCAAAACTTCCACAGAAAGTTACATTTCCACAAAACTAAAAAAAAAAAAAATTAAAAAATGCTTGGGACATTAAATAGTTGCACTTTATTAATTGCTTTAAAACAAAACTGCTTTCTGCAATATTTGTAATATGTTCCTACTGCCTGACATTTACTGCTGTCTTGGAATGCAAAGTCTTTTCTTCATTTGGCAGAAGTAATGGTGCATGAAACGCAAAGAATTCAGGGATTTTGAGAGATCAGGTCTGAGTGTGCCAGAATTGGCTCTACTACAAGCTGTTCTTGCTATATTCTCATTTTTCTGTCATCGGTCTAACCAGGTCTGAATAACTGGGTAATTAGTAACTGTTAAAATGTGCTGTGTTTACAAACGTGGACAGAGATGCTGGCATGTATGAAAAAAAATGGGAATGATGAAGCTACTTGCCCCATTTCTATTTATTGGTTGAGGCAGGAGCAGAACATTGCTGTCCCATCACTGAAGTGTATTCCGGGACCTAACTACCAAGTACAGCTAAAAAACGCGGGTGGCAAATTTGCTTAAATCAGCTAAATAGCCTGACAGATTGCACCGTCTTTATAGGGGTATGTGACTGCTCCTGACCCCTGGTAATGTGGTCAGCATAACTAAAGCCATTTTATAAGGCAAGCACCCATTCTCTGTGACTGAGGAGGTCATGCATTTGTTCCCTTCCCCTCATTATCAGGCTCTGAAGGTCCTGTGCACCAAGCAGACAAACCAAACAGATTCCTTCTTCCCCTCCCTACTGGCCTTGAGGTTCCCGGGTGCCAGGGCAATTATTCCTTCCTTACCGGTCTTGAAGGTCCCAGGCAGCCGGCCAACCCGGTGGTGGTGATGACCCTATCACAGAACAGGGCAGCGTAACAGCACCCATGACACGGTCTATAAAATCAAGCAGTTATGAGTCATAAGTGGGGAACCTGGACCAGAGCTGCTGCTGAAGAGTGAGTTCCCACCCTCTGGTGGCCAGGGACGCCTCCACCGTCACCTGCTTCCTCCACGGACTGAGTGACTCATATTCTGTTATATTTTTTTCAAATCTAGATTATGATTGTTAAACTGATACAGCAAATCATGCATTAAGATCTGACCCGATCTGCAGAGGGTCCAGGTGATGAGAAATTATAAGTTAAGTTGTATTATAAATTCTGTATTACGCTACTTATAGGTTGTACTTTATTGATTCTGCTTGTAGAAATCCTGTGCCATTCTGATCATAAATTCCGTGCTATACTAATCAGAATGTTAAGAATATGAAGCTTTAATTGTAACTACCATCATCATTCTGCCAAGGATCCCTAAAAGAACCCGTCTGTCCCCTTCATGCCAGGTGACAGGGTGTCAGCCAGTTTACAGAGAAATGCCTGTTACCTGAGAACCTCATGGAGAAACAGGGAATTCTAGGAGGTGTGTTTCGCACAACTGGAAAAGGGCTGGATGCAGTATTTAGGAAACAGGAAGGGATGGTATTCTGGGAAACTGGACTCTTGATGCATTGCACACCCTGACTACCTTCATTGAATATTGCTAAATTAAAACTTACTGCTTGAAATCTTAAGGTACTGGTTGTTTTGTTTCTTGGTTTTGAAGGAGGTTAATCTTAGAGGGCTATGGCTGAAAGCTATGTAGTAGGCATTTTTTTCTTTTTTTGGTCAATTGATTCTGGTAATTTGGCAGCTTTCTATGTAGAGTCATTTTAGCTGTTTTTTTCTGCAAAACCATCTGTAGTTCAATCTTGAGGTGTCTGCAGTGATTTTCTGTTGTTCATCACCTAACTAGAGATAGTCTTGACTTTCAGAAATCACACAAACTTAAAAACTCCTATTGGTTTGGTGGTAAGTCTGAGGAGTCCGGCACCTCTGGAAATCAGATGTCTCATGCCTATCTTTCAGAGATCTCAGATTTTGTGTATATAAATATTGGAGAATAAATGCAGCTAGTACTACCACAGCATTATTATTCATTTTTGCAATGGCTGTCTGGCATATTTTTATACATGCATTTGGCAATCAGGGCATTATGGAAAGTTGATTGTAGAAAATAATCCAATATTGAAAAATTAGGGATTAATTTAATTTAGATGAAAAGATAAACAAAAAACAGATTGACAGTTACGATCCCCAGTTTCAAAAAGAACATGTACAAACTTTCTTCTTTTGAGAAATACCAAGCCTATTACCCAAGAGGGGATAGGCAGCAGTATGGACGTCTCACTCCTTGTCCTCCTTCCTTGTTCTCTCGCCGTAACTTTCAGGACACCACGCACCCTTCCCACCAGGGACAGTGAGAATGCACCTCAGGAAGGACTGTACCTTCTGCACAGCATGTTCTTTGTTTTAACCATGTTTTTTGCCATCTGAAACTCACACTTTTAGCTGCAGGAGTGAGCTGCCACAGAATTAATAGCAGGCACCAGAATGTGGGGAATTACAGCTTAGAATGCTGCTTCCCAGCCAATGTGATACATCCTTTTAAAAGTCAGATGTGGATCAAGATACATGCCAGCAAGCTCAGCTGGTTTTACTGTCTTGCATGCCATACCACAATGAGGATATCAGCTGTTTCTATCAGCCAGGAGGAACTGGTGTGAGTGATTTTTTATTAGGAAAAGTCAGAAACTACTGCACTAGGTTTTCTTGGGGCTTGCCTTGAAGATGCAAAAATTAACTGCAGCTGATCCCCCCAGAATGGCAAAAGCTAGCAGGAAAAACTCAACATATAAATAACCAACTCAGAAAGGTTGTTAGCAAGGAGCAGAGAGAATATGAGGAATGGATGAATTCCTAATCCACAAAGCAAGCTACTGCATGAAGCATGCGGATAAGATGAGAACAAAAGATAAAAGTGCCAACTAGGAAATTTAGCTAGATAAGAGAAGATGTGAGAGATTAGCTTAAAAAAAGAATAAGAATAGGCTAACTGTGAGGCTTGGCAGATAGCATCAGGATGGAGGGAGGTCATTCTTGGAGATTCTCATTGCTGTTTTGGATCTGATGTTACTACGTTGGGTTTGGTGGCTTTTTTAGGAAACACTGTTTTAGGACTCTGTATGGTTGAGAACTTTAATTCTTAGCAAGAAGCAGTGTGTGCTATATTTGCAGAATGTGTGCAAGAATTCTCGTGTGTGGTGTTGAACAGATAGTCTATGGGATCTGGCTGAAGAAAATGGTCTTGTGACTGCCCAGCTCATCCAATCCTCAGTGTAAAACCAACAGCTGCAGTAAACAACTGGTCTCACACATGAGAAACATCCTACATAGGACCGAGAAAAAGCACATGCTAAGACCAAGACCACTGTAGGTCAGAGGATGGAACATGATGTGACTCTTAAAAGATTACACACTACAATCTGAAAGAAGGATACTTGCAGTATTCTTTGCTTACATTTTCTTGAAAGAGTATGAAGTGTGTTGGCTCCATACCCCAGTGCTCTGGTCATCCAGCAAGAACCAGTGTGAGCAACCTACTCTGGAAAACTGCAGAGACTGAGAGAATGAGAGAGAGAGTGTATGCATGCTTGCACTTGCAAATAGTTTTAGTTAATAAAACACCATGGAGGCTCTTTGCCTTGTAATGACTTACTTAATCAAGGTACAATAAATATTAACAGTTAGAACTATCGCCGTCAGTTATTATACTTGAAAGGGATTCTGCAGCAAGAGAAGTGCGATAACTTTGCTGACTTTACATATTCGTGAGCCATTGTCAACAAGAAGGAAGATCAAGTTGTTATGTGGGAAGAACTGGATGTCTTCAAAGACTGAAGTAATAAAAGGATAATATCTCATAGCATGGGAGAAATACATGTCCTTAATAACAGGGCATTTTTTTCCATATACAGAAATAGGTTAGGAAAAAACTTAGCTGACCTAATAATCAAGACGATGGAGTAAGAAACGTAATACTACTGTGAAACAGGCAAATGCTGTTCTAGGCTGTTTCAAAATACATATTTCCAGTAGAGATAAAATATATTGCCATTAGTGCTCTTGGTGTATCAGTTCTTTTCACACAAATAAGAAAAAGAATACTGATTAAAACTTTATTAGGTGTTGAAAAGGGTGCCAGAATTGAAGAAGCTATCCTATACACGTGAGATGAAAATGTTTTTTCATCTGCCAACATGACTTTCATCTAAATGCCAAGGAGACAGAAAGGCAAGGAGAGGTACAAGCCACGAACAAGTTCAGAGCACTATCTGACAATGAATGGTTGGGTCAGGAAAACAAATTATGTACTTTTCAGGTAACATTTGATCAGTGGAAAGAGGCTGATGCTCTCTGCCCCAGAATGCTCCCATCTGTTAAATACCCCATCAAACAGCCTGAATGCAAACACAGGGCTGCTCAAAAAACGCTGTGTTTTGTTGTAGTTTGTCCAGGTTTGGCTTCCACGGGCCAGACGGAGACAAAGCCGTGGCAGTCCAGAAGCGGGGAGCTGGGCCTCCCCAGCAACGGCGAAACAAGCGACCCCCAGACCCCCGGACCAAGCGAGGTTTGCCCAGACTCTAGTGGGGCACATAATCATGACTACGAAGGCAGTTAGCCCTGATTTGGCCAGGCCGCTCACCCCCGGTGCCGCCATGGTCTCTGGCACCGGGACGGCAGAAAGATGGGCCAAGCTGGAGAGGCAGAATGATGGTGTGGGGAGCAGGGAGAAGGCAGCAAAGGCTCCCCACTCCAAGCCCAGTCCGTGCGACACCCGGAGGGTCCCGGTCGAGGCGAGGTCCTCCCCAGTCCTCTGCCTCCCCATCCAGGCCATTCCGGCCTCTGCCGGCGGGGCCCCGGCCCCCTGCCCGCCTCCGCGGGGCCGGGCCCGGCGGAGGGTGNCCTCCTCCTCCTCTGGAGCTGGGCGCATGATGGCGGCAGCCGCCGAAGCGGAGGTGAGCAGCGCTGGGAGCAGCAGCAGCGATACCTCCAGCACGGGCGAGGAGGAGAGGATGAGGCGCCTCTTCCAGACCTGCGACGGCGATGGGGATGGCTTCATCAGCAGGTAGCGACAGCGGGAGGAGGTTCTTTGCGCCGCTGGTACGGAGCCGTCCTGTCTTTCCCCCAACAGCCTCCCCCTCTTCCTTTTTCCCTGGCCGCCCGTTGAAGCGGCGTCTCAACTTCTCGGCGAGTTTGAGTAGTTTGAGTAGCCAGGCCGGACCTTACCAGCCGCCGGTAGGGCTCCTGACGCGGGCAGCGCCGGGGAGGTGGCGGGGGGTCGGACCAGCTGGCCCCGGCCCGTACCTCAGCCAGCGCGGCGGCCGGACGGCCCGGGCGGCGACCGACCGACCGACGGACCGCCTCTCTATCGGCGACCAACCGCCCACCCCTCCTCGCCTCCTCCTCTCGGGCAGCCCGTGGCTGCCCGAGCGAGAGGCTTGAGAGCGGGGCTCTAGCCGCGCCTCGGCACGGAGAGCTTCGAGGGGAGGGCGGACAAACGCCGCCGGGAGAACTTCCACTTCCAGCAGGTCCTGGAAGTCCCGCCTTCCAGCCGGGGTGGGTTTTGTCATCGAACGCAGGAGGCAGGTGATTTTTTTTGAAGTAAACAAGCAAAGCCGGTCACAGGTAATCTAGGAGAAAACTCGTACTGATCCCCCGGGCCATCTGGGTTTATCTTTTTTAATATGTTTCTATCAATACCCTCGTTATCCGATCTCATTTAAATTCCTTCAGTGGTCCCCAGTTAGTTTGGGGGTTGCAGCCCAGGCTGATAGATTTTGAGGGGGAAGCGGTGGGCTTGTACATTTGCAGTAGATAGTTGGAAATGAGCCGTAATAAAATGCTCGTGTGCCTGGGAGCACTGGCAGCATGTTTTGGTCAGGACCGGGTTTTGTTGGAAGGATATTTCTGGAGCTAGTCCTCTGCCCTCACGCCATAATTTAAAAAATACTGAACTTCTAGAGGCGAGATCTGCCAGAGGTGATGGGAACTTGCATTTTTCAAAATGAAACCTATGCTAGTTGCAGTTAGTAAGTGCCTCTAGAGAGCTGAGTCAGAGCGAGGGAATTTCTAAGTCTGTCATCTAACCTGAAACCTAAGAATATGACCCTGCTAAAAGGCTAAGTAAACTTCAATCCCCACTGTCATCTCTTTGGAGACAGAAAGTTGTTCAAAATCTGTAACAGCTGGCAGTGACTTTAAAATCTAAGGGTCATGATATTTCTTATCTAAACAGCTCCCCAAACACTCTTTTTTCCCCAGTCTAATGATTATTTTGACAGTTGTGGTTCTGAAATGTAAACTTTGAAAATGTCTGCTTTCCAGCCAGTGTGTTAGGATCACTTCTCTTTCCATTTGTTTGCTGGCTTCATGGAAATTACTCTGATGTCTGAAAATTTAGGATGTTCACTTACAGCATACGTTGCCTCCTCAGAGCACAGTTGCTGATCTGTACTGTGAGGCTTTTCTGCAATGTAAACTCAATAGATCTAGTTTAAAGACCTTACTGAGGGAATGGTAATGTGTTAGTGCTTCATACAGACAGTTGAGAGATGCTGCCATGACACAAGCCGTTAATTTCTGATTGACTTTTCTACATTGCCTAAGTTTTGTTCCATATTTGTATTCTGTGTGCTTCAAAATGGGTGTTTCTTAATGTTGCTTGACCTACACTGTTGGAAGCTTTGAAAAGTCCCAACACACATCTGAGGAGGGACATTGGATTTCAGCGGGAAATGGAAATAAAGCCTAGAGGATAGTGGTTGAAAGTCCTTCAGGAGGTGGTGGGTCCATTGTTGAAGGTTGCTAATACCTTGCTTCAGAAGTGAGTCGTGCCTTCAAGGCAGAACTGATATGGCCTTGATCAGAGAACGTAGGGTTATAAATTACTGTCTTCCCTTAAATTTCCATGTTTGTGAGAAAGTAGTGAATGAATATTTAACAAATGATCTTTGACATGAGACAGTAATTTACTTTTCTTGACTTCATTAGCTAGCCTGGGTAATCGGTCTTGTAAATGGAATGCGTTCCTTGCTTTCTGTAGTGTTTCAGTTTCCCTCATGATCTATTTTATGGCAATGGTGTATGCAGGAGCAGACTTGCCCAGTGGTTTTTGGATATATTTGTAGTATGCACTGCCACAGTCTTACAGACAGCTCTTTCTGATTCATGGACCCATAGCGTCCCTGTTGAAAGTAAAAAAAACCCTGGGGTTTTGTTGCTATTATTTACAGTCTTAGTGTTTAGGTAATTGCATCTTTTTTAATGTAATGAATTAAAGACAAAAAAGTTACAATCGCTTTTCCACTAAACTTGATCTTGCCATTCTGTGCATACCATTTGTCTTGCTTCTGCTTTTCTTTTTCATACAGGCCACTTACTTGATTTTCCTTTTCCTTCTTGCCCTGCTTCCTTGGACTTTCCTTTGCTCATCCTTGCGAGCAACAATTTCTTTGTTGCCTTCCTTGTAGCCCCAGTGGAGATGGTGGGCTGACTCCTGTACATTACTGTGCCTTTTACAGCAAGTTAAACATTGCAATAAATGCCTGGACATCTGTATAAAGAGCTGAAAACAGAAAAGTCAGCACTGTAAAATCAGCTGCTTCCTTGTGGACTAGGACATTTACTAGTTTGAGCCTCTATTTCAGAACTTACTTATTTTCAATGCAGTGGAGTTGAAATTTGCAGTTTTGCAGCTGTTACTCAGCATAAGTTGTCATATCTTTCAAAATTAGTATCCCTTCTGCTTGCAGGGCTGAAGCTCAGTTGATCTTTTTTTTTGTGTAAAACATGCAGCAGTTTGTTTATAAGATTTCTTTCTTTCCAATTCCAGAGCTGTTACGGAAGAGAAGCTCGCTCTTCTTGCAGCAAAGGCAGGCATTTTGTGTGCATGTTTATTTAGTTCATATCGCATGGGGAAAAGAGCTATTTGCATTCCTAATGAAGTAACACGGTGTCTCAGCTATGGAAATGCTTTGTTGTGCATCAAACTGTAAACCTTTTCAAATAACAGCAGGGAAGTAAAGGCACAGATGGAGAGGAGGAGCATGTCCTGAGATATTGATTAATTTTCAGGCTCTCACCTGAGATACTGATTAATTTTCAGGCTCCAAATAGTTAAGATGCTATCAGAATGATAAAGTGTGTACTGTTCGTGGTTATAACCCAGAAGAAGCTGAATGATGGGGCATGAAATGCTAAGCCGGTGTTTCTGAGCATTGCATTTGACATGTGCATATTGAAATTTTGCAACATCTAGCTAGACAAAAGTACTAAGAAAACACGAAAGTTTTAACTGTTCGTTTGTACTGACATGGCTTTTTGCTTCTTTTGGGATTAATATTAGTTAGTTATCTTGCAAGCACTTGGCATTCTTCTGATACTTCAATGGTGAGAGGTAACTTTACCGAAAAAAAAGAAAAAACAAACCAAACCAACTGCAAAGCAGTCCATGATTAAAGATGGATTCTGAATGCTTGACATTAGCTGGATCAGCCTTGCTGGGAGCAAAAGGCAACCTTAAACACTGTTTACCACATAACTTTGTTTTTGCAGCTGTAGCTGGCTTGCATTGCTATTAACGAAAAGCTGTTAACTTAAGAAGCAGTAATTGCATTCATTTGTTTTGCTTTTTATTCTGTTTGCTTTGAAAAGCTTCAGAATCTGATGTTACAGTTAAAAATATATTCAGCTTCCCAGGGTTGGTGCATTGGGGAGGACACCTGCTGACTTTTTTTTTTTTTTTTTTTTGAGGCCAGCATATGTGGGCTTGGTTGGTGTCAGTGAGGAAAGTGAGAGCATGCTGGGTTTTTACAGGTGGTGGGCTAGGTTAATGTCTTCTTTAGAAACTTAATTGCCTTGTAGCTTTATTATATGTGGAGTGTAGTGAAGTTCCATTTAGCGCATAACAAATCTCATCTTTACTGCAGAATTCACTAAATGGGTTTCCAGATTATTCTGACACTGCAAGGTCTAAGTACGGTAACTTTGAATCTGCAGGAAATAGTTTTGCTTAAAAAATGAAGCTATGAAGATAATGGGTGAAGAAAAGGTTAATTTCATTATTAAGTTACAAATGTGCTAGTTTTCTGATTTTTTGCGTTTAAGTATGGATACGTAATTTCTAGGGTTGAAGTATAATGAAGTATAAAAGTAGAACTAGTGTTTAATTCAGAGGGACAATTGTCATTAACAATAATGGAATGAAGTTCCGTTTGTGGAGTTTGAAAATATTTTCTTCTATGATTTTTTTTTACGCTGGTGTCAATGTCTTACAGAGAAACTCTGGTAAAAGTAGAATGAGATGTTTAAAAAAAAGTAAACTTACTGATTTTTGTATTGAGCTTATACAGCCCGTTAAAAGGACATGCTGAAAGACTGCCTCCTTTGCTAGCCTTTCACAGAAGCAGCTAAAAGGAACTTTTTGGATTTGATCTGTTATCTGAACGGTTTTAGTGGTACATAACTTTGGGAAGTCAAAAGCATTGCAAGGGCAAGCTGATACTTCCCTTCTTCATGGGCTGCAGTAGTAGGGCGTTCCCAGCTTTCTTGCCCAATATATTTTGGTACCCCCCTAGTGTTTGTGTCTCGTGGCCATGTGCTACTAGAAAAATAAAAGAAATCTTTTCAAAGACAAAGTACATATCTATTCATTGTGTTTTTCAGGGAAGATATTTGTGCTTCCACGCTCTCTGTAACTCTCGACCACAGCCATTACCATTACACTTTTTTTTAGGTGGTTGCTTTTGCTAATGTGCTTGAACTTCTTTGCTTAGCATTTAAAGAGATATGTGTTGAAGCACAGAAGAACCAATTAAATGAAAGGAACAAAATCGATGTGGGTTGTTGGTGATCAGCCAAGTAGTAGGGTGTAGTGCTGTTGTTATTTGGGGTATATAAGACTCAAAATGCGTATGCTATATCATAGCAGATTAGTAATTCTGGATGACATCCAGTTATGATTTTTGGTGCATAATTAAATAAGCTGCATTTTTGTTGCCGTGTAAGAAACTGTGAAAGTATTTATTGCTATAATCCAGGTTGCAAAATGGTGTTTGTGTAAATTCATTTATTAACTTGGTTGAACTAGATCCACTTACAGGATTCTTGTTATTTTTTTTATTTTTTTTTCTTTTCTTTCAATTCTCTGTAAGTGAAATAAGTACTGCTGAGAAATGTAAGTGCCCAAACTGACTGCCTTGTCATCTTCTTAAATAAATGGGTAGAGAGTGGCCTTATAACTGGAGAATTTTGGAATAAAAATAATCCTTTAGTTATTTAAAATGTATGGTCCTCATGTAAACCATGAAATGTTTTACTCTTTTTTGCCTGAGTGCGGGCAAAACTTTTAATTGATTGTAGTATAGTAGCACGGAATTAGTCCTGTTGAGTTTGACTTGATGGGTATTCAGGAGAGAACATATATGAAACAGAACTATGAAATGACAAAAGTGTCTGTGATTTTTGCGTTTAAAAAGTAGTATAAAAGTTACTTTTTCCCTAAAATAGTTCTTTGCTATTCCTTTTTTCACTCTCCCCTTTAGAAATAGGTGATTACTTTAAAGTGTTTAGAGTGAGTATAGGTATTCCCTAAGACTGTAATGTGACTTTTTTCCTTACTGTATCGAAGAGAATACAGTATACTTTAGGCTATAGCTCCATACAAAACCACAAATCAGGTTCATACAAAGTGTTGTTAGAGATCTTGTCCAAGCATCATATGCTTTAAAATTCATATATAAATTGGAGGTAGTGATCTGAATGTCAGAAGATGAGCAAACGGTGAGCTCAGAACTGCCCTGCACATTGTTATGAGGGGGTAAAAAAACCCAAACAAACTAACAAAAAAAAACAAACCACAAAGAAGCTACTGGTAAATTTACTGTGGTAAATTGTGATGAACTTGTGAAAGCTCCTGTAAATAAAACGGATAGATGAAGCAAGCATGTAGTATTTAACATAGATATTTAGTGAGAGCTAAATGGTTGGACACAGTTCCAAAGTCATCACTGGGGTAACTGTTACACTTTTACTAGAATTAAAGAAGACTAGAATTAAAGAAGCCTTGTGTGCTTGCAAGTCTGGCTTTTCTGCTGCTCTTCAGTGTGCAGAGGGACACTGTGTTAATGTTGACGTGAAGCATTTATTGTTCCCAAGAGAGCTGACTGCAGTACATCAAGGTCTTCAACCATCTAAAGAATATACCTACTGCATGGCTGTGAGGTTCTCGGACTCTCACTTCCCTCTGTGTATTTCTGTGTTTAGCAATTAATAATTTCCCAGTGTTGGTGGGAAATTTGGTTGGTTTCTGTGTTGACAAGAGAAAAAGGCCTTTTTTCTCCAAGGCTGTGCTTACCAAAGCAGTTTTGACAGTGATAGCCCCAAGAAAACATATAGGAAAAAAACATGAGCAGGCTTTTCCTGTCGCTGTATTTTCTTTCTTTAGGTTCTGGTTATGCTCTGCTGTGATGAAATTGTTTTCCTTTCATAGATAGTCTCGTGTCAATTAGGGGAAAGTGAGTAGAGGCACTTGTATGGGTATAATAAGGTGGACTTAGAGTGTAATGTTAAAATGGTACCTCTTCTGCAATAAGTCCAATATATAGACTTTGCAAAAAGATCTGAACAAGGAGCCTTCCTATCATTTGGTTCATATATACGCCAGTAACCTCCTGGAGAGTGTTCTAACTTGGTAATTGCCTCTAAAATTATACTAAACTCTGTAAATGTACTAACATACAGAGGCAAGTTTGCCAAACGTTTGATCAGTTGCTTTTGCTGTTGAGGGCATAAAGTTTTATAAACTGTACATGCAGTTCTGCAGCTCCATGGTGGTAAAACATGCGTTTTATGCATAAGATGATCGTTTATGAGCCCATGCAAATACATTCAGTAAGAATCTCTGAAAACTCAATTTGGGCATGAGTTAATATTCTGCATGTAGGTGCTTTGCAGTCCCTGCAGGCTATTCTGTGCTGGTTGGAAGCAGCATCAGGACCAAAATGTGTAAGCAGAAGCTGCTGTGAGTGCTCAGATGTCAGCAGATTAGGTAATGATAAACCCCTATATACTACAAGCAAGAGGTTTAAAAAAAGATCAACTCTGTAACAGAACAGGTGGAAATAAAAACCTGCCTTTGAAGACTTGTGAGAGAAGTAATATTATTCTTCTAGTTTTGCAGGTACTGGGGGTTTAGATTTCAAAAGCAGTTTGGTCCCACTACTGTCAATCCAGCTGCCTAACAAGGGAACATCATTTAGAAGCAGTCTGCAAAATATCACCAAGGTGGGGGCAAGGCTTTTTCTTAGCCTTTGCATTCAGTCTGGCTCTTCATATTGCTGGGCTCTTCTTACCACAGAGTTGGAAAAGTTGTTGGACCCCCAGTACAAGATTTTACTCTCACTTGTGGTCTGGACTATTTGCTCTGTGCTTTCCTTAACCACCTGAAAGCTTCATGGAACTCAGTTGTAGGAATTCCAGCAAAAAAGAATGCCTGAACCTTGGTAAAACTGAAATGTGTCTCTGCACCAGTTTTTGAGTGTGTCTTGAAAACAGTTTCAGCTCACAGGTTCTGTTCCTAGACTTAATTTTATTTTTCATCCATCTCCATTAGGAAGCTGTCACAGGGTCTGTGATCCATGTAACTGAAGGAGTCCTTTTATATGGATACAGCACAATACTTACAGTATGCCAAATGAGATGGTGAGTGGAAGCACTGTGCTGTTTTTTACATGATTGTAGTCTGTTTTCCTAGTTTCTCTTGGGACTTGCCTTAGTCAATGATTCCACAGTTGTATAAAATTTTGTGGGGTTTTAGTCGTAACTTCGTCCTCCCGAGGCCCTCTCAGAGCATCGTAACCAAAAAAGGAATAAGTTATGGGGGAAGATGGACGTATATAGATGAAAAGCCAGAGAGACACCCTCTATGCTTAGTTTAGGGTCAAGAAAAAAGTATCCGTTTGTTAAATATTGTGTCTAGAAAACATACCAAGAATCAACATTCTTAAAAGGCTTATGTATTTCAAAGTCTTTTTTTGTTACAACTACTACAAAGACAGAGGAATATATTCAAACTTGAATTTTCTGAACCTTTCACATTTTTAATTAGTTAGCAGACCAGTTCTTAAGTAAACATCAGACACTTGAAGGGATATAATGCAATATTTTAGCTGGAGCTATTAATATTTCAAAGTTAGTAAAGTTAGTTGGTGTGTTTTATACAGGTTACCGCATTTTTCTTTCCTCATTGGCATTAGTAATCTGTGAAAAGTGACTTAAGTATGTGTCTCAGACTTGTTGTTATATGGTGTTACTGTAAGCTTTTTCTTGGGAGTTTGATGTCCAGGTGGATTGTAATGTGGAAAAACAGAGCAAATAGCGAGTCACTTGAGAACACCATTGTCAAATTTTTTGATCCCTTTGAAAGTTACCATCCCACTAACTTCTAAGTGCTGAAGTCTTTGTTAACTTTTATTTGATTTTATTAATTTTTAATGAGGTTGTTGCTCATACCATTTATTTAGGTTATAACTGTAAGAGAATTGAACCTCTCTTTAAAGTCAGCAATTTCCCTTTTGGGGCCTTGGAGGGGAAAAAAAAGTAGTTGTTAACAGAAGGCAAAAAATCCCAGTTTTTCTTGGGTTTCTTAGTGGCAATTGTGAAAGATTATAAGTTCACTAACATACTCTGTTACTCTCTTCCGAAGGGTGATGGGAAGCAGGGGACCTCACAGGATGCTTTGGTACCTGGTCTTTCTAGCAAATCCATAGCCCTAGGTTTATAACATAGAAACTGTTCTAGCAGTATGATTGTGACTACAGTGAATATTTGTCTCATTCACGTGTGATTGCGTCTTCTGCTTATGGCAGACAAGGCAGTTAGCATCCTCCTGAATCCAAGGAGCGACTTTCTGGATGTTTTCAGGATTAATTTACCAAAACCTATAGTTTGAAATTAATGGATCAGTTGACTGTTTTGGGAGGCACTTGGATGAAAGAAGAGTTCCACCAGTGGGTGGTTAACTCCTTCTATTTCTTTGTCTCCCATTGTTTGTCCATTTTGAGGATGCCACGTGCAGGTATTTTGCTGGCCATTGTGGATGGATTCTAAAACAACTGAAAAAAAAAAAAATGCCTTGCCTTAGATTGCTGGGGTAGGGTAGTTAGTATCTGAAATTGATTCAAACAACAGGTCATGCATGTTTTGATGTGGAGCAAGGAGCCTTACAAGATGGTTGAGCACCTGGTCTTTCTTGCAAATACACAGCCCTAAGCTAGGTGTCTGCACTTCTTATAAATTAACTGGGAAAGGTAAGTGGAGGTTTCATGGTTTTTTGAAGTCATCCTGTCCTGCCAAATGAGTTGTTCCCTGTGCACCATCCTGAAGTCTCCCTCTGTCAAAGTTTTGTTCAGTTAAAGAACTGCCATGGCTGAAAGCTATCTCAATAAGAAATATTTCTTTCCAGCATGGTCAATTCATGGTTCTGGCTCATTATATGACTGTGTGACTTTTAGTGTTGGCACAAGACAGGGCTAAGAAACTCAAGATTGGGGGTTTAGTTGTGATCCTTCTGGTTATGCCTGCCTGATTTTTAAACACAGTTCACTCCAAATGCTCTGAACTAAGAAACATCTCAAAAATTTTATGCATGACCATAAAAATGGCATTGTTTTAAGAGGTGTAAAACTACAGCAGAAGTTTTATTTAGACTCTTGGTATCTCAGCTGGTAAGTGAAGGAGATTAACAAGGCTAGTGTGGTGCCTAATTGTGTGTTGTCCAAAGGGTGGGCTTCAAAGGGCATCTGGGAAAAGTAGCTATGCTGTGGATACACGGCTTTTCAAATCCACCTTATTTTTACTGTGAATGTTCACATGCATCTTTTAGAATAAATTTTACGTATGTGGAATTCATCCTAGGATAGTGTCTGTTCATGTGCACGACCTTGTATGTTAACTAATATAGCTGTAATGATTAATTTTAATCAGCAAATGTAATGTCTCCTTTCTTTTGAGAGGAGTTCTGCAGCAGTACTTTCTTGTATTTAATAGAACAAAGCAGTATTTATGTAGTATGAGCAGTTATTCAATGAAATCCCTTATGTAATTTTTAAGGGTAAGTTGGGTAACAAAGACCAGACTACCTCTGAAAGAAAACTGTGCTCCTGGTGGTTCCTTCCATGTGGTAGAATCTGTAGGTTGAATTGATACTGTGTTTTAGCAAAATTTGAAACTAGTAGGCAGCACAAAGGAAAGCATAGAATGGCAGAGACTCTATTGACAAGCTCTGCTTCTCTGTTGATAAACGGACCTTTGTCTGCCTGCAACAGTCCCGTCTCCAGAGATGACAGCCTTAGCCGAAAACGGACACACTGTTCTCATGGGTCGCGAGATGCAGTCTGTGTTAACAATTTGAGGTAGATGTTCAGAGTACACCGTTTAAGTTATTTCTAATGATTAGAATGTGCATTTGTTGTGCCACCTAGAAAACACACATTTCTGTTCTGGAAGTTCCTGCGACAGATGGGCAGCCTTGTCCGTATCTAGTATGAAATGGGGGAGACACACACTGTGTTGGGAGGTATTGACTGTCGAAGGCACCTTCCCCCCTGCTTTCCCAGAAGAAGGAGTCCAAGCCAGGACAGAGCTGTGAAGTAGAAGCTTAGCTGGTTGATTTATGAATAAAGCATACAGGATTTGGGGGCCGGTTGACTGTTAACCCTGTCTTTTTTTCCTGCTGCAGCTCAGCATAGTGGAACTGGGTCTGGTTGCAAGTTAATTGTGAGCTGACAGAACAGGCATTGGAACATGCAAGGCAGAAGAAAATGAAACTAGCAAGGAGTTTGAAGTGCAACAAAAAATTGCCCCAGGATATGGAAATAGTAACGGGAGAACCAGGGAAAGAGTACCCAAGAGAGGGAGCCAGTGAGCTGCTGATGGCTGATGCTAAGAAGGATGAGCTGTGCTCTCTTTTTTTATTGCTGCCAGTGAAAATATCAAGTATAGTGAAATAGTTCCTGCATATAGGACTAGTAACAAATAACTTGGAAGGAAGTGGGAAGAAAGAAGTTAGAGAGTACTTGGATTTGCTTCAGTTAGTTGTACTTGAAAATCTTGAGGTAAGATTCTTAAAGATAGCCTCAGAACTATTCTGCAGTGTCTTTTCCTGAGGTCTTCCTAAAGATAGAAGTGACAGAAAATGAAGAAAGATAAAATATGCTTCTTTTCTTTAAAAGTGTGGTGATATGGGGATTAGTCTGCAGACAGCCTATAACTGGCTGAATATGAATTTGCAAAGAAAAAGTTGTGCCAAACCCATTTGATCTTTCTCAAGTCTAGTAAGAGCAGTTAGAGGTGGAAGTGAAACAATAGATGCCTTCTGTCTTGTCTTTATTAAGGCTTTTGATGTTGTTTTATGACTGTTGTAGTCAGGGCAGAGAAATAGTAAGGGAGAGAGTTTGGTTTGTTGGGTTTTTTTCAAGCTATACTTAGAGATTATTTTATTATACTTTTATTTAGAATGTGATTAGTTGTCATTTGACAAATATGTATCTGTCATCATTCAGTTGCTGGAGAAGTTGTTTCAAGATTTTGTTTCCTCTCTCCACTTGCCTCTTTCTCTCTAAAGTGAGGTAGGGCTAGGTGGGAGAGGAACAGGAAGAAAAGAGGGTGAAAGAGGGTTTTTTGGCTCTCCCTCTTTTTGGTGGCTGTCTCTCTCTGAGTAGCAGCAGAATGAGGGAAGTCTGAGTATCAACTTCGTCTCTTGCTCTTTCTGAAAGCTGTGAGCATCTGGAAAGGAGAAGAGGTGCTTTCTCTGTATGCTCAGGAAGATTGGTCTGTGTTTACAGTTACAGAGTTGTATTTTCCTAAGAACAGCAGTGGGATTTTTAGTGGTTTACATTTTGAAAAAAGACAGTATGACAATATCTTCTAAAGAACCCTGCCTTTTCTGAGGGGTAGTTTTAGTCTCCGATGAAGCAAATGACTGGGAAATTTCACTGAGCTGCCCATCCGCCACTGTTGGAGAATATCAGGTGTTTGCTAATAGTCACTTCCATTCATATCCAATTAACATCCAAAACCTTCTTTCCTGTTCCCTGAGTAGACTTGTTAAGGGTTATTCACCTTTCTTTATTTAGTTACCAACTTCTAATTCATGATATGTTTTTTTTTACCAACTGCTACTGTTGAGAATTATTTAAAAATACTTAATTTTACCTCAGTTTTGAAAAAGAAAAAAGACAGAGTAGTGTAAGTTTCATTAAACAATTGGACTGAGCAAGCTTCTTAAGAGGATTGAAGCCAGTTAATTGAAATAGTATTTCTGTTTTCTGCTAATTTTTTTGTGCATTGTGTATTTTTCCTGTTTAGCTTACTGCTGTTCAGTGGCAAAAGAAATTCCTTGGCCTGTCCTAAGTAAAATGGAAATTTAAGTAGTCATTGATTTAGTCAGAAGATATTACTTAAATTGTTATTATGTCACCTTTTCAGAAGACAACGTGAAGATCAACAGCGGGATTCAACTCTCCCTTGTGTTTGTTTCTGCTAGTAGAAGAGTTATTGATGGCATGAAAATAGAGGTTAACACTCAAAGAAAAATGTTGCCTTCTTTTCCATAGTCTTCCTATGTTGTAATTTCTTGCCAGCTTCATAGTTCCATTGTTGGATTAACAGAAACAATAGTTGGCTTATTGGTTTTAAATGTCTGTGCATTAATGCATTTCCAGATTAGACAGTTAGTGTTCCTTTTCTTTTAAATTAAATTGTTGTTTTTTTCTTCTCTGTTCCCACTTCTCCAATCTTTCTTCCACTTCCATCCTTCCTCTGCCCCCATTTTCTCTCTAAAAATATCCCTAGGAATGACTTGCTGATGGTGTGTCGCCAGCTGAATATGGAGGAGTCTGTCGCAGAGATCATGCACCAGCTGGGAGCAGATGAAAATGGAAAGATTTCCTTCCAGGATTTTAGTCAGTGCCGCATGGAACTGGTACGAGAAATCAGGAAGGAGGAAGTGGAACTCTCTGTGAAATTGGATGACTCTTGTAAAAAGAAAAAGTTAAGGGATAGGATAGCTTCCTGGCCAACTAGCAGCAATAACAGTTTAGGTAGGTATGACTTTTAAATGTCCTGTTGGTGTAATTTAACAAAAGATAAACTCCGGGGGTTTTGTTACCAGTTTTACTGGCATCGGGATTTGCCCTAAAGGGCTTTGTGAATGTACTTTGACATAGTTTCATCATCTGTGACAGTGCTGTTGTAACTGATGCAGTCTGGTCGTTGGTATGTAGACTAGAATGTATGCAGAACATCCTCTTCTAAAAACCCTAGTTGCGCAGGACAACAATCTTTGTTGAAAAGACAATATCTGTGGAGCTCAGCTGGTAATTGAAGATCCAGTGAGCTCTTTGTTGTCTGTAAAGCCCAGACAGGTAGGTAGGTAGAAATATTAAAAATGAGGAGAGAAATAATCTTAGTTTTTTGTCTTTCAGATGTAATATGCTGTAGGAATGTGGATGTTTCTTGGATGCTTTAAAAATTATTCCACTTAATTGGGGACCGGAGTGATGGAAGTGCCTTGTAATTTAGAGAATACAGAAATTCTCCTTTTCTTTTCCTCTCCCTCCACCCAGGAAAAAAAAAAAAGAAAAAAACCCCACTGTATTATGCCACTTACAGGAACACGGGACGTAGGAAGGGATTGTCTGTGTCATTGAGTGCAGTCCTTGATAGCACTGTGATGAATCGGCATTAGATCAGAAATCTTAACACCTACAAAATGCTTCCTTTCACCCTGTAACAGATGGAAGAGTCCAGAGGACACAACTTCTGTGGTCAAAAATCCCAAAATGCAAGGTACTGTGGAAAAAGCTGTGGATGTTGTCAGTGCTCTAGCTCCCTACAGCAGCTGCATACTAGCTAAACGTGGCTAGCTGGCCCTTGATCTGGAACTGACCTACATCCATGCTTCAGGAGGCGGCCATCAACCTCTGACTGTATTTAGTTAGAGCTGTGTCCCCTCAAACTTTTCTTTAGACTACATGAGTCTATATTTTTTTTTTAAAAGACTCTTTTAACAAGAGATTCCCCTTTGGTTGTCCCAGTAGTCTTTCTTTGTACGTGTCCTAAATTAAATTAGGAATATGTTTTGCAGTCAGATATACTTCATACCTCTACCTGGACAGTTTGCTTATCCGTGTTCTTCCTCCTCATGTAACTGACCTGTTGTGAGTCCAGTTCTCTGTGACCAGGTTCTTTCAGATATTTTGTGTGTGGAACATGTTGTGTTTAGCATCAGATTTACTTATTTGAAGACAGTTGGTGTTACATGGGATTTCTGATTCAGCAGAGTAATATAAAACATACTGAAAACACAATACCAATGTAAAATTTAAACATAGCACAATATAGCAATTGCAACACACAGTTCAATCACAATACCAACATGATTCCCAACATCTGTCTAATATGCTCACCATCACGACATTGGGCGTCCCAAGTCTCACCAGGAAGACATAATGTGGGCTTAAGCCAGCTCAAGCCCATTGCTCTCTTTAAAATTCTTTTGTTAATTGTTTACATTTTTATAGTCTTTATGTTGTGCTGAGCCACATACACATCTCCCCCATTTTGGCCTGGCTAACTCAGGGAGACATTCACACTCTTTTAATGAACATGGGGAGAAACACACCACCAGCTGATCCACTCAGCTGCTGATAGCTGTTTATGTAAAGCAAAGACCACCCTCAGGTCCCCTTGGTGTTGAGGTCAAGTCAACTTCTTTGCAACAGCTGTGATCAGTAAAATCCTGCATCCTTCCCTGAGCTTCACGGGCACATTCCCCTGGCCCATCTCCTCTGAGCCTTCTTCCGTGGTAGGGGTTTACTGGTCAGTCACACCTGTCTTTGTTTTCTCAGTAGTCTGTCTCCTAGAGAGTAAAACTGGACACGTGTTGGTTTGGGGATTTGGTTTTGTGTTTGGTGTTTATTTATTGGGGGGGGTGGGGTGGGAGGGAGCCTGTTTAGTATGTTGTTCTCTTCTGGTAACTCTGCATGTGTTTTTTGCTGGTCACCTCAGGAATTCAAATTTTCCTTGTTTGCTTTGTATCCTTGGTGAATTCCTTATCTTCTTGCTTTTTAGATTGACTGCACTTCTCCCTCACCATCCCATTATCTCATGCTCATTGGCTTTTCTTTTTGGCTTCTCAGCATAGCAAATCTATTTCATAGCTCTGTTTATTCTGCATCTCATCTCTTTTATTGCTTCATAGTCATATTTTGTTGTAGAGGTATTTCATTGTTAATGTTTCCTCTGTTTATCCTTCTTCCATATATATTCTTGCGTTGCAAGAATGCCTATTTCTTCATCACTGTCTAATCTTCATAATCCTTGGGCTCAATTGTATTTCCAGCCCATGAATCTCTTTCAGGAGCGGTATCAGGCAACAGTTCAAAACCAAGATGGTGCTTAATACCTTGTTTTATTGGATTAAGGATGGTGTGTGTTCCCTAGCTTATATAATTATCTTCTGCCTCTGTTAGCTGTCTTTTCAATGCTGACATGGTTGTATTTTCCTGCAAAACTACTTCTGCCCTCAGACTGCAATAAAAAGTTTCGCTGTTTGCTGACCAGATTTCTGGTAACTTGGGTTTTAAAATCTTCTTTCATAGACAAACCAGCCTAATAAATTATGGTTTGCAATAGTCAGCGGTAGAAGATAGGCCCTAAGTTTTATTGGAGAAAGATCTGCATTACAGTCTCAAAATGTATCCCACAAAGAAATGTTATTAATTGCTGTCAAAAAATAGTCATAGGTGAACATTCAAATTTGTTAATGCATACAATTCAATCCCTACTCTTTTTTCCTATTTTCCAATTTCTGTTGGTTATATAACAGTAACTTGATGCATTTTGGAACTTGGTGAGTGAATTCATATTTCTTTTCGTATTTTTTTTTCCCAAAAAAGTTGAGTTAAGTCCAGAAGACCTTTGAATTTCCTGCCTTGGTATACTTTGCTCTGTGCTCATGAAGCCTGACTCTTTTACTGTACTGTGTTTTTAAACCTATAGGGAACTCGTGGTTTTTGTACTTGTCCTGCCTTGACTCTTGCAGATTCTGTAAGGCTTTTTAATAATTAGAGAACATGTGGAGGTGCTCCCCCATGTAAACAAAAAACAAAATGGGAGGAAATAATAATAATGAGCATTTAGAATGCAACCGGTTTTTATTTGGTTGTAAAAGAAAACCATTGTGGCAGCACTGTTCAAGATGTTCTACAGATTATTTTTTCTTAAAGAGGCAAGGAAACACCACTATAATATATTTCTGTGGTATAAACACTGCACAGAATATGAACATAATGAGAGGAATTACACTTGCAGTCAAGCATGAATTATGATCTGCATATGCTTCTACGCCTTTTATGTCTTTGAGTGCTCACGTATGTACTCCTTAGTGATCAAAGAGTTGATTGTATTATATTGACTTGTTTGCTATTGGTTTCTAAACATTGCTTAAGACAGGAGATATCACCATGTGCAAATTCAAACATATGAACTTGGTGAATGTTCTTTTTTTTGTGTATCTTTTTTTTCAGACAAAGAACAGTGTTTACAATAAATGTTATTTTGAAAGATAGTTTACAGGGCTATTTTCAAGACTAATTTCTATATGATGTGTCAGCTGCTGATAATCCTTGAAAGCTGTTATCATGTATCCATGTAAGAGTGCACAAATTAAAAATTTTCAAAATTCATTTGCATGTCTCTGAGTAGCAGGGGTCCTGGCAATCTAAAGCAAAGGAATCCAGCCTCTGTCATGGGCATTTTTACACTGCGAGTTTGTATGTAATTGTGCGGGGATTACCAGTTAAACAGCATTTTGTGCAGGCTTTTCTTGTAGCTTTTCACAGTTTCTTAAGAAAGCATGAAAAAATGTCTGCAAATATCTAAATAAAAGATTAACTTTGCTACCTATAATTTTTGCATTTCATTGTAAAGAAAATTACTCGAAAAAGAGGTCCTAAGCAGTAATTACATCTAAAGGACTGTTGAACTTTGGCTCGGACATCATTTTTTATCACTGCTAAGGTTATTCTAATAATTTTACCTAACATTGTCCAACAAATGTTTCTATTCCTGTGTTTCCAGATGTGATGCAGAAGTAAGGAAACTGGTTGATTATTTTAGTCAAGGTACTCAGGTTTATTAATGCCCAGTCATATAAGTGCTCAGTAAGCCAAACCTGCATCCATAGCTACCATCTTGACAATGGATTTAAAAGTTTAATATATTAATGTCTGGATTAAAAAGTTTAATGTTTTATTTAAAGTGCATGAAAAAGGACATTTTTCAAGTTATTAGAATGATGCCTTTTGCTGATTGGATACCAGCAACTCAAAGCTATTATATTTTAGTTCTTAGTCTACACTATTAATGGTCAATGAGAGCTCTAACAATAATTTGCAAGTAATAACCAGTAATTTTTCTATAAGTGAAATGGAATATGAACTCTGTTAATGTTCTTCTGACATGGTTTAAAATATAATAAAAATGAATAAAATAACTTTTGAAAGTGTTGCTGGAGTTTTGCAGTGACCATATGCTATGTGACTCTTTAATATATCATTTAAGTTGGAAATACAGGAAGAATGTCAGTTTCTCATCAAATCTGTGAGTCCTATTTCCAGTTATGGAGACTGAAAGCCATAATGGGCACAATGAGTCTGTGTGAATCATCTAGTGATAGAAGTGGATTGCTTGGCAAATGAGAGCCTATAACACAGCAGAATGACACCTCTAAAGATTTAAGGCGGGGAATTGCCTTAACAGTTGTGGCTTCTGTCAGGTTTTTCAATGTTACATAGTTTCATATGTCTTATGGAAAAGCTAGAATTAGAATTATTTGTATTATATGTTGTATAGAAATGTCTAGATCTTTACAGGTAGTTAGGAAATTGCCATTTTTTTTCCTATGATAAAGAATAGTCTATTTCTAGTACCCATTGTTTTTGAGGATGAACAGGAAACGGTACTGTTTATTAGTAAATTCTTTCTTCAGACAGGTGAATGGTTTCCTGTCCTACTGAGAGATGCATGTATTTACTGATCTGATTTCATATTCTAAATAAATAGCTATGAATACCAGAGTCCATAAGCAATCTCTGGCTCTTGGTTAGTAATCAGTAGTGAGTAAGTAATTCATAGCCAACTCCCCTGTTCTCTTTACTGAAAATAAGTCCCTTGAAAATTTGATATGATAATTTATTTATGTTGTGGATCAAGCATGTGAATTAATCAAAGGAATGGTAGAAATTGAGCCTCAAATTAAGCTGATGGGTAAGCATAAGAGGCAGGCCAGTTCGGGATGAAAAATCATTACTTTTGCTTTGCATTAATTTTATGTTTGATCTTACTGCAAATAAATTGCTTTCAAGAAACTGATGCAGTGGTTACGTTCATTTATGCTATACTTAAAACTGCAGAGCTCATATGGACTTAAAGGTGTGATGCAGGTTTTCTTGAGATTTATGAGCAAAGTTTCACTGTAGATTTGATTGAGTGGAAAAGCTGTGAATATCTGCTAGGCCAAATTTAATTACATAGGAACGTCTGTTAACTGTAAATGGTTCAGTTTATTACTTTTAAATATTCTTTTGATACCACTATCTTTGTGCAAAGCAGCAGAATATAGGTAATTGTTATTTTATTTTTTTAGAAATGTAGAGTTCTAAGACCTACGAGCAGCACAACAAATGAACCTGGATTTCCAAGAGATTTGTAATTGACAGCTGACTAATCTTACTAGAACTGTGATGTATAGTTTACATTAAACACTAGTGAATCTACAAAGGATGGAAGTTGTCCCTTCAGAATGGGTTCTGTGGTGTCTAATAGGGTAAGAAACTTGGTTGAAGCTTTCTTATGGTTTGAATATTTGTAAAATGTAAGAACAGCTCATCTGCATTAGACCAGAGGTTATTCTGAAATGGTATCCTGTCTCTTAGAGTGGTGAAAAGCAAATGGTTAGAGAAGATAATAGGAATTGGGTGAGCATGTAATGATCCCTATTAAATTTCAGTTCAGGGACTTTGAACTAGAGATAGCTGCACTTGTTCACACATGTGTTGCCTCCCTCCCTCCGTAAGACTGTCTTACAGAGCTGTCTCTGAACCCGTGCTGGTCTTCAGCATTCACCATGTCTGCAGCCAGGACTAGCACAGCTTACCCTTTTGCTGTATGAGGAATAAACTCTTTTTGCTTTGCTTCAGTTTCCTGACCTCCTTCCATGTATGTGGTGGGTTTTGTTGGGTTTGGTTTTTTTTTTAATTTATTTTTTTATTTCTAGTGTGTAAAATCAAGGTTGAGCATTGCATTGCATTGCATTATTTTTCTCAGCAGGAGCACTAACAGAGTCTGTCATCTCTGTGCCTTCCATAGAACTTACAGGAATTTATTAGATTTGAGATTTTAACACCACTATCTTTGAAATTACCAAAAAGCTTAAAAAATCAGAGGCAAGGAGGAAGACAGACAGACAGACCAACCAATGGGCAGAACATACCTACAGGGGAAACACAGGAAACTGCCCTTCCTAATAATTGCTGCTACCAAGTCAATAGAATGGTTGGCCCAGACACATGCATGTAGCTAGAGCTGGAGCCTGGTCCTTGACCTTCATGACACCACGCTGCTCTAGAACTGGCTTGTTCAGAATCATATTACTGCTGTCCGTGCTTCTCGGTCAACTCCAGTGGCAAGACATGGAGATGTGGCTTGCCATATGGAGTGTGGAACTGGATTGCAGCATCACTTCATCCCTTTTATCCCAGTTTAGGCTTTCTGCACAAACTGTGATAAGCTTCAGAAACCAAAAGGGTGCAGCTGAGATTTTCGCAGAGGCCATGCTTTGTTTGAGCACTGTGAGATGTTCCACACCCTAGCTTTTGTAAAAGAAGGGTTGCCTCTCAGCACATTTCTGCTTACCCTCTCCTGACTTGTATGTTGACATGTTTTTCACCTACCCTCTTCTAATGTCACCAGTGTAGATCTGACAGCCTATGGTTCATAAAAACATCAAGAAACAAAATGGCAGCGACAGACAACTAACTCGGGATGTTTTGTTTGTTTGCTTTTGTACACATTAATTGAAGTTATAGAATCATAGACTGTCAGATCCAAATTGAGATTCTCTTGAGTGGAAGATAATCCGAGTGGAAGCTGATTGTTCACATATAGAGAAAATTACCATGTGAGGGAAAATAACTTTTTTCAAAAGTACAGTGCATACAGTACAAATACTGCACTTGGAAGGTATGTTGGAACTTTATCTAGCCTCTGTATAATTTCAGGGGGTTTTGTGCCCTTTTTCCTATTACTGTATATACTGTATATATAGAGATTATTAATTTCCAGGAAAAAAGGGATTATTGTCTCCCTTACTGTAAACTCAAGTGAAATATTTGAGTGAGTTCCTGAGTACAATGCAGGTCTAAGCCATCGGTGTTCTGGCAAAATTTAGTTTGGTAATTCAACAGCACCAGGTTTTAGGAGACGCTGGTTTCTAGACTGTTGATAAGTCATTCCCATCATCCATTTCTTGTGTCTGAATAGAGGAAATGGTTGTCACATCTCAATGACAATATTAAATCATTTCAGATTCAGACAGGTATATGAAGGTGTCACGGATAGTGATAGATTTTTGTTTTCTGTTTCATTGTTTCTTATATGGCCAATGCCAGTCTGCTGGCAAGTACTGAGACTGTGATAGTTTACAGATAGGCATTTCTAAAGTAACCAAAAGAAATTTGAAGGTCATTTGGCTGAAATTCCACAAACATTTGTTAATATGCATGGCTTGGGCTACTGCTTTAACAAGCCTGGCTTCTTCATCCACAAAGCCGTGTTGTAATGAGAGGACCTTTTTGTTTCACTAGATGCATCACCAAACGTTTTACTTTCTCAAGACTTTATGAGGAATGAGTTACCTGATACAAACTTTCATTGTCTAATTTGTGGGTTGGTTCTTGGCAAGCTCATTCTTGTACGTGTCCTAATTTTCATGTAGGTATTCAGTTAATTTTTCCTAAGATTTTAGGTAGTTTTTACACCTCGTAAAAATCTGCTTAGAAAAATATGTTATGGAGTGTAAAAAAATCAAAACCCAGAAGCAACCCAAAACCAAGTTGTTAGCATTACTTAGTAAGTGAGAGTGCTGGTTAAGTTTCAAACTGTTCTAATTTCTTCAAAGGTGCATTTAAGTATTTCCCAGATTTACTCTATAGTTATACCCTATAGAGGGTCTGGCAGCACAGAATTCCAGAATTTCTGAATTCTGAATGTACTTATATTGAGGATACTGCAGTGAACCTGAAATACAGTTGAGGTTTTGTGACGATTTGAAGAACCATACCAGTAGAAAGTGAAAAATGTTATAACTGTACTTCAGGGACACAGGGGAGACGAAGCATGAGCTGACTGCACTTAATGTACATACTGTGCTTACAATATACACCTAAAACTGTGCATGAGCCTTCAGTGGGCATTGAGAAGCATAACTGGAGAATATTTATTTGAGTGAGGTATGTCTACAAGAGAATTCCTGTCTATTGTGAGTATTAGTTTTATACGTTCTCAAAGGCAAATAATTTTACTCTTTCAGTAAAATCTTGACTTCTCTTTCCATTTGTTCTTTGTCATATTATCATGCCAAAACCATTATGCTCTATTAGGTCATTTGTTTGATACTGATGTGTATTTTTGTGATCTCTGTAATGCTATCAGGCATGTGTTTTGTATTGTATGTTCTTAGTAATAGTAAAGGCATATAAAATATTGCTTATATTCTTTCAAAGTATACTTGCTTGTCTTGGCATAATATCAAAGTGTTATGGAGCTTTTTGTTCTTTGAGGGGTTTAGAAAACACTAAATAACAAAAATTATCAAAGGTGTTGGAATAATTTTTCTGAGAAGTCCAAGGCTTTTCTTTTTTGGAGCAAAATGATTTATTTGATTCAGTTTTCCTCTTAGATCTAATTTCATGGAACATATTTCTTCTATGGAGTAAGTTGCCTTAGTTAGTCAGGGTTTGGTATAGCTGTGGCTTCCTTCCCTTAGAGCTTGTTATCCTCACTTCCAGCCCTAATGAGAAAAAGGCTGAAATAACATAGCCTAACACAGTATCTTCTATGCAGTGTTCAAACCAGATAAGGGTATAATGGGAGGAACAAGACCTAGGTAGTGATCCCACAGACGCTCGTCTTAGAGAGTCCTCATTTTCCATAACTGCTTCTCCCATAGCAAATTATTTCCTTCTCGGTCACTGGAGAAGAGTTGCAAAAAGTCCCGATGAGAACTTCCTCTCGGACTTAATGCTGGGTTGAGAAGGCATTTAAAAACTATGCCTCTGCAGACTTTTTTCTTTTAAAAAAACCCTAAATCTATTTTATTCTGAGTTCTCCTAGAACTTGTAATGGATGTTTGGTGGATAGCTTTCTGTATTTTCAAGTAAACTTTCTCACCCACCTGTGCATGCGAGGATCCGTTATTATCATCACTGCTGCCATGCTATCATTCATATTCTTTTGTCATATGATGCAAAATAATAAATAGATTTTGAAGTGTGTTTCCTGTTAAATAGGAAAGAGTTACTCTAGCTGACAGGCTTTGGGCATGTACCAGGTGGTGACCATGGACAGTGAAGCTGGAGCCTTTGGTCTTTGATTGCTGTGTGGGAGTGGTTCCCTGACTTGCATAGAGCCTTTTGTGGTTATGAGCAACCAGAGCTCTCTTCAACATCTAGATTTTCTTTAAAGTGCATTTGCCCTTGTAATTTTTTGCATCAGCTTATGGGAGTCAAATGTCTAAATGTCCAAAGACTTATTCTCCATTCCTCTTGGTTTCCTACCCTACCCCCCATTTTTTATAGCTAGGCCAACTCCTTGCTGTCTTATTCAGCTGAATACTAAGTGCAGAATGACCATTCTTTGTTAATTTTGTGTGTTTTTCCCTTCATTTGGTGGTGCTCTTACCTCCAAAACCATGATTACTGAAGTTAGTAGGGAGCTTTGAAATGATCTGTGCTTTTCATAGAATCATAGAACAGTTAGAGTTGGAAGGGACCTTAAAGATCATCTAGTTCCAACCCCCCTGCCATGGGCAGGGACACCTCCCACTAGACCAGGCCGCTCAAAGCCCGATCCAGCCTGGCCTTGAACACTTCCAGGGATGGGGCATCCACAGCTTCCCTGGGCAACCTGTTCCAGCGTCTCACCACCCTCACAGCAAAGAATTTCTTCCTAATATCTAATGTAAATTTCCCCTCTTTCAGTTAAAGCCGTTAGCCCTCATCCTATCACTATGATCCCTGATAAAGAGTCCCTCCCCATCTTTCCTGTAGGCCCCCTTCAGGTACTGGAAGGCCGATATAAGGTCTCCCTGGAGCCTTCTCTTTTCCAGGCTGAACAACGCCAGCTCTCTCAGCCTGCCTTCATAGGAGATGTGCTCCAGCCCTCTGGATTTTCGCAACTCTCACTGTTACCTTCATTGAATAAGCATGCAAAATTCCCACTGCTTTTGATAGGTTGTCACATTTTAACTGTTGAATGAAAGATTAGCAAAAAAAAAAGTTGAAAAATAGCTATTTTCTGGTAAGATCATGTTTTTGGGATACAGAAGGACTGTCTTCGGTCAGAATCTAAATTTTGAATATTGGACAAAATGGAAGTGGAAAAGAGAGGAACTCTTTGCGTCACCTTAGAAAACTGCCAGGTCACTTACTAACAGCCTAAATCTATAACCTGTTTATGCCTGTTGAGTGATCTGGTGTATGAAATGAGATAGTAGAATGAAATGGACCATATCTCCAGGAATTCTTGTATACATGTCGTAAGGCATGAAGAAAATTTTTTAAAATAATTATGCAATATCTGATTACAAAATTATGTATGACTGAAATCGGTTTTGAGACCAGAGGCTAACACTGAACTGAGAGGACTTAATTCTCTGTCCACTCAGCCATAAAATCATCATATTCTGGAATGAAATTTCTCCCAGAAGCTGCGAGCTGTGCCCAGTGCGCATATAAATTATATTCTGTGTTAAATGTCAGAGTTCCTCAAATAAATCTAAGTAACTAAATGTCAGTGATACCTCATGGAAAACAGTGATCAGGTTTTGGATCTCTGCTGTTAAGACTCTCCTTATTGAGTGAGGTGTAGCTGTGTGACCTAGAGGCTGGTTGTGCTCATAGGGTCTTACATTGTCAGCTGTCTTCGTGTTGGTCATTCATAAGCAAGACTCATTTGAGAAGCTGATGCAGGGCTAATCTCACAGTACCTCACTTTTCTGGTATCTCAGATCCTTCCAGCAACTAATACATCTTCAGTGCCCTACCATCTTGACTGGTTATCTTTCCTACTCTGTGAGCAAAGATGAAATCATGTAATGCTTGGTCCATCAGCGTAGCCTAGTAAAGTTAACCTTTACCAAATTAAAAAGCCTGGCTGTATGGGTAGACTTGTAGTTATGGTAGGCACCTGCTTCTCTGTTGCAGAGTGCAAACCTTCTAGGCAGAAAGTTAACTGCTAGTCGAGAAGATGAAATGCCATTTTCTTTCAGATCAGTATGGGGTGACACCATTACCAGGCCACAGACCTCTGTGCTGTTACTGAGAGATCTGCAGGCAATAAAGGAAGATTAAGCTAGCAAGAAGTCTCAATGCAGATGGGCAAGGTATCCTATCATAGTGATATTTGTCAAAGGAATTGATTGAAGTTACTTTGAACAGCTTCAGTACAATTCACCAACTGGAATTTTCTCTGTGATTATGGGAATCTTGTATATGTATGTGTCATCAAACTAAACTGTCCTTTGTTTTTCTTATACGTGATATTATATGTCGAAGTTTAAATAATTGTAGATTGTAAGGAAATAAGTAAGAGCTGGGGCTAACTAAAAGAACAGGAAAACCTGCAGAAGACAAAAGCTTTAAATAAATGTTTCAGATGAGATTTAGGTTGCCCTGCTGTGGTTGACCAGACTGCTACTAATGGGCCCGCATATACTCAGATGCTCTACTCACTTACTCTGCAAAAGGCTAGAAGCAAAAGGTTCGTGTTAGATACTGAATGTTTGCAGTAAGATGAATTTCACCCAGGTCAAGACAGGCAAGTGGTAGTAGTATTAGGAAAGCAATTAAAGGAATACTTGTGTAGAAGCTTGTGTAGAATCAGAAGCTTTAATACAGCACTTTTAGTGAAGTATGATGTATCCATTCTGTCCAAAAAGGATGGATTTAACTGTTACTCTAGAATTGAAATGTTACTTATATAATTTGAAAACAATTATATGCTCTTATATTACTTGGCTGATAGAAATATTGTGTAACTAATTTTTTTTTCTGCTTAGTAGTTGTAATAACATCAATTTTCTGCCATGCTTGTTACCTGGACATTTTCATGATAATAATTTTGTTTCATTTAATACAGAAATGTCACTTTTCATATGATTGTAAGTCTTGAGCAACAGGGAGAACTACTATGGGATGTGTGTAGTTCTGTAAAGACTAATTCTTAAACACAGATTTAGGAACTACAGATTCCTAGTTATCAGGTTGGCTATCAGCTTTTGGTGTGCCATCATACCTAATGATCCCTTCTTTCTGATTACTACTTGTCGTGGTTTTGGCCGTATTGGCCAATCGTAATGACAGATGGCCCTCCCCCCCTCTCTCCTTAGAGAGGAGAGGAAGAGATAAGGAGATTTACGAGTTTAGAAAAAGAACTAAACTACTTTAATGAAAATAAATAAGAAAATAGTAAATAATAATAATAGAATAAAATAAAATAAAATAAAGAAGTATACAATATATACAAAACCGTATCCAGCTCCCAGGATGACGATCGCGTCACCAGCAGACACAGGAAAAGTCCCAGACTGGAGTCAGCGATGGACAGGAGCTGAATTCCAGAACTAGAGTCAGGAACGCTCAGATCGGGATCAAAGGCAGACGAACAGACAGGGTCCTCCTCAGATGTCGGCCATTGAAGAAGAACCCGAGCCACAGCCGCGCTGCCCCTTTGATCCCTTAGCTTTTATACTGAGCGTGATGCAGATGGGATGGAATACCCTGTTGGTCAGTTTTGGGTCACCTGTCCCGTCCGCTCCTCCCTGCAGATGGGACTCCTCTACGCTTCTCCGCTTCTGACCCTCTGACGGGCAAAAAGCGAAGTTAGCTGACCTTGGTTGTTATAGCAATAAGTATAAGCAAGAGCCTCTGTGCATACCATTCCTTGGTATAATCAGGTCTTATCACTCTGAGAGCGAACAGTTTCTGAACAACATGCTGTGAATTTCAGACTTTAGTCAGTTAGAAAGAGGCCCAGCTAAAAAGTAAAATTACAAATCAGAAAATTTGTTCTGTTTTACCTCAAACCAGGACACTACTCTTAAGAGCAAGAGTTGTATGTTAATTACAGCACCATACAAGAGTTGTATGCTAATTCCCGACTGAATTTGCAGTCACAACTGAAATCCATTCTGACGACTCCAGAGTTTTCCTGCAGAGCTGAGACTTGAAAGGTGCATGATCCCAGAGGACAGCATCTTCACAGAGTTTTGGAACCTGTTGGGAAAATAGTGGGCAAATTAGAGATTAGGTTTAAGCCCAAAATAAAATACTGGAAATGCCTTTCTAACAGTCATCTCTGCTTGCATTTTTAGTATGTATGGTTTAAATCAGGAGTACAGAGTTGAACTTTTAAGAAAACTTGGGTTAAAAATACAGTCACAATACAATCCTAAAAAATCAGTCTTTCCTGGATCCATCTATGACCGACAGGTAACTTCTGAGCCAGATGAGTGTTCTGAGTGCTTCCAATTTGATAGCAGCTGGTGCAATCTGCAAAGGCCACTTGGGTCTCCAACAAAGCTACTGTTGTTAATTAAATGAACGTGAAAGCTCTTTTGCAGAACAATGTCGTTTGAGTAATAGAAATTTAGTGTATATGCTCTGCTGGAATTTGTTTAGCTCTATAAAAAGAAGAGTTACCTATGTTATATAATCAGCTCTCTTAATGCTGTGGCTATGCTTGTGCAGATAGAATTGTTTCCTGTGTTCTTGTCAAGCCTGGGAGATGGCAGAACTGATCCCCTGTCTCCCTCAGGCTCCTCAGACATTTCTGATGCATCAGCTATGTGGAATGCCGATGTTTTTTTGCTATGCGGTGTATTGTAGCCACAAGAGGGCAGAGATATCCAACGTTGCACATAGTCACTAATCATAGTACACCCTACACACAATGTAAAATATTGTTGGTAGCAGTGTCTTAGTTCAGCTCTGTTGGAGAGCTTGAAGCATGCAGCTAGATTAAGTACGGTGCTGCTTTTACACTTCTTGGTGTAGAAGTAATTGAATTAATCTTTAGTTGTTACCTGTACCTGCAGTAATGAATCATGGTAATTATATTAGTATAAAATGTAATTCTTTTTTGCTTTGTGTTATTTTCTACTTACATGTTTAAAGATTAGCATATTCTCATTACAGTAAGGCAGGGAAACCACCTCTAGGTTTCCTAAGCGTGTTTGTCATGCATAACTGCTTTACAGGATGTTAGGGTGCTGACATAAAGCTACAGATTAGTTGCTGTCTTGCTTCCCCTCTGGCTGGTTTTCTGTTTGCCCTTTTGCAGCTTCAACTTTCTTGGCCAGGGGGAGGCATTCTCCTAATAGTTCATTTTATAGTTTATTGTTTTTCCCTGGCGTTGTACTGAATAAATAATAACCACTGATTAGTAGACGCTCACTTAGAATGCTAATGAATATTTGAGAGAGAACTAGCTCATAAAAAGGAAAAGCTTTCAAACTAATAGGATGGCATGACAATTACTTACGGTTTGATGATTGTGTGGTGGATTTAGAGTTCTGCTCTAGTCTGTAGCTCTGGATTCTGTTCTGATTTTTCTATTAACTTAGAACGTGTGCATGGACAAGTCACTTAATTGTTTTTAATCTTTGTTATGCTATATAGGAAATTTTACAGTGCTGCTGTCTAATGTCTACCGTGGAATGTTTTGCCATAGGAAATCGAGCCTAAACCACAAGATTTTAAAAGGATTGGGACAGTCGTATGGGAAGCACAAGCAAATAGTTACTGATAAAATAAGAAAATTCTGTTAAATCTGTTCTAGGGTTTAAGCCCTTCTCTGGCTGTAGGGAATTGGAAGGATTGTACATGAGGAAACAGCAACGCTACAGCTTCACGATACAGAAAGTTTCTCTGAAGGATTCAGTGTTTGTCACTAGCTACATGATCATATTCTTGCACTGATTTGTAATGAAACACCTTGTGATTGATGCATCTCTGAAACTTGAACTGAAACAAGCAATCCTGAGATAGTAAAAAAGGGAGTGCTAACATAAAAAGTGATGAACTATACAGCTAAAAGGTTCACTTATTGTGTTGGTATTCAGTAAACAAAAAGAAGTGAATTATGGTTTTCCTCTGTGGTCCATGCTGTGTTTCAGTCTGACATGGTCACTGACACTCATTCAGTGGTCCTTAGCTCTTGTAAATTACACTGGGTTTACTCTATACTAAATAATGTATGCAAATGCTTTTATTTTTCCTTCTGGGTCTTGTAGTTTAGTAAATGATCTGTGCATTGAAAATGTTATTACTTTTATGTGTACAAGATGTGGAATAATGGTAGTGGAGCTGTTTGCTTTTTTTTTTCTGGGAAGACAAGCAGGCTTATTCATGTATCAACAGCGTGGCCTGGCAGCCAAAACGGCCAACGTGTCCTGGGGTGCATCAAGCACAGCATAGACAGCTGGTCGAAAGAGGTGATTGTCCCTCTCTAGACTGCAGTGGTGCAGCCCCACCTCAAGTTCTGTGTGCAGTTTTGGGCACTTCAGTATAAGAAGGATGTCAAACTATGGGAGCGTGTCCAGAGGAGGGCAACCAAGATGGTGAAAGGTCTTGAAGGCAAGACTTAAAAGGAGCGGCTGAGGTCACTTGGCTTGTTCAGCTTGGAGAAGAGAAGGCTGAGGGGGAACCTCATCACAGTCTACAACTTCCTCAAGGAGGGCAGCAGAGGGGGAGGCACTGATCTCCTCTTTCTGGCAACTAGTGACAGGACACGGGAAATAGAACGAAGTTGCATCAGGAGAAGTTCAGGTTGGACATTAGGAAAAGGTTGTTTACTGAGAGGGTGGTTGGTCCCTGGAACAGGCTCCCCAGGGAAGTGGTCACGGCACCAAACCTGTCAGAGTTCAAGAAGGACCTGGATGGCACTGTTAGTCATATGGTTAAGTTTTAGGTAGTCCTGCAAGAAGCCAGGAGTTGGACTTGATGATGCTTATGGGTCTCTTCCAATTCAAGATATTCTATAATTCTGTGTGTTCTTTATATATAGTCCATATTAGAATATTTTTCCATTTCTGCATTTTAGGTGCCTTATCAGGAGCCAGAGAAAGCTGGGAGTATGATTCAGGAGCAAGAGACCTTCAGAGTCCAGACCTCCAGAGTCATTTTACACTACAAAAGTTGTTGGAGTATGGTGGAAGCAATGTGACTCAACAGGCTGCTCTGCAAAGACTTCTAGTTCAGGCCTCAAATTTTAGCAACTCTGTTGGAGGAAGCTACTTAGAACTTGCCAACACTGTAAGTGCATTTTGCCTCTGCTTTTAATTTTTGTAGAAATTTTTTCTTGTTTTTTTTTTCCAAAGAATCATACTAATTCCAGCCTTGGAGCCTTTGAGCCTTCATGGAAAAAATGCCACCCTGCTGTTGCCTTTCATTTACCAGAAAATCAATGTGATTTTAGCAGTTGGTAGGTGTATATTATTTCCAAAGCTTGTATAAATTAGTTTCATTAGAAAGGGTAGGAGTCTGTGAGGAGCCATACTGAAGTTCTTAATTTATACAATTTAACAGTAGAAGAGTTGTGTCTGAAAACTTCCTATCAATTAATTTTTTTAAGTGTGGTGTCAGATTGTTCAGAAGTGTTGTGTAGAAGAATCCTTCCCATGTTATTTCATTACTGCACGCTAAATTGTTTGATAATTATTTTAAACCCTTGGTGTGCTAGCACTGTGCTTTTTTATTTCTACAGGCAAGAATAATTCTGCATTGTAAAAAAAACCATGTAACTGTTGAAGGGGTAGGGCATTATTTTTTGCTTCCCAATCAGTGTATTGGGATCAAGTTTGCATTTTAATTTTAAGCCAGGCACGTTATAAAAGACCACCTGTTTTGTAGCATGTTTCTGACTTATGTTGCACAGCTGTTTAAATGGAGAAGTAAAGAGATGCTAAAATGAATGCAAAAAGTTTCTCATTTTTAAAATTAATGTTTATTGGCAAGCTTGGCCTTGATGAAATGGAGTCCTAGTTCATAGTATCACAGGATAGTTGAAGCTGTAAGAGAACCTTGGGAGGTCATGTAGTCCAACATCCTGCTCAAGACTTAATGTCTGATGGAAGTGATTGCTGGCAACAAAGGGAAATCAACTTCCTTAAGCTGCATTATGTGAAAAGAAAACGATGAAAAATATTCTGAAAGTGCTTTCAAAAGCCTTCTAAGTTTTATTTAAGTTTCTGAACATGAGCTGATATAACACCTAAAGTTCCCATACGCAGAGTGAAAATACATAGGTATTAAAACTTATCTAATGGAGAAAACAGTTCAAGGAAGTTGGCAGTTCCTTAACGGTATGATGTGCTCATGTTGCCTAGGAAGGATAGTAAGGGATCAACTGCGATAAATCATAAGCTCTTTGATCTTCAAAACTGGACAGAAGCATATGGAAACTGAAAAGAACAGAAAATGAGCAGGCACATGTGTGTTATAAAGAGGGTATAATGGAAGCTCTGGGAAATTACAGCCCAGTTAGCAGCTTTATTTATACATTCCAGTAGTTTTCTGGAAGTGTGAGCAATTTGAAGTGAGTAAGAGAGAACGTATAGCTTTGTAGAAGAACAATCATGTTCATCCATCTAATATCTACTTTAACAGAATAGTAGACTTTGGAGATAGAAGAGAAACAGTAGATGTCATGTTTCTCCAATGAGACATCTGACCCTGCCTTGACTAACGTTGTCATCATTAAGGCAAGAAGCATCGTCTAAATGTAGTTACTAATAGGTGGATATTGAACTGGTTTGAAAATTGTAAGGCACTATTTTTTTGAATATTTCCTGAGCTCCATTCTGTCCTGTGTTCTCTGACTTGTGTGAAAAATTGCCAAGCTCAGATCAAACCATACTGGTGAGACAAGTACTTCCCTACACTGAAAACTGCTCTCACAATAATTCATTAAAAAGGTGCAAGTCTAGGTCTAAGGAAGATAGTGAGTGTAACAACATAAAATTTCCTGTTCAGTTATACATATTCCATTGCTGTGATTGACCTGCTTAAAAATTACCATTTTGGAAAGACATGAGCTTTTTCACATTTGATTATTTTAAAGGATGTAGAATATTCTTGAACAGAAATTTAAGTAGAGCTGCTTAAGACCAGTATAGCTGTGCAGTAAGAGTGGCTTGCATACCTTTGTTTCTGGATTAGGAACTGTGAATTGCTGTGTCCTTTTTAGATCTGGAGTTAAATCAGGTTTCGCGTGTGTATGTACTAATAGGTCCTGTGTCTATGCTCCTGGCTGATGATGGTTCAGAAATGATGGGCTTTGGTAACCTGTTGTACATTTGCAAATATGAAGACACAGATGTGCAGTGTTACTCAAGAATGCACAGGATGAAGGCTACTGCATTGCTATGACATGCAGAAATCTTAAAAATAGAAATTCTGAAGGCTCATAAGAAATAAAGATCTGCAAGTATTACGGCTTTCTTTTTGTTCCCATCTCTAAATTCCTTCTATGCTTACTGCCATGAAATATGCCTGATCTTTGTTTTAACAAGCATCTGTTATTCTCCTGCTTTTAAATATTCTTTCTATGTTCTTTCAAATAATAATAGAATCAGCAATCTCTCATTTATTTGTAGATGAATACAATAACATCTCCGTTTGACTCCTCCTGAGCATTGGTGTCATGGGTCATATATATATTTTTGCTTTGGCTTTGTTAAGAAGAAGAGAAAAAGGAATGGGAGGAAATAGAGAGAATGGTTTATTTTGTTTTTCACTATTTACATTTATTCCCTTTCCACAGTTCTTAATACTGAGGGGCATGCTTACTGCAGTCTAAATTTAAAGTCTTTAAAGAGATAAACATAGCCTTCTTAGAGCTGTGATTTAATGTGGGTACTTCCTTCTCTTTCTGTTTCTCAGATTGTTTTACCTAGCTGCATTTGCCACAATGACAAGCCGAGCTGCTCCCTTGCATTCATTCTCAGAAATGACAGATCTCAGTTTTCACATTTTTGTGGTTTGAATCCAGGGAACTTTTCCAGTTGTACACAAGGAGCTGGGCAGACACCTTGGTACTCTAACCAGGATTACTTCAAAAAAACTGATGGAGGTTTAATAACTGCATTTCTTCCCTTCGGGAGCTGATTGTATTTCTTTTTGTAAAGCCGTGTAATAGAAGGACAGAGATTTAAAACAGACTCCGTTGTGGACGTTTCTCTCTGGAACTCTCAGTGCTCCTAAAGTTAACCAGAGAGGTTTATCTTCTTCAGAACGCTTACGAAAAAGCAGAGCAGAGCCTTTCTGTGTCATCCTGCTCCTGGATGAACAGTTCCTGGCAGCTTCTCCCAAATGCATCTACACAGACCCTATGGACACACTCTTGAAAGCAATGTTTTTTACGTTTCTTTGTAGATGTGTAGACTTCAGACTCAGAGGTCTAACAAGGTAACTATTGTATGGGTGAACATAAATCAGTTAGGTGCTTTCTGGTTAGAAGTCGTGTAATGGTTTTTCTCTCAGCACCTTGAAGTGCTTTTCCCTGTTGCAGTGTCAATTCTTGTTACTTAATTTCCTCTTTTTCTTTCTGACAGTCCTCTTCTGATTTTCAATGATGCAGTCAGGCTACAGACATCCCTGTGGTGATTATGTGCTTTTACAGCATAGATTATACTCCTCAGTCAATACAGGGGGTCTTCACACTGCCATTGACATTTAAATTTTCCGTTCGCAAAAGCTAAATGAACATCAGGCCACTATCACTTTGCTTAGTTTTTATAAAGTGAATTTTTTAATGCATTTTTGAAATCCTATGAATGCACAGCTGTGCAGAGCTTTATAAAAACATCATACCTGCTCTGAAGTATTATTGCTATTCCTTCATGGGCATGGTGCAATTTTTTTTTAAAAGTGGTGTTTGAAATTTAACCATTTGTACTCATTGCGTATGTTTTTATCTGTTCATTCCATGTCATTTTGCTGTTTTGGTTTATTAACACATGTTCAGATTCAGCTTTTGCTTTGCCTGAATACTTTATTCTGTAGTCTTTATAGGGTGTGTAACTCAGCATTTTTCAGATTCACATTTTTACACCTAAATATTAAGAACACATTTCTGTTTATAGCTCTTCACCTTGGTGCCAATATTTATGACTGTCATATTAAGCTTTAACATGACCTGTCACCACTTACTGATGAGGTACCTGTTCATGGCAGTAGGTTAAATACTACCGCAGATATCTCTGATGGGAACCATTGCATGTGTTCCAAATGTAATCATTTATGAGCTTTGTTTGTATTGCATTGGGATGTAAATAATTTAAATATTCTTCATGGATAGAAGAGAATTCAAACATTTCAAAGAATTTCTTTGTGCATGTGCATGTTTGGGAGTTGTTTTTAATTTGTACTTGAATCTTCAAAGTCGGACAAGGACCACTAATGTGGATAGTCATATAACTGCAGTGAAATAGCTGATGCGTGTGGTGTCACATCTGTTCACTGCCCAGGCGGCCATGCGATCTTGATGTGTTCCTTGCAGTGCTAACGTGAGAGATAGCGCTCTGTTGTAGGAGCTGAAGTATTGCTGTTCTCTGGAAACACTGGACAGGGCAGCATCTTGATATGATAGGTATATCTCACAGTAGAATTCTGTTGAAGTCTAATAAACAGAAGCAATAAGATTTGGATATGTTTAATTCCCTTTTCGTATTGTCCTTGCATGTGATTAAAATAGACTAGGGGAATGTGTGCATATGAATGCTAATACGTATCTATGTGCTTATTGTTAGTTTCTGTTGCCTTAGTTCGGTGTTGTTTTAAGATTCATGTATTTGTCGTCACAAGTAGCTACATTTAGGTAAGTACAACCAATTGAGATTGTTTCATTTGCCACGACTATATGATCTCATACCTCTGTTCTTCTAGCTGTAAATAACTCTGGTTTGCTAAGAAGGTATCTGCACAAAGCTCTTACATTTTTAAAATGTGACCCTGAGTATGTTGATATATGGCTTGGGTTTTTTTTAACTATCCAGTCCCTGGACTGGTGTGATCCAGGATCCTTTAATTTCTGATTTTTCCTTCCAAAGACACTCCAGCTATATTGGAAGCTCTTTGAATGCACCTTCCTTGCCAGAGTTCTTTTGGGTAACCCCATATACCGGGGTATAGTTGACTTGCAGAGAGGAAGAGTACAGCTGTATTTTGAGAAAAAAAATGTGGTAAGATTTCTTCATGACTGTATGCTTTTAGAAGCCTGTGTTGCCATTTCATCCTCAAAGCAGCCATGCAAGTGCCACAGATGTGGTTGCTCGTACTGACTCAGGCAGACAGGCATATTTACAGAGTTGCCAGCATGGCTTCCTGCAGCATCTCGTTGATCTGGTCAACAACTAAGCAGGCATAATCCTGCTTTATCTTGTGCAGGGCTGTCAATGCCAGATGGATGTGTCTAACTAGGAAGGCATTGGCGCAGATTGCTCCACCTGCCAAACCTGCACTTACTTCTCGTCTTAAGTGGAGCTGGTTTTGGGATGTCTCCATCAAGAACAAAACAGAAAGCTAATGCAACAAGATTCTTAATGCATCTAACTACTCTGGTATACGCTCTTCCTCAGCTATTCCTATCTGAGTTGCATGTGTGTGTACCTCATTTAGAGGTACTAAAGACTTCGTTGAGTTTGAGAATGGACTGGTTTGATCGTGCATCTGTGTGACAGGGTATGCTTTCTGTACAGCAGAATTAAGGTGACTAAGCCGAATTTAGTTCTGTGGAATCTCTGTGACAAATAAAGATACCATCTCTGTTGGGTACACAGCCCAAAAGTTTATAAAGTACAAAGGCATACTGGAAATATTCACAGCAAAGCAATATATGGTTGTATTAGTGGTAGTTTCTCAGCATGATCACTAGCAAATGAGAACTTAATGCCTTTGTTTTAGGAAGTTTCATGTTCTCTGAAAACGGATATTCTTACTGTGATACCACTTCCTTAGTCAGACTCAGTGAATGTTTGCAATGCTAATTTTTCCTCCTTCAGAGCATTGAGCTGCAAGTTATGACAGATAGAACCACTGCTTTGAGAAAGCTATTCTTTTTAGTTGACGTAGTTTATACTGAGTGATCATATTCCGAAAGTCACTATTACATTTTTCAGGGAGAGGTGGCTTTTCCTTTCCCACCTAGATGATCTGCTTCATAATCAGGCGAACCTAACTTGCTGTGGCCTATTTATGTGAATAGCTTTTGGGTATAAAAGTGTACACTTGACAGTAATGTTGTGTTTACATTTATGTCAGACTGTAGTGCAGCTGGTTCTGAACGATGGCTTGAAATAGCATTAATGGGCTGTTTCATCCTGAGTCACAATAACCATTTCTGTTCTCTGAGATGCACGAAAACGTAAATTAAGTGACTCACATGTAAATTCTGTACTGCTGTCATGTTACTGAACATGTAACAATTTCTTGCAATGCCTTAATGTTATGAAATGTACTTAGTACTTTAGCAAGAGAATATTGTAGAGATGCTTGGTATTTGGTGTATATTCACATATGACATTCTATGATGAAATTCAAAATGCTGAATTTAATCTCTTTGTCTGGCTCTTTCAAACCATTTGACAATATGTCAGTTATTCTGTTACCTCCCAGTTTGGCTGTTAAGACAGACGGATGATATTTCTAGTGTCCTTCACGCTGTGACTAGCAGCGGATGCGTCTATGTAACCAACAGTCTTGCCTTACAAAGACTGATATGATCAGATTATCCGCTGATAACAGATGTCTGTTTGTCCATCTTATGTATGTAAGTTTTTATATGGCACAAGTCACAGTAATGTTAGCATGTTTAGAGAGTAAAACTTATGCTGCTTGAAAAACCCATACCACTCACCCTCCCCAAAAGCTGTAAACCTAGTATGTGTATGTAATTTTTTAAGCTACGTTTTTGGCTCATTTTAACTAAGCTAGTAAATGTAGATTTTAAAATTTACTCCTTAAAACCAGGAAGGATTGTCTTTTTGCCAAAGAAAGCAAAAATGCTTTTGTAGGGGATGGGGAAAAAAGGGCTTCATAGAGATTTGTGGCAGTCTAGGTATGCTCTTACAGCATCCTAAATATGAACCATTTTCTCTGTTGTTTAATTTATAGCCATCAGAAGTAAATTAAATATGAGTTCTATTGAAATCACACAGGTATTTATTTTTCAAAATGATGTTTTAAGGGACAGTATCAAGGAAGTCTGAAGATAGAACTATACTGTGAAAGATAAATCAATGGCTGGTTTGTAGACTACTTTTGTTTGGTGCCCTGTTAATGAGAACCTACTTAAAGTGTCTCGTCTAATTTCTAAAGTTTTTATGGGTTTATAACTCAGTACTATTGGTATGTCCTTTTCTGCCAAAGTCTGCCCCTTTTTCTTCTCTTCCCTGTCTCCAAATCTTATTTGTTTTTAAGTTAAGCTTGTTTGTTCCTTGGCTTGGGAAGTTCTGCTCTTCCAGCTTCCCCACCCCTTCCCTTATAGACAGGGAAATTTGGCCCCCAGGCATCAGATGTCCCTTGAACTCAAGGCACAACTTTTAGGATGGGAGAGAGTAATGCCTTTCTAGTCTCTCTGCATGAGGCTAGTGTGGGTAAGAAACACTTAGATTTTGTGTATTTCAGGGAATTTGTTCAATGCTATAACCACTCCGTAGGATATGTCAGAATTCAGTTACTTGTGCACGGATTGATTTTTCCCAAGTTGTTTTGTTGGCGAGTCTGTTCTGTATTGGGGAACCAGTGCATACTGTTACAGTAAACCACAGGAGCCAGGTCTCTTCCTCTCCCCTCCCTTGCAGCCATTTGTTTTCCATGTCCTACATGCAACTTGTATTACAATTTGTTTTCATGCCAATAAAAGCTGTTACTGTAAAAATGTAGCTTAATGATTCCTTCAGCTGGTATCCTGTGGGTAGGAAGGCCTGAAGTAGAACAAGTTTCTAGTGGTGTGGACAGTAGACCCTACTCTGCATAAAAGATTTGTGACCAAGATAGCCTTGCCTTTTGTGCTTTTGCTTCCAAAGTAAGCATCATTTCCATTCTGCCGGCCTAAAAATAGAATACAAGAATTCCATTAAAGCAAAAACTGATTATAGGAATATAGATTCAGGAGGCGAGGCTTGGCCCGTCAGAAAGCAGGCACAATGGCAGTTTTGTCTGACAGATGTTTTTTATGTTTAGGGATGTGGGAAGCTGTTTACTGTTCGTCTTCGATTTCAAGCCAGCATTGTAAGCAAGTTTGTTTGTCTGAAGCAGGCATCAGGTGTAATAGGATTCTGCATTGTGTTCATACAGTTCTGGTCTCCGTAGCCCTCTAATAGTGCTCAGTTATTCATTTTTCTCTTGTAAATTAAAATGGGCATTATGGATTAGGTCTGCCAGGACTCATCTGTTTTATAGGTAATGTAGTTTTTCTGTCTTTTGAACTTACTGGATGGTGGCAGACACAGAGGTTAGGCAAATTATAAACCTTCTTGAAAATTCCCTTCAGTAGCATATATACTGAGGTTCAATTTTTAAAAAAAATAAAATTCTGTTGCTATTTTCATCTGCATACAATCACTGCACAACGTGATGGGTGTCAGCACAGGGCACATTCATTCAGGCAGCCTTTTAATAGATCCTTTTGACTGAGGCTTTTAATTGGATCTCTTATGTGAGAGTTGAACAGTATCTCTTACAAGCATGTAATGAAGGTGAAGTGCACAGAATAATGGGTTTTGACCCAGCTCTGCGGTTGTAATTGGATGATGGGAACTGGTGTGTGGCAATCGGGTGCTATAGAAAAAGGGGTCTTAAAAAGTGTGTGTAAGTAGGCATTTTGAAGGTCTACAGATGAAGTTTCAAAACTTCTAATTCAACTTAGTTGCAAGGACTTTGTATCTTCCCCCCCGCCTCATTGCTTAGAAACTGTCTTTATGTATCCTATTTTGTTTGTTGTAGTTAAGAGAGCTGTGGCTCCCATGCAGGTGTTCAGATTTTTTTACTTTTCCAAAATTTTCTTCCCCCCAGTTGCGTGGAATGAAGAGCAATTTACCTGATAGTACGTTGGGCCAGCACCACTGCACACAGCTATACAGAATATAGTATTAACATTATTATATCGCTTGGCAGTGGTAAACTGAATTTGAGGCCCGGGATTAGTCCATTGAAGCAACATTAATCTCCTGGATCCCGATGTTCCAGAAGGATGACCATGTAGCTCTTGTCACAGGGTCTTCCGTCTCACCAGCTTTTCTACCTGTTCTCTGAGTGTGAACTGTTGACCTGACATAGTTGCAGTTGGCAATGCTGAGCATCTGTGAATCCTCATTTATTAAAAAGATGGTAAGACTTATTCCCCCTCCCCTTCTGCATACGTACTAAACCCTTATGTTTTGGTTACGTGATGTATAGGAATTTTGATTAAAAAGTGAAAATCTTAACTGCAGTACACAGTTGAAAATGGACTCTAAGTGCTTTTGCAGTTCAGTGCTAGTTCAGTTATAATGGAGTAATGAACTGTATCCTGCCAACCAAGCGAGACAAGGCAGGGTTTCCACAGAAGCCTGTCAGTGCCGTGGTTAAATTCATCACGATGCTCCTGCTCCCTGGAGTTGTTTCTCTGTCACTGTCAGGTCTGGGACATGGATCTGAGGCAGTGCAGGATGCTGTTCAAACCACTGCTCAAACTCCCTGCTTCTCTTTATGTTCTGGGGTTTTTTTGAGTGAATATATGGTTGCCAGCACAGCTGTTTTGGGGAACTGTTTTGGTGCCAGTGCAGAGAAAATGGGAGGTATTTCTGCACAGGCACTCTCTTGTGGTTACTGTTTCTACTTTTTGAGAAGAACTGTTTCAGCATGATTGCCTCATTTTGGGCTAGAAAACCATATTATCACTTCTCATCTGGGAGACAGATTATGACAATAGCTATGTTGTAGTGTATTGGTAAACTCCCCTTTTTCTCATGGTAGGAAGCAATCAAAGTAAACTCTGAGTTTCAGGAAGGGCAGTGTCTGCTCTGTGAAGAGTTCATAATGAAATAAGAACCCCACTGATGTATCCAAGTGAGGTTTGTGCCTTTAGGCTGAATACCCATCTCTAATTTCCTACACAGAGTTTTGTATTACTTTACCTACTTGAAGTTACAATTTTAGGGAAGTGACTGGAGAAAAAGAGATTCAATCTTTCTACCCTATGAATTTTTAAAGAGATTATATGTGCGTATTATTGGCTGAATCTGATTTTGACATGAATTGATTGTCTGGTGTGTATTATAGAAAAGGAGAGAAAAGTCTTTGCTTCTGTAGCACCTACAGGGATGCCAGGTGTTTATTCATAATGATGTAATGTCTTGTGCCAAGATTCTAAACTCTGAGGACAGAACAAACAAGACTTTTTTTTATTTTTATGTTTTTAGAAATGGGTTTGTTTATTTGCTTTGGTTTAGTTGGTTGATAGGCCCTTATCTGAGAGTAAACAGTAGAAATATCTGGCAAGTCATTTCTAAACTTAATGAAGTAAGGGACTATCCAGATGAGGCTTGAAAGTAAAGAGCATTTTAGCTTCGTAATCATGTTTCATGAACCTGAAGTAAGTAAAAAAACTGAGAAAAACCTTGAGAAAAGTGTAAACAGGTCTTGGGTTGTAGAATGAAACAGACAACACAAGAAAGTCAGAAGTATAAATGCTGAAGGAGAGTTGTTTGCTGTCCCTCCCAATGTAAAATGAGCCTGACAGATCTGAAGGCTGAAGTAGAAACGAGTGAGGCAGAGGTAAGGCAGTCTTGAAGATTACAATGAGAAGCTTAAATGTAGGAAGATGTATAGGAAAAGGGTCACTGGAGATATTTGAAAGGTACATGGCAAAGCAGTTAGAAGGGCAAAAAACTGAATTTTATAGACCAGATGGGTGGTTAGAATAGAGAGCTTGGGTTTTATGTTTAGCTATCCAGGGAGAGGGAAAAAAAAAAACACCACAGACCTTTAGAAAAATAAAGAAATACTCATATTTACTGGATAGTAAATAGTTAGGGAGTTGAGAAGTGATCTGCAGACTAACTTGCTGATCTTCATGAGCAGGCACTAAACTATGCAGCCAAGGAAGATAGCAAGTTAAAATAAACTTCAGATGGGGGCTGTAGGAATTCAGTTACAATAATCTTAAGTTTGTTGATAATACAATAGATCTGGCTGAACACTAGGGGGTTTGATTCACCAGAGGTTTCATATATATCATTTCAGTTCACATCATTGTTGAAGTAATTTTTGGTACAATTTCTGCCAAAATGAAAGCTCCCTAAACCCCATAAGTGCTCAGTGAAGTTGATGCTCTTGTTATTTAAATGCTCATGCCAGACAAAAAGTTTTGTAGAGCTTCAAGTAGGGATCTGTCAGACACTTGCCTTGCATTTGCCAGAATTCATCTGATTGAAAATGTTTCAAATGGAATATTTCAGTGAATCCAAACTTTAAAATACTTACATACACAAACATTTGTATGTATTTTATTTATATAGATAAGATAGATATAGATTTTATTTATATAAATATTTTATTTATATAAGTGTGTGTACACACATATATAATACAAGTGTATATATGTGTGTGTACTTGTTTGTGTAAGTATGTATAGTATATATATACAAACATCACACACTACATATACACAAATATGTATATATATGTGTGTATATATATACACGTGTAGTGTGTATATATATGTGTGCGTCTATATATACACATGTAGTTTATATATACATACACATCTAGGCAGAAATTATCCATCAGTTCATCTGTTAAACATTCAGGAGAGATCTCCACTGCAGATGGTGAAATGGGATGCTTGGCTGGGTGGGGGGTGAAGCATCCAAGTACAGCTCTGATGTAAACCGGGGGCCAGGATCTCTCCCGCTTCTTTGTGTCACTGTGGGCACTTACGTGGTCATTGATCCAGGTCACAGAGTTGTGTGTTCAACATACCAGTGGTAATGTAAGTCTGAGTGGAGAGAAATCTTATAATTGGAGAAAACAATTACAGACTGACCACACATAGATTTCTTGGAAGAGCTGAAGAGTAAAAGAAGTGGGCAGCTGATGAATTGGGATGCTAAATGTTTGCAGAGATGAGATCATGACTGGAGTGGGGACTGGAACCGGAAATGAGACTGTATGAAGGACAAGAAACAAAACCAAGGGAGCTTAAGAGTAAGAAGAGAATGTAAATGAGGAAATACCACTATCAGGTATTGGGAAAAATAAGAGAGACTTAGCAGGCCAATCCTGGTGAATCTTTCTTATGCAAGTGAGAATTTTTGAAAGAGATTCAGTTCACAACTAGTAACAAAGTGAGGGAATACAAGTTCTGATAAAGTAGAAGAGTAGATATCTTAAAGGTAGGATTAGTCCACAGGCGTTTTACTAAGAGTGGTCATATTCTTAGTGCAATAAGTATGCAAAACCGAAGGCTTCTAGAGAAGTTACGTCAGAAAGGCTACCAAGACTGTGGGGACTGAAAGTGAAATGAGTGATTTTACCTTGTCGTTAATAACTGGTGGAATGCATGACTGAACTGAGGGAATGCTGGACAATGAAAGGAAGCTAAGCATGATGGCATGAATTGTGGTTTACAGAATGGCCTTGTTAGTGTTTTTAAGCAAGGTGCAAATGAAGAGTGATTCTAATTATGTGGCTGCAACATGAAAAGAGTATAGAAATTGCTACTGTCTCTCCCTGTTGTTCTCACAGACAAGTCTCTAATATAATTAACAGGCATACATTGACTCTCTGGTCCTTTTCCTGTCCTGACCTGATGCTAAGGCTCTGTGGGGTCAGAGGGAATCAAAATGAATATGATGGCTTTGGATGAGATGACAGAAAATGAGAGTAGCTGTTTGACAGGTTGGTGAGTGGCTTCATGGTGTGAAATACTGGAGAATGGAAAAAGGGATCAAATGTGAACTCCCAAGGAGACTGGTCAGGTCAAGGACATGACTTTTTAAGTGGATTAAGTATTTGAGGAAGGGTGAACAGGTGAGAGTAGCTGATTGAAGTGCTATTTGGAAATTACATTATTGTAGACGTGTTATCTGTTTTAGACTAATCGAGATGGTGCAATTGAAGGGAAGAAGAGAAGTTTGCATGTGTTTTCTTCAGAGAGAGTGCATCATTCTTCATATAAGGTTACTTGCAATTGTTTCAAATGAGTTGGATTTTTTTCTCTCAACCTAGGTGCATAACCTTAACTAACATTAATGAGAACATCTTCCATCAAGAAGAACCTACCATCCCTTTCAGCCTTTCCCTTTTAAATCATAGTACATTAGTGCTATTGAATAAAGAATTTTCTGGAAACATTATCCAACTATATTGAATTTCTGCTTCCAAGTTTAGCATTCATGCTAACCTTCTGAGTGCTACCATTTTGTCAGTGGAAATGTAGACTTTGGCACTACACCTGTGTATTTTGTGCCAGAGTGAGAACAAAAACATGTTGTACTCAAATTGTGTGTAGTAGAGTTGCAGTGTTTGAAGGTGTAATTTATTTTTGTGTGGGATTGTGACGGGTGCTGCTCTAACTGTAGAGATGGTATTGAAACACACAAACACAGACTAAATGCTCAATGGACTTCAATTGGTTGCATTCCAGTTACAGAGCTAATTACACAGAACCAACCAAGAAGGCTTTATTTCATACATCCTGGAATTCTGATCAGCTAATTGTGCATGTTGTATGCAGAGTGAAATTGCTTCTCAGAAAGTGGTACATGCTATGCTGAAGAATATGTGAAACACACGCGTTAATAGATAATTGCATTTATGCTGTAGTTTTCACTCTGCAGCTATTAAAACAAGGATGGAACATTCATGTGTGGCAGTTGTCACACCTGCTCCAGTAACTGTTAAGAAATAGAGTATTGTAGCTGCTGAGACACACTATGAGGGAGAAGCCTTGTAAAATAACTACAGTGCTATTTTTTTCCATATTCTGTGGCAGTTTCAAAAGTAAAGGTGAGAAGGGCAAGAAAGTTGTATCTTGTCCCATAAGAATCCTTTTACACCAGGTGATAGAGTAAATCTTATTAAATGATTATTCAGATAGAATCAAAAGGTAGACTCCTCAGTGAATCTCAGATACATGTCATTGATTCTTTTACTACAGTTTAATAAGAGTAAACAAATGGAATAGAGTAGCCATAGGATTATTAGATCAGCAATCAGCAAACTGGCCACACTAATGGTTGTTACTGGATGATTCTGAAATTATCTTGGGAAGAATCTGTCAGTGCAAATGCACTTACCTACAAGCAGTATGCGTCATGAGTGCTTTAGAGGTACAGAAAGCAGTAATTGATCAGAATGCACTGAGATTGAGTGGAAGCCCAGGCCAGTGTCTCTGTCTTGACAGAAAACATTTGGTGGATGTTGTTTCTGAAAGTCTCAGTGACAGTCAGGTTCATCCAGCTTCTTTTTTCCCCCTTCTTGTTTGTATCGTAGTAGACACTGAGGCATCCTCTGAGACTATGTCCTCTTGGGCTAAGAAATGTACATCTATAGGTTAAGAGATTCCTCTTCCCATGCCCATCTCAACCCCCTCCCTGACTGTAGAGGCTGAAAAAGAAGACAGGCACAAGGTTGAGGGCAAGGGAGCATCACTACCCTAGGTGAGGAACTGAGTCAGGGGGAGGGAATGAACAGTCAGTCATCAAACAATCCAACGGGCGCCTCTCTCTTGCTGGATCATAGAGTACTCTGTTCTTTTCCTGGCAATGCAAAATTGGCATACTTGAGATTTTCCTTTGTTTTCTTTGAAGCCTGCCCTTGGCACAAGCCAATAGGAAAATATAATTTGGCTTCAACAAAGTTCTTAGTACCCTGCTACCGTATTAGATCACTTGCATGTGTTTGAAAACAGTGAAACTGCCTGGAGACAACTGGTCAGGTCTATCTGGGGATTTAATTTTGTTATGTAAGGTTTTCATTCAGTTAGTAAATGGACTTAGGGGTATGCTCGATAATAACGTCATTTCACTGAGAAACAAGTTCTACATCTTCAGGTAGAATATGTTCTCGATCCTACTGAGTATTTAAAAATGTGATATAATAATAACTATTTTAGAAGAATGATTACATTTGGTCTTGCGTAGCCCTCCACAATAAAGAAATGCCTGCAAAGTTTGTAAGGACATTGAAACAAGCAGTGCCAGTACGTATAGGTCAGTTGAAAGTAACAGTTGATGCTTTCCAGATGAGAAGTCTGTAATCCTGTACCACTCAGTTCAAGCATGCAGACAGTGCAATGGGAGTCAGCTGGGCTTAAAGTAAAATCATTTATCATCAGAGTTTGGTTTAACTGTTTCCTTAATTTGCACGTGAGTTACATGCAGACACTTTCAGAACAATTTATTTATATTTAAAAATTTAAAACTAATTGTATCTCCCATGTTCTTGTGCATATCTGAAACTGAATTCTGCTGTGGTTTTTCAGTCAGTATCTCTGTCTCTTTCCACCATGTTACTGTATGGAGCAAGAAAGAGGCAGGAAAAAAATCCTGTGCAGCATATGGGTACAGTACAGCGTGGATCTAGTTCAGATCCTCAGATGTCCTGCACCATTACCCTTAGGATGCATCCGTAGTGCCATGTGCTCTGGGGTGTCCGATGGCTAGTCTGCCAGGAATGAGCAGCAATGGTGAGTGAGAAAAGCAAATCAAAGATTTAATTTCTGAATGCCTGTTTATAGTAAGTCAGATGGGAAGTATTTGCCAGTATAGGGATATAGTATGGGAAATGCAGTATATTGTAGTCATAATTAATATGGTCTTTCCTTTAGAAAAGGAAAACCTTAGAACTTTATTCTTAAGTAATTCAGAGACTCATCCCTGTGATACATGTGACAGAACTGGACAAAGATCAGATCAGAGTAGATTATACGAAGGAATATGAAAGTCAATAGGAGTAGCGACGCAAAATACTAAAACTTTTTCACCCTCCCATTTGTGAAAGCATGACCTGGAAAAGATAAAATATTGTTAAATGTACTGTGTCAGCTGCAGGAACTTTTGAACTGAAGCTGTTTTCTCATATACGAGAAATGAAGTTGTTATACAGTACCTTTGTTCCTGGGTATAAAACGCTGTTAATCACATTTTAATGCACAGGAAATCAGTATACAAAACTGCTGTGGATATGCTGTTACGTACTGCAGTCTGCAGTCTGGAGAACCCTGCATCTTCCAGGCTTCCTACCCACTGGAAGGGGAGTGGAGGGGGTTGCCCGGTGTGGCACTTGCTGTGGCTGAGACAGCAGCCATCTGCCAGCAGAGAGCAGTGCAGCCCCTTGCCGGTATTTCAGGGGCCATAAATGGAAACATAGGTCGGGAACAAAGCGGATGAGTGAGGAGGAATGTAGAGAGAAGCACTAAACGTAGAGACAGAACTGAATATAAAGGTGAGACGGGGAGGATGCTCTCAAGGAGGAAAATAGCGAAGAATGGAAGCGATGCAAAGTGGGCATGAAAAGAGGAAAGGAAACTCCAAAATGCGGACTACTAGAAAACAAACAGGAGAACAGCACAAATACGGCAAAGAGAAAGGAAAGGCTGGAAAATAGACCTGGAGGATAAAAGTAAAAAGTCTTGTAAAGAGATTGTGGCATGTCCCTTACCCCTTGTGCCAGAGGAGAGTTGCAGTTCTTGATGCTGGGCACAGATGGACAGGGACACAGAAAGTGCTATTGCTTTTTAGTATTGTAGAGCGATATAGATGTGTTTATCTTGGTTCTTGTTCTTAATGCACTTTCGGTATTGTCATTTGAATGAATTATCCCCATGACTGCATACTGATATTCATCTTGATTAACAGAGGAGAAAAAAAACCCAAACACAAAATAATTTTCAAAATGTTGCTCTTGGAGCGTATTATTTCCTGTGTAAATGTTTTTTGCCAGGGTGCAAGAATCGTGCCACAGCTTGTATAGCATTTATTTCTGTTTCTCATGATTTTTTTTCTGAATTTTTTTCTTAATTTCTGAATTTTGCTGAATTCTAATTTGACACAGTAATAATACATCGTATTAAGATGATCAGGTAAATTTCCTCCGCAGAGTTATAGCACTTCCTACTTCTAACTCCAAAAGTACATCATAATCCAGCATCACGGAGTGTGTGAGGCTGTTGCTATGTTTTAGGGGATGGAGGAAAGGGGAAAGGAGTTTGTGTGTTCTTGCAACGGATGCAGCATGTCTACAAATCCAGCTTGTTAAAGATTTTTCTAGATTATTAGTTGAATCTTGAAAGCAAATGCTTTTTTCTCCTCTTCTACCAGTAGCATCTCCCTAAAGTCTTTGTCAAATGTCAGTGTGTTATGTAAAAGCTGCAGCTTTCTAATGGTGCTTTTGGGCTTACTGTGACCTTTTGAAATCGTTATAACCCCCACCCTCTAAAGCCCCCCCAACTTTCCTTACTTAATTGCACATGGGAATAGGAAAATAGGAATCCAATTTATTGTTTTCCAGGTGGCATTTCCTGTTACTTAGGTTTATAGTTTTGTGTATAGTAATTAGTATGCAGAAAGCTGGAAAGATGCCTGTAATTCCAAAATGAACTCTCTGTAGCGCTCTCCCTCCCACTTGCACTCTCCTTTTAGTACCGCCCCTTCCATGCACCCTTTAGCCAGCAGCAAGACAGCTGTGTTTGATCATAAACCACTTAAACTCCAGGCTCACTGGCAGGGGAAACTTTAGCATGAAGTGCAGTGTTGGTTTGTCTCGGGGAGGGGAGCTTTCTTCTCTTTTCCCTTCTCCCTCCCTGAACACTGAAGACTGTAGCAGCACTCGCCTTTTAATTTCTCTGTGAACTTGCGTGAAGCTCATCAATTTTTTCTGAGTGCGTTAAGCGGCGCTGGGAGATGCCCTTAAACAGAGTTGTGGAAAAGAGCAGCATAAAACAGACAGCAGAGATGAAGCACGCCTTGCAGATGGACTGAGACAGCCCTGGGATCCTGGCAAGCAGTTTCTTCCCTGCGTTCTTGGAGCACTTCACAATATTAACAATTCTCTCGCAGCAATGGATTGTCTGTGAAGTCAAAACCAGTTTGGCTCTTTGAGAAGATCTTGCATCATTAATTTAAGCTATCAATGTGGAGTGAAAATGGCTGTCTAGAGCAAAATGTGTAAGACAGAAAAATTTTGGAGAAGAAAGTATTGAATCAGTTGAACAAAGCTTCGAAGCATTAAAATCTGCAGAAATCGTCAAGCCCTGAGAAGTCTAATCATGAATTCTGGAGTTGCTATGAAATATGGAAATGACTCCCCTGCAGAGCTCAGTGAGGTAAGCAGTTTCAGTGCCCTTCTTTATGCTTTAAAAAGGAACGCTTCCCTTTTGGGCTTTCAGTCTGCAAGCAACACAATTAAAAATTAATAGAATGTGTATCTTGCTGTAACTTGCTGTGCCAGTCAGGAAATGACCTGAACTTTTTTGCTGCTTTACTCTGAATAAGTGGTGAAAAGCAAATGACTGTAACCACGTAGAGTCATTTTTCCTGTTATCCTGCAGCAGAGATTGCCTTGCCTCCCAAGAGCTGTGTTTATACCCAACATTTATCTTTGCAGTAGGTGAAATATGGAGATCTCAGTTGAGATTAAGCAGATGGTGACTAATTTAGGAGGGAAGTGGGGTGAGTGGAAGATGACAAATATTTATTGGTAAGACAACAACATTGGCAGAAGTTGTGTTTGCTTGTATTTAGCCAAGGTGGTGGTGTTTCTGTAGGTTAGATGAATTAGGTTTCCTTCCTTGCCTAAAAGAAAACAAGCCATGGGAATCTTACTTTTTTTCCACTGGAAACCATAGTAAGCTGTTCTTTCTTACAATTGTGGGTATGTCTGTTTTTTGTATAACATGATTGTGTGTGTGTTTTTAATAAATTTGAAATTAAAGCCATATCAGATGTTGTGCAAATGCTTAATAAATATTTTAGAAGTGGCATATTTTGTCAGTTACTGAAATGTCATAGATATGTCATCCTTAGGGGCTTTACTGAGAACTGCTAATTTAGTTATGGTGTGAAATCCCAAGCATTTGATTAAGGTCGTTTTGTAGAAAATTGAATCTCCAATCTGTATTGTCCCAGTTTAACTGAAATGCTTCTCTTTCCCTTTTGCCCATTTCTTGATACGCCTTTTACCGTAACATATCCTTTGTTTACTTTATCTGTTTGGTTTTTTTAGGAATTTAGATTCTGCTTGGCAGAATGAGACAGTTAACACCTTCTGGAGTTAATTGTACAGAGAAAGGAGACAGTGAGTTATAGAATGGAAAATAAATCAGTAGACTAGTGAGGGGGACAACAGCATAGGGGGAAGCAGAGTAAATGTGTGAGATACAAATAAGTGCAATATCCTGTCATGCAAGAGGAACAGTAGGTTGGTAACTGGGCAGTTCTTGTGAAAGAAATTTCGTATGTGTTCCTCCTTTACGTACAAAAGAGTTCAATTTCATTAACTTGGTGTTACTTTTTGAAAGTTGAAAACTTGTGGATTGGCAACACAGCACAAACGGAGTTCATAAATTCAGCATAAAAGCCTGGGTTACGTTTGGTAGGAGTCTGCCATGGTGTTTCTGGCAATGGTTGTATTGATGGCCTGCTGATCACAGCTTTCTATCCTCTCAACGTTTAATTTTCAAGACTATGCAGATTCACATAAAACATGGAGTGTAGCAAAGATTTGCTGTTTGGGTCATTATATGGAGCAGGCAGTATTTACTGGTAGCGCTGCTACCTAGAAATATTATCTGTTCAAGTTTACTTCATGCATCCAGGAAGTAAGACTTCTGTTGTAAGAAATACCTTTTTCTTCTGATGTTTTAACATAGGAAATATTGAAAGGAGTCTGTGACTGTGCACCGTGCAACATTTTTGTTGGGTTTTTTTGTTTGGTTTTTTTCCAACAAGCTTACTTTGACACTTAATTTACATTTGTACTCTGGCGCTACAGATGAGTTAGGAATAGGCCCCTTTCTGACTGCAGACATACCAGGGAAGATCTTGCACTCCTAGCTGTCCCTAGCTGCTAATCATAATTTTTTTGCTGCTGGTCGTCATTTGTGCGATTTGAGCTGCTTGCATGAGCGTGCTTTAGCCCAAGTCACTCCAAGGGCTGGGTCAGCTTCAGCCCTGGTCTTGGATAAAACAGTGTGTTTTGAATGAAACACGGAGGCCTTACAGAAGCATCGTATTCCACCTCCCACAGGGAAGAAGATGCATAAGTACTCCCTGTAACTTGTATGCTCGTATTAGGCCTTTTCCTCTTGGTGACTGGTGCTGTTTTACTTGCTGTAATTGAAGACAGAAAGCCCTGGGTAAAGCCTGTACCTGTGGTTTATATATATCTGTGTTTCTCACTTCTTTGTCATGCCGTCCCCCTTTTCCTTCCTTTCTGGGTAAATCTTCTGTATGCAGAGTTTATTTTTTGATCAATGGAAGACAGTCGCATTGTGTTCATTTAAGCGATGGAAAAGTTTGGAATTGGCTACACTAGGAGTTTGGTTAAATGACTTCTTAAGTGTGTTTTCAGCTACACCTCTATCTCTATTGTCAGCTCAATAATTTTCACATTAGAGTGGGCTGCTACGAGTGTATATGTCTGAGTGGCAAGTATGATAACAGAAAGACTATGATCCACGTGGTGCACAGTAGGTTTTGGTGTAGGTGCCTTGATCTCTTTATCTCAGTACATGGAGCTCTAGGCATGAAACTACTGTTACTAAAATAAACAGGAGAACTACAAAGCCCTGAAGATATAGTAAATGCATTCTCGAATGGATGCATTAGACAAAATAGAAAATTAAATTATTGCAACTCATTCCATTTGTATTGCAACTCATTCCATTTGTATTGAAACTTTCTACTTGAGATTTACATCTCTCTTTGGGAAATGGGCAAAAATTAAGGCATATCTTTTTCCAAGACACAGTGTGATTGTAGAAACTTGTGTGTGCTTGATGTTTGCTATTCCTAAACTCTTGTCCAACTAAACAGAGATCTTGATAGTCTTTATTTACTCCCCCTACCCCTGGTCAAAGGTCATGCAGAAAGCAGAAAAAAACCCTTGATTTCTGTCGGTCAGTCAGACTTGTACAAAGCTCATGCTCTGTGGTTCCCTAGCTCCAGAGTTCAAGCTGTTATTTATTGATACATGTACCAGTACACGTTACCCCATTCCTTCTGCTTTTCTCTCCTTTCAATCTTCTCTTTCTTCTGTCGAAAGAAAGAAAGATAGATCAGCCAATGTTCTGCTTGCATAGTAGATTCAGTGTGTTGTAGCTTCATGGAGAGGTAGAAGAATAATGGTTCTTACGTAGCAAGGTTTGCTTGGTGGTAGTGTTAGGTTTGGGGTCTTTTAAATACACGTTAACATTAAGGAGAGGCAAATCTAAAAGATCTAGAATTTGCAGATGGCTCTTGCTGTACTCCATGAGAAAGTACCTTTGTAAATAAGTAACAGTGTCCAAACAAGTTCAGTTCTACTATTATGAAATGGGCCTTCCCCTGTCAATATTATGGCTTAACATGATTTGCAGAGTTTGCTTTTTAAGGCTTGAGCAAGGAAGGATGTGATTTGTATGCAATACATGACACACAAATCAGGTAAGTGCTCTTTGAATCCCTTCAATTTTTTAGTTATACAATACTGTAAGCCTTTAATGTAATCACAAGGCATATTTTTAAAGCCAACATCATGAACGTTACTGAAAACACATACAGTAGACAGTTCAGTGCGCAGAAACTGCAATTACAGACTTTTTTTTTACATAGTTAAAAATGAAACTTTATATCAGTGTTTATATGCTTTGTACATGTTCATTCAGTTTTTCTGCAGAAGGAGGTGTTGATCTAGAAGGAGCTGGGTTATCTAATCTATATTTCCTTCTTCTTCCAAATTCAAAGACACTATCTGGCTTTAAGCCCCAGCATTCTCGGGAGGTATCACTACATGCCAGCTTTTTTCTTATACGCTCCCTTGACCATCTATGTTTGAGATGGTGTGCTGAGGTAGGGAGATCTGTGGTCTGACCTAGTATGCCTATTGAGCTAAATGTCGTGAGCAGTTATGCCCGTGCCTAATTCTGGGACAGTTTAAATTAGTAGTGTAGGAACATGAAGGAAATACAAGCACTGAGCTTAATGATATTTTTCTCAGTTGTATACTTAAGGGCTAAATTATATCCTTGATTAAGAGCCAAATTATGTTCTCGGATATATTTTTCATTAAAGTGAGCCTTGTGAATATGATGATGGTAAGACTGTGCTTAAGAGATTTTGTTGTGGGTAAGGGCTGGTATTACAGTATTGCAATACTTGCAGCACTTTAGATGCAGATGATTTATAAAATGTGGTTGTTTATAGTGTTTTTTTAGCACTTACTGTATAAGTAGATGGTGTATAACTTCTAAAAAGAATACATTCTTTTCTGCATAGCAAAATTAGAAGATACCATGCTGCTTTAGGTGCATGCTTTATACCTTCTGCTTCTTTGTGCTTGGAAGTCAAGTGTTCAGGATATTAATATTGTGGTTTGGAGCATTAGATAAACCTACATGTTCTTTAACCCTTTACATCATCTGGATTAAACAGATGGGCTATTTGTCTTAGAATAATGAGTAACTTGTTTGTTTGTTTATTTTAACAATGGGATATTTAAAATTTTGGGAAGGGGAGGGGAGGATAGAATTCAAAGTTCGTATTTGTGTAGGAAGCAGAATAGTGAGTTCATAAGCAGGGTTTCACCAAAATCTTACATGTAATATAAGACGTGAAGAAGTAAAGAGAAAGCGAAGTTTGAAAGGTTTAAATTGTGACTTTTTTCATAATTTTACCATAGGACAATATTGCACTTGCTTTTAAGATTCATGTTCTGCTGCTGCTATACTTAAAAATTACACTTTGAGGAAAAAATTATGTACAAGAAGAATAACAGAAAGAAAAGGGGCTGCATGGCTTGCAGTTGTGTGCATGAGGCCAGTGAGTAAGTCTGAGGGGAGCTGCGGGGTGAGGTGGGTAACCAGCAGAAGAGCAGGGTATCAGGCCAAGCCTCACTGGCAAGGGAAAAGCTCAGCAGTGGCAATCCTCACCCTCAGGTACTTTTTCCCATGTGTGTGTCTGTTCTTTTAGAACAAGCATCAGCTTGTGCTCACACTGTATGTACCTGTGAGGAAATAGCGCTGATGGAATGGGGAACGGGTTTTGTATGCGTTCAGGGCTAGGATTAAATCTCAGACACTTGTTTTATCTTCCTGGGTTTGGTAGACTTCTCATTAAGACAGTCAGAGAGTAAATGTCACCCTAATATCGCATCTGCTTCCTGAATGGTCTCTGGCCATGCAACAAGCATGCCACTAGATTTCCAGTACTCCTCATGAGTGGGTAAACACCATTTCCTACTGCAGTTCTGTCTCTGCTGCTGGACATGGCATTGGCCATCAGTGTCAAAGGTATGTGCAACTTGTAACATGGAAGAGTGCACTGTGTCTTGCCACCAGAGAAGGTGTATGTTTTCCCTGGTCAGAAGATGTTTTGGGAAGTGTGATAAATCCTTATTGTTCATCCTGTGAAATCCTGCAGCCTTGCAGTAGAACAGAGTGGAATGTGGTTATCAAATACTAAACATGGCATAGTTTTTAGTTATTTTAACCTTGAAAAGTTGCATAACTGATTTCTTTGGTAACAACAGACAAGCCAAAAAAGCGAACAGTCTTTGTAGACTGCTAAAGTCTTAGAAAAGTGAGCACAGCAACCCAGTATGCTTAGATCAAAGTATATTAAGGAGAAACTGTCTTAAATGGATTCTAGTGGAGATCTGGATAAAACTTTCATCTGATGGTAGCAATAACACCTGTAGCATTACAAGAGTGTTCTCAGCTTTATTGCTTCAGAGGTGCTGAGGTAGAGTTTGCAAATCTTCGAGTGAACTCTCTCCTCTTTCCTGGTTCAAATGGACTTTGTGAAGTACTTACTAGTCAACATTGCACACTTGACATTTTCCCGCACAGTTGTCTTGAGGGGTCTTGAGACAGTAAATGTGAAATACAATTACAGAATTTAAAGAGTTACTGCATGTCTCAGTTACACTGATGCATCTATCCTAATTTAAAGAAAAGATTTCAATGGGAAACTTGAATGGATGTGCTCCTGGATAATGACCATCAAGTGTGAATGCAGCTTTTAGACTGGATACGCTTCTGCTTTCTTCGTAGATCTACTACAGATTATTTATCTCTTTGAAAAATCTGATTTATTTTTATAGCTTATTTTGAAGTGTTATGTTAAATTGTATAGGTGAAAGCATCCTTTGGAAAGGGGAGGGTCAGCTTTTCTGGAGTCATTTGGACATCTACAGTTTTTTAATAGACAGGTTTGCAGGTATGTTATCAGTGATCTATACTGCTGGTTTTATGAACATGGGTTAGAACATGAACATGAATCCATAGTCAAGCTAAGGGGGCTCTGGCATGGTCAATGTATGTAATTTACATACAGTGTGACTGATGCATGGTATTTCCAGTGTAAAAAATGTAGTGACTTCAAAGAAATTTTTTTTTCCTGGATTTGTGTGAGCTGCTTATCAGGCACAGTGTGTGTTCCAGGCTTGGATGTTATTAAATTGAAGCACTATAAAAAGATTAGTCAAAATGCCCAGACACTGTCAGCACAGATAATGCTCCTCTGCAGCCTCCTAATGAAAAAAAGACAAAGATTATGTAACTTATCTGCCTGATATTTTAATATTCTTTGCTCCTAAAAAATTGTGTTTGAAAAATGCCTTATGGGCTGGAAAATCAGGACAAATGTACGCTGTGAAAATAACACTGACAATGTTAATAACATTAACTCTAAATGCTTTTAGAGACTTGATGGTTTTATTTTTAGATTAAAAAAGACAGAGTTCATTCCTGGGAGATTTTTGTAGAGATTGTTGTCATCCTTTCCCTCCTCCTCTTCCAACCTGTGTTGGAAAAGAAAAATGTATTTTTGTCCTTGATCAGGCTTGGACATACCAGGACATGGCTCTGTGTGGGAATAATTGCAAGATTCTCCTCTCACAAGGTATTTTTATGTGTTCCTCTTACGATCTATGGATTTGTAGTCTGTAAAGGAACAGATAAACTAAAGCTTCTGAAAGAAGAATCCATAGATTGCAGAGTTAATGTTTGCAAAGGCAGAAGTGTCTATGCTGTAGATATGTGTGAAGTGGGGGACACAGAGGCTTTGTAATGGGACTGGACAGCTGTGGTAGGGTGTGGTGAGGTATTTTTGTTCTGGAGCTCTGAGTAGTTTCATAGATGATCGAAGAGGAAATGTGTTCTTCTCGCTTCTGGGTTTTTTCCTCATGTTTCAGTTTTATTGTCTTTATGACATTGTATAGTATTTCTAGTTGCAGGTTTTATTTGTGCTGCGAATTTCTGCATCCTAAATAGCATGGATAAGCCTATTTGAGCTTTGCTGTTACATGTAATAATAATATATCAACTTGTGTACTCTGTAGGGAAATGTGATGATCTCTGAATTCAAAGATCCTCTGTGAATGGAAGGATGGAGGTTTGGTGTGGGGATCTGGTGCTGCTACAGAGAGTGTTTTGACGCTGGTGGCAGTCTGCATTAGTCAGTCCCATGTCAAGATTTGCCATATAAATGAACCTTCTTCATGAATGATTTATATTTTTTGAAGATTTAGATTTCTACCATCTCTAATTAATAGAAATATTCATTAAGACTCTGGAAATCGGCTTACATATTCCAACTTTGTTTTTGTAATTATACATAAAAATTTGTCATTGAAGTTAAAATATTAATTGACAAAAATCTTTTCAGTCCTGCCAAATTTAAAAAAATACAGAAAGTAGTATACTTGCAGCATGCTTAGATATACCTCAGCTATGTATAAGGTTTTGTCCGAGAATGTTGACTAGAGAATTTTGTATTTTTTTTTTTTGCAAGGGAAAGCTTCTGAAAGCATGTAGTTAGTGTCTAAAATTTTAGAGAAAAAACATCAATTAGTTTTATTTTCCCCTCAGTTTTTCAGTATTGCTATTTGTGATGATTTATTTTTTTTTTTCAAGTAAGACATTAAAGCAGCATCTTGGTTGAAGAGGGGCTGAGATGGCACCAGAGCTCTTCGGGACTTGGGCTGTGTCTTCTTATGTTGACTCTGAGTAAATCCCCCTGCTTCTCTGTGCAGGGGTGATCTTTTCTTTGTCTTGCGTGCCTTCACTGTAAACTCTCCTAAACTAAGGATTGTTTCTTATTGTTAGTATGGTGAAGCTGTGGTGGGACTACTGGTCATTATTTGAATATGCGTAATTAATAATGATTTGAGTCACTTAAAGATCCCGAGGTACTTATAATGAAAAGTCAGATGTCAGCAAAAAGCTGTGGTAGAATTCAGAATCTGTCGTTACAGATAAGTTACATGAGCTGGAAGCAATCATGGTAACAGGTAACAGTTTCCACAGTGGCATTAAGTCCTTCACAGTCTAATTCTCCATTTCATGGCCTGAACTTCTGTGTTTGGAGTGTTGCTGTACGCTGTTGAACTGCTGCCTTGATATGCACATTGAAAAAGCTACTTCATTCAGTGCAAGCCTGTATTATACAAAATATTTTAAAACAGTATGTATGTAAATATTTAGCTTTCAGAGGTGAACCTGAAATTGAAGCAGAAAAGCTTGTGGTGTTTAAATTCCTGTTTATTTTTAAACATGACTTAACTTTGTTCAGATGTTTCTTTTTGCCATATCCAGATGTCTCTGTTTTAAAGTTTAAGTATTTCTAAATGCAGATAAAAATGTGATCAACGTGCAATGATTGAAAAATTACTGGCATTACTTAATGTCTTAAGAGCCTATTAAGAGTCTATTTTCAGCCAAAAGAGAGGGTGTTATGAAGAACAATTATTAATGGCTGCTACCGTAATAATAAACACAATTTTTGTTATTATAGAACATTGAACAAAATAAGTTGGAAATTGTTTACCCCTGTTAAAATGCTAGGTTTGCCTTTGTAGTATTTATATGTAATATATATAAATATTAAGGAAATTCAAAAATTTTGCTTGGCCTTGCCTTTATAATAAAGCTTTTTAAAAATTTGTACTGTAATGCAATGACAGAATTAATATTTTTAGGTGGAACTGATACTGACTTCTATTAATATTGCTTCCTAATGTAAAGTCCTGTTACATTCTATCTTGAAAGACTTTGACCATTGAAATTGCAGTCTTTAATAAGTTGAATTTCTTGGGAAAATTATCAGACAAATGTTTTTTTTTCCACAAATGAAGCTAGTGAAACAGACAGAGCTTCCTCATGTTAAAAATACAAGAATATCTGGTAATTCTGTCTGTTGCCACGCAGGTTTGCAATAGAAGTTGGAATTTGCCAGTCTATTAGCATTTATGTGATTTTTCTTCTAACTGATCTTGTGAAGGTATTCAGGGAAGGAGGCAAAAATGTTTGCAAGTGCTCAATACAAGATTTGTCTACATCACTGCAGCTAAAGCTTCCACAGTGAAGATTTCTGTAAGTTTGCTTTATCTCAGGGGTTAGTGGTAGTCTTCCACACTTGTTGCTTGGGTTTTTGGGTTAGGCTACAGTCACTGTGACAAGGTATGAAGATGTCTGCTCTTTTCTGGCTCCAGACAATTCCCACTCTTTCCCATCTCATCCAGCCTTGGCATAACGCTTTCTGATTAGAAATTTTAAAGGACAACAACTGGACTTGGAAATAAGGAAAGGGCACGAGGGAGAGAAGACTCTGACTGGCAGGTACAAAGGAGGCTGGAAGATGGGATGGAGGGAGAAGCCAGGACTTGAAGCGTGAAGGTGGCATAGAAGGACAGGGTAGCAGAGGTCATTAGAGGCAGGAAGCTGGGTATATTAAAAGGTGTCTGTGCTGGGAGACGAGAATGGGGCGGCCGCTGAGTTTGGGGACAGAGGGCGGCTGAGAAGAGTATGGGGGAGACCTGACTGTGGAACAGATTTGGGGATAGAGGAGAATGGAAAAGATGCCCAGAATGAAAGACTAGACCTGGATATACATGGGTATAAGAAATATATGCAAGCTTCCCATCATTATTCACCTGGGAGAAGAGGCCAACACCCACTTCTTTACAACCTCCTTTCAGGTAGTTGTAGAGGGCAATGAGGTCTCCCCTCAGCCTCCTCTTCTCCAGAGGAAGAACATTGTGCAGTTGTAATATCCATTTCAATACATCAGTGCAAAGACTTTGAATCATAGAATCATAGAATCTTCATGGTTGGAAAGGACCTTTGAGATCGTCGAGTCCAACCATACACATGCAAAAAAAACCCCAACCCCTACAATCTCTGTCACTAGAGCATGCCCTGAAGTGCCAAATCTACACATTTCTCAAATACCTCTAGGGATGGGGACTCAACCCCCTCCCTGGGCAGGCTGTTCCAGTGCCTGACCACTCTTTCAGTAAAGTAATTCTTCCTAATATCTAATCTAAACCTCCCCTGCCATAACTTCAGACCATTTCCTCTGGTCCTGTCATTATTCACCTGGGAGAAGAGGCCAACACCCACCTCTCTGCAACCTCCTTTCAGGTAGTTGTAGAGGGCAATGAGGTCTCCCCTCAGCCTCCTCTTCTCCAAACTAAACACGCCCAGTTCCCTCAGCCTCTCCTCATATGGCTTGGTCTCCAGACCCCTCACCAGCTTGGTAGCTCTCCTCTGGACCCGCTCCAGCACTTCAATGTCCCTCTTGTACAGAGGGGCCCAGAACTGAACACAGTACTTGAGGTGAGGCCTCACCAGTGCCGAGTACAGAGGCACAATCACCTCCCTACTCCTGCTGGCCACGTTATTCCTGATACAAGCCAGAATGCTGTTGGCCGCCTTGGCCACCTGGGCACACTGCTGGCTCATGTTAAGCTGGTTGTCCACCAGCACCCCCAGGTCCTTTTCTGCTGGGCAGCTTTCTAGCCACTCTTCCCCAAGCCTGTAGTGTTGCTTGGTGTTGTTGTGACTGAATTATGTTTGTATTAACATCGTAAATCCAGCACTTCTAAGTTTCAGCTGTTGGGTTTTAAACCATGATAATGCTTCTTTATAAAAAAAAAACGGTTTTTTATAGTATTATTGTTTGCATGCCAATTTTGAAAATTACCATCACTGACTTCTGTTGAATTTTGGAAATGCTTCAGCAGGTGGTTGCTGGATTTTATTGCAGATTACCAGGGTGTCACTAGAATGTAATACATCACAAAGTAGAAATTTGCATCAGGATTATGGAAAATGGGCATCTGCTGATAACTGAAATGAGATACTGTTTTAAAAATAGCCCATTTATACATTTTAAAATGTGAGGATATTTCAGTGTTTGCTAGAATCGTAACAGTACCTCACGTTTCTGATCTGCCAGAGCAACTTTTTGAAACATTTCCAACAGACTAAATTATTTAGTTGCAGTGATGGAATTATAGTTGTCAACACAGAACTATGATACGGTTGTAATGACAGAGAAATATAAGATCATTACTGTGCTATGTGGTAAGTCCAAAATTATTTCATTGACGACTCAGTTCCCTTCTGAACCCTGTTTACAGTGGTGTGGATGAAGCTGGTGTTTCCACAAAACTTTGCCTATCTTGCAAGGCCTATCCTTTGCAGACTGTAAGCCCAAATGTATCATTAGCTTGCAAAATCATTATATTTTCTGACCTTCATCTACAAGAGGTTGAGATAACCCTACCCCAGACTGTTCTCATTTGCTGTTAAGAGTTATCCTTCAGAGGGCTGAATGCATCTAGTTTTGATAATCTTTTGCACTTGCATCCTATCTAAATTGCACAGGTTGCTTACTCTTAAACTGTTGCCAGGTATTAAGTAGTAGCATCTAGCTTGTTGTTAACTGTAGTTGGGGTTGATACAACCATTCTTTGCATGGCACGTCAGCTATATCATCCATTCTTGGACTGCCTGGGCTAGTGTGCTTGAGATGGGTTTTGCAGATATGTATAGAAGCCAAAGTGGTTATTGTCACCTGCAGAAAAGACCAGGTACCCACTTAAGAATGGTGCGCTGAGGACTGTCCTTTGCTGTTGCTAAATCTGCATGAGATAAGTTCATTTTTCTGCCCCTTCATCTCTTTTTTCTCTTTTGCTTGCATAACATAGTACAGCAGAATTTTTGCAAGTTACTGATGCTGCTGTTGTCTGATTTACTGATTTAGTGGTTCTTTTTATTTAAACTGATTTGCAGATGAACTTGGTTCTTATTATTTAAACTCATGGTGGTCTACCTGTTCGTCAGTTAGTTCTTTCTCTTTACATGTGGTAATCTGCTTCCTCTAGGAACAAACGATTCTCTCATGATGCCTGGTATACCAGAAGTCAATGTTCTGCCAGATATAACTAACCTGGTGGAAGGTCTGGCCCATGCTAAATGAGCATACAGTTTCTTTCAATGAGATCAGTAAATAAATTAAATCTTTGAGGGAAAATTTATCTCTGCCTGTAGCATGATATGTCAGTTAACTGCTGTGAATGATACCACTATGATAGCAATATTGAGGTGACTGCTATATGTGAAGGAAAAAAAAAAAGTTTCAATATTTCCAGTTATGCTTTTCTTCTGAGATACTGGTTTTGAGAATTGATAGAGTCTCTTTATTTCTCCTTCTTCGCTGATCTTCCTTGTGGTGCAAAGTAGAAAAAAGTGCATTGATTCATAACATTTAAGCCATGATAGCATGGAGATCTGTATTAATTTAGTTACTCTGTGAGAGATCTCTGCAAAATATAAAACTTTTTTTCCATGCTCTTTAAAATGTACAGATTCTGCCTCACATCCTGCAGGGCTGAATACCTGTGACTACCCATAATTATCGTGCTTTATGAAACTCCATGCGGTTAAATTTCAATACCTACGCCTTCTGCAACAGAAATAAATATGCTAATTGCTTTTCATGAAAGTAGGTTTTCTCCTTTCCTGTGGGAATTTCTTCAACTTCCTATATTTCTTTATTGTGTGTTACGCTGAATCTCTTTTTATGTCTTATTTAAACAGTTTTAAACATAGTAATTGGTGCCAATGAGGTATAGGTGTCATAGCTCATTCAGACTGTTACATGATAATATTCTTCAGTAATGGGATTTCAGTTTCAGTTGCAGAATGGTTGAGAATGGTTGAGATTGGCAGGAACCTCTGGAGGTCATCTGCTCCAACCACCTACTCAAGTGGGGTCACCTAGAGCCGGTTGCACAGGACCATGTCCAGACGGCTTTTGAATATATCCAAGGATGGAGACTCCACCACACTGGGCAACCTGTGCACCCTTACAGTGGAAGAGTGTTTCCTGATGTTCAGAGGGAACCAATCTGTGCCCACTGCCTCTGGTCCTGTCGCTGTGGGCACCACTGAAAAAAGCCTGGCTCTGTCCTTTTTGCACCCTCCCTGCAAGTATTTATATACACTGATGAGATCCCCCCGGGCCTTCTCTTCTCCAGGCTGAGCAGTCCCAGCTTTCTCAGCCTTTCCTCCTAGCAGAGATACTTTAGTCCCTTCATCATCTTGATGGCCCTTTGCTGGACTCTCTCCAATATGTCCATGTCTCCCTTGTACTGGGGAGCCCAGCATTCCATGTTTGGCATCATCAGTGCTGAGAGAATGGAAGGATCACCTCACTTGACCTGCTGGGCAATCCTTTGTGTAATGCAGCCCAGAATACCATTTGCCTTCTTTACCGCAAGAGTGTGTTGCTGGCTCATGTTCAACTTGGTGTCCAGCAGGACCCCCAGAGTCTTTTCTGCAAAGCTGCTTTCCAGATGGGCAGCCCCCAGCGTGTACTGGTGCCTGGGGTTGTTCCTCCCCAGGTGTTGCACTTTGCACTTCCCCTTGTTGAATTTCATGGGGTTCCTGTTGGCTCATTTCTCCAGCCTGTCCAGATTCCTCTGAACGGCAGCATGACCCTCTCGTGTATCAGCCCCGCCTCCCAGTTTGGTGTCATCAGCAAACTTGCCAAGGGTACACTGTGCTCCATCTTCAAATCATTAATGAAGATATGAAACACAGTATTGGACACAATAATAATGACCCCTGGGGAAACTGCTGGCTCCTGTCCTCCAAGCAGACTTCGTTACAACCACTCTCTGCGCTTGGCAATTCAGCCAGTTTTCAATCCACCTCAGTGTTTGGTCATCCAGCCCACACATCATCAGCTTCTCTAGGCGGATCTCATGAAAGACACTGTCAGAGATATTCCTGAAGTTCAGTTAGTCAATATGTAGTGCTGTCCTCTCATCTGCCACACTACTGTAGAAGCTGACCATGTTGGTCAAGCATGACTTGCTCTTGGTGAATCCATGCTGACAACTTCTGATGATTTTCTTGTCCTTAATGTGCCTGGAAGTTATTTCGAGGATTAGCTGCTCCATCACCTTCCCAGGGATTGAGGTGAGGCTGACCAGCCTGTAGTTCCCCAGGTGCTTCTTCTTGCCCTTCTTGAAGACAAGTGACATTTGCTTTCCTTCAGTCTTTGGGCACTTCTCCCACTCCCATAATTGATCAAAGATTATCAAGAGTGGCCTTGCAATGACATCTGCCAAATCCCTCAGCACTTGTGGATACATCCCATCAGGGTATGCTCTTATGTGTGTCCAATTTACTTAAGTCTTCCCTGACCTGATCCTCTTCCAGCAAGGGTATGTCTTCCTTGCTCCAGCATTTCTCCCTGGTCTCTGGGGCATGGGATTCCTGAAGGCTGGGCTTGCTAGTAAAGTCTGAGGTGAAGAAGTCATTCAGTACCTCAGTCTTTCGATGTCCTGTGTCCCCAAGTCCCCTGCCTCAATCAGCAGTGCAAACATGTTTTTGCTAGCCTTCCTGTTGTCACCTGTCTACTTACAGAAGCCCTTCTTCTTGTCTTTGACATTCCTGGCCAGATTCAATTCCATTTGGGTTTTGGCTTTCTTAACCTCATCCCTACATGCTCGGACAATGTCTCTGTATTCCTTCTACATCACCTGCCCTTGCTTCAGCCTTCTGCATGTTTCCCTTTTCTGTCCAGTTCTGGCAGCAGCTCCTTACTCATCCATTCAGGCCTCCTGGCGTTCTTGCCTGACTTCCTGCTTGCTGGGGTGGACTTGTCTTGAGCTTGGAGGAGGTGATCCTTGAATATTAACTAGATTTCTTGGGCCCCTTTTCCTCCAGGACCTCATCCCATGGGACTTTTCCAAGGAGATGTTTGAGGAAGGCAAAGTATGCTCTCCTGAAGTCTGTGGTTGTGATCTTGAGTTTTGCCCTCCTGTCTCCTCTCAGGATCCTGAACTCCAACATTTTGTGGTCATCAGAGTGATCAAATATTTCTGTGAATCTGTGGACTACTGTGCCTTTGAAGATAACAGGAGCATAGTATATAATGGAACCAAAAAGGAAAAAAAAAAAGCACTAGGGAACTTGCTATGAATAAACAAAGTATTTGCTTGCAAGAAAATTTAGTAAGTTAATTCTGTCAGAAACTTCTCTGTCTTGGAGTGGTAAAAGAGAGTAGTGTCCTACCATGTTTAATTCCTTGCAAGAAATATACATCATAAATTGTCAGTTTATTTAAATATTTCGTGTCATTCTGCAGAATGAATGGTATGATTAGTATCTAGCAGATAGTTGCATGGTTTGCATGGTTCTGCTTTAAAAAAAAAAAAATAACAAAAAATAAACCGCAAACTACTACAAAGGATGACCCATGCTGCCTAAAAAAAAAGAAGAAAAAGAGGAAGACGTTTTCACTGTTTCTCTTTGTGCCTTTGCTGCTAATTTTTAGAGTAAGTTGTAGTGGCTTTTCATGGAAGAAGTTTTTTTTCCAAGAGACCAAAGGAAGAATTTTGCAGTTTTAGTTCTTATCAGATATTGACATTATGTATGTTCTATCACATGTGTTGCTGCCTTCATAAGGATCTGAAAAAGCAGTACTGTAGATATCGCAGTAGGAAAGTATAAAATTAGATTTTGTTTTTGAAATGCAGTAATATGGGAGTTTTTAGTGATGAGTTTACTGTTAATCCAGAATCCAACTCAGTTTGTTCACCTAAATCAGCTTTGAAATTACACTTCCATTTCAAAGCCATAGTCATAGTAAATTCAATCTAAGAAGAATCTGAATAATTCCTGATTATTCCCGTGTACAGGTGTCCTGGTTATCTTGTACTGCATAATATCAAGTTCCCTGGAGATGACAGACCTATCTGGGATATGTTTGTGTTACTCTCAGCGACTAATGGGACACTTTCTGAGAAACGGGAAATTCTACAGTGATCAAAACCTATACGTGCTCTGGTTAATTCACAGTTCATAAGCACAGCTCCTAATGGATTAAAACAAAGTTAAAAATTAGTAATCCCCTTCTCCTTTCCCAGTGAAGAGACTCTCTCTCAACAGCGCTGTTCTATTGCGGTGAATGCTCAGTTTGGTGCTTGGCACAATCGGGAATGAAGTACTCTACAGTGTCGGGAAAGCAGAGAACAGGAGTTAGCATCCATTGGGACAGGGGCAGGAAGAAGTGGGAAGATGGATAAATTATTTTTTTTTTCCCCATCCAACTAGGCTGCAGTTTTTATTTGAACCATTGATAACCTCAAATTATCTGTCTGATTTATTCTGGAATGGTTAAACAACCAAGTTGCCAAGTTTTAGTGGGTATTATTTAGGCCAAAGTGTAATACTCTGTCTTTTGTACAGAAAAGATAAATAGAACAAGTGATAGAGTAAACTTTGTGTTAAATTTGAAATGACAGTACCATTGCAGTGACAGTGATGCTTTGTACTTTATAGTGCATTTCATTTGAGGAGCTGAAATAAGCTGTACACCATTATTGATGCAATTCTGTCATTGTAGTGTATGAGAACTTACATTTCAGTTTGTTAATTATATTATGTTACATGCTTTATCAGAAATCTTGTTAGTCAAACTGATAACTCTGTTCCAGCTGCCTGGCTTGGTCTTGCAGAGAGCAATGTGTCTTACTGGGGCATGGTTATGAAATTACACTTAAAAAAACATTTTATATAAAAGATTTTTAGAGGATTTTAATGGTAGGATGAGTTGAGACAGTTTTTCTTTTCAAGAATGATAGTGTTGCAGCTTTTAAGCAGATTTGATGGCACTGCTTGAAAAGCTGTTGTGATTTAATAATTTTGAGAGAATAGATTAAAAAAAGGTGATAGTGACACGTAGGATTTTTTAGATCATGGTGTCTCCTGTTTATGTATTTGAAGATAAATTGTTAGCAAAACTTCTGGCAGTCCTTTTTCTCCTACCTCATAATTGTATTTAGAGCCTGGAGGCTCAATTGGCAGATGTTTATTGAATTTTACAGTTTGCCTCTGGGTAAGCTTTTCTGCTTCTCGATTTTCTGAGCCCGCAGCTCATTCTCTTCTCGTTTTTTTAGATCTTCACTAAATGCCATGTGTGTTCTCAGCTTTCACTAGCCATTTCTTTCAGCCCTCTTGCAGTTGCTAATTTATTGTTGATGCCCTTGATCCTTTCGCTTTTTACATGTGCCCGTCTCCCTCTGTCTCTGTCTTTTTATTTATATTGCACTCCAAGTTTGCGCACCATCCTCTGGAGTTCTGACTGATAGCCTTCAGTAAAAGAAGAAGGATTCCTGCCTCTTGCAGGGTTGACTCTGTGAGGCTGCAACTGCTTGGAGAATGGGCTCAATTCTCTTGGCACAATGGCATGTTTCTGCACTGTGATTAATTAGTGTGATGTTGTGACAAATGAATAGTCACAATTAAACCAGTGTAATAACTAAATACAATGAGCAATAGTGCTGAGGCTAGCGGGGTGATCCCAGGTGGTGTTGGTCTAGCCATAATGCAGTGCTGTGCTTTGACTTGAGGCCACTCCTGCTTGTGTACCCATAGATTCAGAGTTTCTGAGGATTACACAGTACCTAAAATCCTAACAGTAAACCAAAGATTTCTGGAGAATTTATGGTTAAGCGTTCTGCCTCAGGAGTTGCTTTTTTGCTGCAGAGTACTCTGAAAAGTCGAGCTTCCTTGGCAGACTTTGACATTGTGAGGAGTGGTTTTCCTGGAGAACTCAAAAGTGCTGGTGGCCAGGTTGAGTTTTGCTGAAATTCCAGTGTGTCAGATTACTATTTTGCGAATAGCTGTTTCTTTAGATTTTATGTTTGGTTACAGCTCTGCTTGACTGTAAGAGACAATAGACCATATGAGGATAATTTTTCCTTTTCCCTATAAGCCCTCTTGCAATCACCTGAAATATCTTCCTCTTCAATAACTTTTTCCTGCTGTAGCATTTGAGAGCTGTCTGAATGTAGCTAGTTCTGGGCTGTCTGAATGTAGTTAGTTCTGGTCATTCTGAGCTAGATTCCCAATGGTAATTTGCAAATGTCATATGTCCAGTGGTTCCCTAGCCCCAGTGCCATTACTGTTTCTTCTCCTTGCCTACAGCCAGAGTCCTATGGCAGCTTAAGAGAGAAAGCAAAATATTTTAAGCAGCGAAGAAAACATAACTGAATGTTTTGATGTTGTTCTACCAAGTATGCTTGTTTCCTTATAAGAGAAAAAATGGCCTTGAAGTTTAACTTAGTTCTGTTCAGTCCAGTGGTCTACTAACTTCTCTTTGTCATTTTAATAGAAATTATGAAAAACAATTGATCTAGATAAACTGAGACCTTTGTGACCACAGTGAAGTCATGGATGTTTTAGCATGGCTACACTCATTAGTGGTACTACCCCAAGTGTTTTGCTTTCACTGCTGCTGCATTTCATGCATAAAATTTTATATGCAGAAAGATAAAGACCTTGCAACATCCTAAGTAGCAAATCTAATAAATAGTGTACAATTTATGGTTATGCACCAAGTACATTGATTATGATTATGAAGTCATTGCAATATAATAATGTAATTTGTCAATATAAATCCAAGTCTTCCTCATTTAGTGAAAATTTTTCTAAGCCACATGAAAAAATTGCTTCTTATTGGGCTGAAACAAAATGAACACCAAAGTAAAAAGAGAATGCAAAGGACAGAGAGTACAGTTCTTTGATAGGTCATGTTCCAAGGAATATTTTTTGCAAGCCTGGCAATATGTTAAAATTTTAATTGAAACATATCCATTTATAAGTTGGCAAACATAAAAATAATACCCTGATTTTTGTTCAGGTTTTTTGGTGACCCTTTTTTTGTTAAAGTGCTTTTTAAGAAAAATAAAGTGCAGTCCTAGAGCATCTGAAAGCTGCAGTTTCTACAGTACTGCTGAGAGTAAGACTGGGTGACATGAAAAAAGTAATTAATTGATGTTGTTGCTTGATCCATAGTTGCTGGCAAAAAATATTGATTGTCTTAGTAGTAGACTAATAAAGATCACATGATTTTATGTTAGTTGACTACATGAGGATTTACAGTCATTTTTCCTTGGAACAATTTTATATTTCTTCCTTTATTTCTCACTTTCATTTGAATTTTTAAGCTTTTCGGGGATTCATGTTGCTATGTTTGAAAGGGAAGTTATTTCTTGTACATCAGAACCTTACTCTTAAACCTGTGTTTTTTTAACCAAACAAGGCAGTGCTGATACTAGCATTTTTTAAGCTCTCTGTCATACTAATATAATCTACAAAGTAAGTTGTCAGAGCCACCAGAACAACAGGGCTCACAATGTCTTCTGGTTTGCTGATAACATACCATGCACTTAAAAAGCTGTCATTGCAATTAGGAACCCTAATAGGCAATGGCTGAATTTTAGTATTGCAGTGCACATTCAGTTGTGTCCTAGACTGGAGTTCAGCAACACAGTAAATTTAATATTAGGAGCCCTGTACAGTGTAGAGGTGAGAGGGAGGGAGAGAGAGGGAGAGGAAGAGGAAGGAAACAGAAGAAAAAATTTGTACTCATTGTTTAGTGTTGTTCAAAATATTCTGGCATGTTAATTTTTTACCGGCATGCCTCATACCAGATAAAGTAATGCATGAACTACCTTACTTTTGTGCCTGATTATCTGTTGTCTGTGCTCCAGTAGTTACTATAAAGGTACAAGCGGGTATAAGTGCTGTTATCATTCCTTCTGGATTATTCATTGGAGATACAGACATGTGACCTTGCCCAATCCGGCAAGGGGTCTGGTGGTGTTGAGATACGGTTTTAATAATTGTGGTACCACAGTCTAAGCAGTAGCTTTCAGACATCTACCAAGTACAGAGATGGGGAGGAGCACAGAGATGCCTGAGCTCAGTACTCTGCTTCCAGTGTGGCACTGCTGTAAGGGCAAAGTATGGAAGGAGGTGAAAATCAGAATAGAAGGTGCTCTTCCTACAGATAATCCGAGAAAAAATCTGCTATTTTTTTTGTGGAAGACTGGATGCAGAAGGCAAGCTTCAAAGTAATAATAAAAGACAGTAATTTTTTTTTACATATTGTGACTCACAGGCTAACATGGTAAAACATTAAAAGAAACTAACATTTGAGGATATGCAAATGTTTGATGTTTACATCTTGCAGATGATTGATATTTACCAAGGTAGGCCTACACACCTTCTTAGTGAGTTTTTATATCAAGGCTGAAGTTACTGATGTGAAATTAATTCTTATTTTTATTTAAAAGCTCAGTGTAGATTTTACTAAAACATTTTCCAAGTGTTTTGTAGATGGATGAGAATTGAACTAATGTCATGTGATTCTGTTGAAAAGTTTTTCCAAGTCTTAGGAGACATTGTACGGAGTTTTTTTTAACTGTTCCAGAAAACAGATGTTGTTTGTAATTTAGAAAAAGAAAATAATTAAAAGTGGTCCATTTTCTACTTCCTTAAAGCTTGTGAACCACTTGACAATGGGTGGATTCCATACGCAGAGGAAAAAAAAGTTTAAATTCCTTTAGGAAAGGGCAAATCAGTATATTGAAGCTGAACAAAAGTAAAAAATAATGTGCTTTCCTTTTGGGTCCCAAATGACAATGTATATGCTCTACTACAGAGCTTTATGCTGGGGTAGCTGCAGGACATGAGCAAAAACACATGGGAATTTAATATCCTTGAGCCTTCTAAAGCTGCAATCCAGTGAACTGCTGTTTGTGGCATATAGCTTTCAAGAATTATTGCAGGATTACTTGGACCATTTTTAATGTGTAAGATTCTTGTCATGAATTCCAGTCAAGGTGGAGCAGAAAACCATTCGAGACATCAGAGATTCCAAATGGCTAATTGTTTTAAAAGGAAGAGCAGTAAGTGCATGTAGTGTATTTGTCCCAGGGCAAGGGGAAACTTGGTGATCCCTCCCTTCCCATGCTTAATTTAATTAGGAAAGAAGTTACTCTTATTTGTGTCTATTTCTCTACCTTTACAGAGTTGTTCTGAGCATTAGTTAGTGTTTATACAGTGTTTTGAAAACACAAAACACTGTGTATCTACTATTTATTGCTTACCCGTTTAAAACATTGCTTGTATTGGAAAAAAGACGTCTGTTTCTTATTTAAGTTAGAAGAAGGTCCTCGTATGAAAAGTATTTGCTGATGGAAAGAGCCAGTCATTGTTTGGACTATATTTTTTTTAATATAGTTTTTTAAGCTAAATTATTTGCAGAATCATGTTTTGGGAAATGAGGCTGACACACTCTGTTCTGTAAGTATCTGGATTTCATTTTTTCCTCCTTTGCACAACTGATTTGAACCTCCAAAGTCTGGCCATTTGTTTCTCATAAACTGATCAGTAATATTCCAGCTTTGTCCTCACCTTGTTGTAGTCTAAATGAACTGCTCTACTCTTTTTTGGCTCTTGGAATATTTTATTTTAGGGCTTTTATCAGCCTCTCTAAAATGTTTCTCCCCCCATCTTTCCCCCTGCCTCGAGTTTTGAGTATATGAGAGATCCAGATTTTTTTAGCAATGCCATCCACTTTTTCTGTTGCTGTTGTACTGATATGTTTTCCTTTGTTAAGTGTGACAGTAAATATTTTTCCCATGTTTTTCTTCATGTTTTCCTGTTCCTTTGAGCCCTGCTTTCTCTGGCAGTGTTCCAGAGAAAAGGATGTTGTTTCCCTAAAGGGTTACTTGAATTATAAATATAATTTAAAACCGATGATCTCAAGGTCTGTTTCTTTATATCAAAATACTGGTCTTTGTTAGACTGAGTGCACTAGAGAACATGTCTGAGAGGAATGTCTGAAGTCTTACAGCCAACATAAAAGTAGGTAGGATTAATTTTTTAAATAAGGCCCCTCTTTGCTTTCTGCCAGTTCTCATCCTGATTACTTTCTGGTCCTTTTTGAAGACTGATCATTTGACCTATTAAATGAATATGCTGGTTTACTGTGGTAGTAATAATAATCTAAAAGCAATTACTTGGGCAGCTGTTCAAAGGGCTCTGGTATTTTGAAAACCTTATCTGCTATGAATCATGAAGTAGACTTTGCTGTTACTGAAAATCCAGACTGCCCAGTGTTCCAAAGTAATGTTCTGTCTGGCATCTTCTGAACAGGGCATAGCTATCAACGAAGCAAGAGAGATGGCAGTAATTAGACCAAGTCCTTATCTCTGCTCTGATATGTAACTCACAATAAAGGATGTGGGAAATAAATGTACTCATATTAATGCATCCATTTATGCGGCATGTCTTTAAAGCAGGTGGTAATACAGGAGGGTTTCCACTCTTATAGTAGACTTTAGCAGATTTTAGATTTTCTTTTTAAGTAACTAGCTCTTTCACAAGCTCAGTGTTTCCATGTTTCTCTCTGACTGAAATTATGTTGTTTGATAGTAGTGCAATTCTGTAGCTTTGGCTGAGGTTCTTAGGATGAGAGTCTAACTCTAGGGCACATGATCTAACATCTCTGCTTTGCACTTGGTTCTCTTGAAAAAATTGTTATATTAATGCCTTTTTAATCTCAAATCAATTAAGAATTTGTTTTGCATTGAATTTTTTCCAGGTTGTAGCTGTGCCTGGTGGTTACATCATGCTTTCTTGACTATAACAAGTTCACTATCTTGATAAAGCAAAGATTTAAGGGAGCTGCTCTCCCTTGATGACTCACCTCCTAAAGAATAACCAAAGGGCTTGACACAGCAGTAAATTATTCTTTAACAGACAGTGATTGGTCTTGATGGAGATGAAAATTGTGGATGAAATAAAACAAGAACGTCAAGCTCATTTCATAAAAAACATCCTGGCATAATCAGCATGGCTTTCAGGGTTCAGGGGTCTGTGCAAGTTATGAGGAATCATAATTTGCACAAAACATGTCTTTTTGGTCTTATTGACTGTATCTTTTAAGAGCCACAATTATGCAATGGAATTAATCATCAAGGGAGTTTGGATTTATGGTATATATTCAAAGTAAACTTTCTTTTTTAATTGCTGGGGGTTTGTCTTATGTGCGTTAAGTAAATGCAGTAATAAATGCTTAATTTAAAGGGATGCTGTCAACGTGAGACACACTCCTTTTTTAATTTTATTTTTGTAGTTGAGAGGAGCCTCAGAGACTATGCCAATTCCCCTGCCAGCATTGTGATTTCATGGCCACTTAGCTTTTTGCTTTTTTCAAGGTGTTTTTCTTTCCAGCAAACAATAAGAAAATCGTTTAGTGTATAATAAGCTTTATAAAACATGCAAAAGGTAAAATATGTAGGTTGTATGTATTTTATATATCTGTATTATACATATATTAACTATTTTCCTCAACTAATTATTAATCTTGATAAGATCTGGTGTAGTGCCCTTATTATTATTATTATTAATAATAATTATTATTACTATTTTAATCTAAGGAATTTCTGAACCTTCTCAGCATTTAGATTCTCGATTCTTTTGTTATAAAATACTACATTCACTAGTTAACTGAAACTTCAGTTTCAAATGTGCTCTGTGATGGAGCTGACAGACAAGCTCCTGCACATCTTGCCGCAGCAGTCTGAGAGGCTGCCATTCGCCAGCTGTCTGCGCCTCCTCTGTTGGAGGCTGCTGTTCCAACAGATGCCTCTGCTTTAACTCTCCTCAGTCTAAAGCCCAGCTCCTTTTATTTTAAATCTCTCTTCAATGGAAGTATTGCCCTCCCTTGAGCAACCAGTGAAGAATCCAGGTAAGTCATCCAGAAGCATTAAGGCTCACCACTGCTGGGGGTGCTTGTTCTGCCACTGATGTCTGAGAAGTTAGTTTCCTGTGATGCCCCATAGAGAATACAATGATTTCTGTTCTTGCTTAAATGCAGCCAAGCTGGTCTATCATATACTCCCAATTGAATCTTAGACTCTCATTCTTCCTGAAATGATCCTCAGGTTCCATTTCATCCATGGCCTCCCTTCTTATAGCCCAGCAGATAGTTTAGAGCACATGCTTCTGTTTGTTTTCTTCCCTTATTTCTTTCCAGAACAGTATGCATCCTCCAGTATCTGTGTTCAACTCGTCGTTTTCCTGTAGTGCCTGTTAGCTGTATATGCCATGGATGCATGTTCCCATTGATGTCGTCCAAGTCCTAGCCGTGTTCTGCAAACGCATCTCAGCTGCTGTGAGCCCTTGCCACACTGCACAATACTGTTTTGTATTTGACATGTAAGTTAGTGGTTGCCTGAAGTCAGATGCTGACTATTGTGTTCCTTGTTTTAAAGAGCAGTATCCTGCTACTGACTGCATTGAAATTGGGAGCAAGGTTTCCCTGCAGGATGGAAGAAACTTTCAGTTGCATTTTCTGAATATCACTACAGCAGCTGATATTGATGCTATTACAAATTCATTGAACAAAATTAGTCTTTAGATAATATATCTGGTATGTTACTCAGTAACTGAAAACACTTTAAATGTATCTTTTAAAAAAAATCCCAGAAACAATCTCTGGATTTTTTCAAGAAATAAATTTTGAATATTTGTATGGGCTTCTGTGCCTGTAAGTATATTTGTAAATACTTTCAAGTAAGACGTAAACCAGTACTTTCTTGTATTGTTAATTCTTGTATTGATGATTGGATCGTGAAATATTTCTAGTAACAGTCTATTTTGTTGGTATTGCTTGCTATGAACTTGGGTGTTGAAAAGTGTCCATTTCTTTCCTCTTCTAAGTACCTACTTGGTCAGCTGTTTTAACAGTGATTTTCCAGTGGTATAATAGTGATTTAGTCTGATAAAGATATGGCAACTAAACCCTTTCTCCAAATTCAGAGGAATCATACCATCCATTTTCTCTTTCTTGGTCACAGTTTGCATGTTGCTTTGAGGCTGCACAAGCTGTTCCACAGACTTTTATAACCATGCACAAATAAGTGTTCTGTTTCCTGAGATTTTTAAAGTCTTGGTGAGACAAAATGCTATAAATTTATTTTAATGCATTTAAGGTTGTAATAGATAAACATAAGGTAAAATTGTCATATTTATGCATCCCATTTATTTCACTCATCTGAGACTTTAAGGACGTGATACTGTGCCAAATATTGCCAGCATTTGCTGAAGCTTAGCAAAAAAATTGATGTTTTGGTCAATGCACTATCCCCTGCCTGAACTGTACTGAAATGAGCATGTGCTAATGCCACTTCGTGTAAAGCCTGTCAGTGAGGCTTGAGCACAGATTCACATGAGATCCTATGAGACGCCATGGTTTGTAAGGAAGTCACTGAGGTTCTGCTGACTCTGGTCTAAGAATGGCAGCCTGTGGCAGAAGGGACAGCTGGTGCCTTTGTAAATGGCTTCCATGACGTCTTGTCTGACTTCTGTGAAGCCAAGTTCGCTGCTAATGTGTCTCTTTGGTTGTGTTGCACCAAACTGTGCAAATGCCATACTGAGCATAAACATGCTGGAACCTGTTGCAACGGGTCCAGTGGAGTGCCATGAAGATGATCAAAGGGCTGGAGCACCTCTGCTATGAGCACAGGCTGAGAGAGTTGGGGTTGTTCAGCCTGGGGAAGAGAAGGCTCCAGGGAGACCTTATAGCAGCCTTCCAGTACCTAAAGGGGGCCTACAGGAGACATGGAGAGAGACTCTTTAGCCGGGAGTGTAGCAATAGGACAAGGGGTAATGGCTTTAAACTGAAAGAGGGGGGATTTAGATTAGATATTAGGAAGAAATTCTTTACTGTGAGGGTGGTGAAGCACTGAACAGATTGCCCAGAGAAGCTGTGGCTGCCCCACCCCTGGAGGTGTTCAAGACCGGGCTGGATGGGGCTTTGAGCAGCCTGGTCTAGTGGGAGGTGTCCCTGCCTATGGCAGGGGGGTTGGAACTAGATGATCTTTAAGATCCCTTCAAACCTGAATTGATCCATCACAGAATGAAATTCTGTAATTCTATGATTCTGTGCTCTGTTTATGGGTGCAACACAGGGATATCGTGGTTATTGACACAAATGAAGTGCTCTCAGGTAAAGTTTTCTAGCTGTTACTCCTGTTGTGAAAGGCTTAATCCTTTTCTTGATCTCGTCTGTGTCAGTGAGTTTGCTAACTTTTGGAATGGATGTGTTGCTCATAGTATGTATCCAGAATAATCATTCTTTGTCTTCTTGCCAATTTAACTGCAGCTAAGTTAAAGTTTTTGTCAGCTCAGTTAGGATAGCTAGAAACATGCTTTCTCTTTGTTGTTGCTTGAGGCAAGTGTGCTATCAAAACTCCAGAAGTCTAAACCTGATGCAGAATTCTCATTTATTTCCTCTACCTGAATGAGGAATGCAAAATTATGCTCTAACTGTACTTCGCTTGGCAGTGCAGAAAAATACACAGGAATAACTCCCTCAAAACAGCATCAATCAGTTTGTGCAACAAAATAACTTTTTTTTTTTCCTTTCCGTGTAAATTGTGCCAGATTTTCTGGAAATATTTTCACGGAGATTGGATATTCTGTGAAAGCTTGGTCCGTGCCAAATATTTGAGGAGACTGATTATAAACAAGCTGCAAAAGTAGCAAAGGCCTAGGTTCTTTTTACCCCTCTTTTTGTACGTATTGGTGTGCCCAGCACCTTAACATGAAGACAGAAAACTTCCTTTGAATGAAGAATTAAGTGGGCACCTTAGGGAGTGTTATGCAAAATGCCTTACAAACAAAAACTGAGTGTGCTTAAAATAAAATCTGTTAGAGAAACTATGAATTGACACCATAGGTACCAGCATGGCTGCTGTAACTCTTAGCATCCCAAAACTATTGGCTACTTTTTGCACATAACTTTTTGATACTTGTTTTAGAATTAGTCTCATATCACCTAGCATGTATTTTTTTATCACAGTTTCCATGAATCAGAATAGAAACTTTTCTTGTTCACTTGAATTGCTATTTTTCCACCCAGCCTCTGTTGGTAGCAGAAGAAAGAGCAGTGAAGTATTTCCAGTGCTTTTACTACTTTGTGACACCCTTCGTACCACAGCCCTTGCACCATAAAGATCCCTGTTCAATACCAAGCAGAGACTCTGTGAAGGAGGCTGCGCATCAGACCAGGTAGTGTGAGTCATGGGGTTTGTCACCTTACCCGGGAGAGTAGAACCCTCTTCAGATCTTTTTCTGCAGAATTAAGTGTTGACACAAAGTGTCATGATTTCAAATGTACTTAATACTTCAATGCAAGCAAGCTCCGTTCCAGATGGAAACCCTCAGACTCCCTTCTGGAGTGTCTCAGCCAGGTGGATTTTTTGCCTGTTACCTTACGGACCTTTTCTTGTGACATTTTACCGTTGCCACCAGAAATGTCTCGGATCTATTTAAATAAGCAAAAAGGAAATCCACTAACTAGTTCACTTTATTAAATGAAATATAGATAATAGAGGTTGCAAAATTATTCTAGAGAAATAATTTCTAAAACTTATAAACCCATCTGTTTTAAGTAAGCTGTTTCCTATATAGCGTAACTTTATTATACCAACCTTTAATAAAGAATGTTTTTTTTATTTGGTTTTGTTTTTTTTTTTTTTAACACAGCAATGGCTTTAGTTGTTTACATTCTATTTCAATAGAAAAAGTTACATCTGTAGCTTTTATTTACTTACTTTTTACAGTCCAGACACTCCCTTTGCAAGTATACAGCATTTCTGAAAGTAAGTTCTTCTCGACTCCAAGGAACTTACTTCAGACTCCTCTGATGTGGTTATAACATCTGCCAGTCAGAAGCGGGGTGCTTATTGCACTAAACTAATCCCTGTCTACAGCAGATTCCTGAGGTTTAGAAGCTAATGGCATGAATAACTTAATTCTTTTCAGAGTAGTGTTAATATTTTCACTTCTTTAAGGTAGCAGGAGGGTCGAGCAGCTCATTCCATTGATACATTACTTTGAAAGTGTCTTCTGAGTAACGGTCAGCCTGCTCTATTAACATTAATCTGTAGCCTGCTGTTTTGCAAAAAAAAAAAGAAAAAATTTGGAAAAAAAAAAAAAAAACACGCAAGGACAGTTTTTCCCTTACAGGTTTTGCCACAAACTCATTGTGAAGATAGTGAGATGTTCTGAAGGTTTCCAGTCATCTTGGAAATATCCTCACAGGACTTAAATACTATGCCCGCTGTACAGTTTGAATATCCTGTCCAATAAAAAAAGTCCTGAGGTCACCTAGTTTTGTGCACTTAATCTGGGTCAGTTCTTCCTTAAATTAACTTTTCAACATTTCTACTTATTATGGAGACCCATACGTACATGTTATCATTTATTCTTGAATACCAGTTTACAGCTGTCGTGTTTACTGAAATACAAATTTCATAAAAAAGATGACTAAAAAAGTGTACACTTCAACAGTTGCTGCCCTGAGTTGATATTAAGCTCTGGGATTGTACAATGCATTGTACGTAGGGAAGCTGTCTTAATTTTCCTCTGTCTTAAGGAGTTCGTAATATAATAAGGAAACCAAAAGTGCAACAGAACCACATGATAAAAATAGTGGTGTCAACACATTAATCCATTTGGCATTTTAATTTTAAAACAAATATTAGGAATTATTGACTGGCTTGGGAGGAAGTTAAAGTTGCACATTTATACCCCTAAAATGACTTGTTTAGGCTTAGAATGGAACTAATTTATCTAAGTAAAAATAATATTATATATTTTATTAATAATAAAATTATTTTCACAACTATGAATATATATTTCATTCTTGTATAAACCCTGAGGAATTACCTATTTTGCAAATAGTGAAACTGAGCTATAACATGTCAGTTATGAAATTGCTCCTGCTCTTCAAATTTTTCCTGCTCTGAAGTCAAACACTGCTGCCAGTGATACGCCATTGCTTAGTTCTCACTACAGCATTGCCATTGATTCTGTAGATAGTTTTAATCAAATTGCTTAATTTCTGCTTCTGAATTCCCTCTTTCATGGATACAGTATTTTTTACAGTTGGTATTTTTCTGTAGATACTTACCTTATATGCTTATGTTTAAGCGCAAGCATCCAGATGTGATTTTTTTAAAAACAAACAAACAATTTAAAAAAGCAGGGGAGAAGCACAAGTTAGAAGCAGTAGTATGGAATGAATATTAAAACTACTTCCTCCATTTAAGTGCAGGGTGTTCTCTGTTGGGTTTTTTTATTGTTATTTGTTGTTGTTTGTATTTTTCCTGCTAGTAAAATGCCACTGTATATGCAAAGTGGGTACAGGAGGAAACATCATGAACTTCCATCTGTGATTCCATGAAGCTTACAAGAAAGCTTATGGATTTCTGTCACTCTTTTTTTTGATCTGTTGCTTAGGGAAGCGGGCATCGGATATGGTTTAATCAAAAACAAGGGGTAAAAAGGAAGGACAGGACAGGTGGTGGGGAAATTTCATCCTTTGTATCTCACATCTAGTTCAAGGCTCTGTGTAGTTTGTAGACCTGAACTTTCAACTACTTTGTCTTCCAGGTCGAGCTACCATTCATGCGGCCAAGTGTGTATGACTTTCAGCCAAAGCCTAGCAAAACAGACCGATGTGATACTAACCTGTACTTGCAAGTAGCAAAATTACTTGTGTGTTACCTGTGACTATGATTTGCAGTGCAACAAAAGCAGCAGTAACAGGTATAGCATTTCTAAGGAAAAAGAATTTGCAGTTGGAGGGAGGAGAGAAAACAGAGACTACAGTACACATGAATACACACTGTCATGGTCTAAATGGGCTTAATTGTTAATAAAGTGCCTGAGTCTCCAGCTGATGGAGCAGCAAAAGAGTAGGAGGGAGTATAAGAGTAGTGTAAGTGTCTGTCTATGCTCTTCTATTTGAATCCATTTAGTTCATAGATGGGAGGCCAACACAATTATGAATGAGAATATACTTCATGTTTACAAAATAGAAGTGTAGCAAAAATGGTGAAAAGGCATTCCCATTACAAGTGTGCTCACATAAGGATGTATGCTGACAAAACCATAGTGCCTTATCTACAGACTCTATAGTTGCATTGACTAATCCTATATATCACCCTCTATTACTTGGTCTTGGACAAGAGATATACTGTATGTCAGGTTTTCTTACTTACAATGTGTGGTTCTCCTACCCTACCCTTGTGGATTTCAGTTATAAAATCACACACAGACC
>VWZL01000170.1:584971-643706 GCA_013396915.1 Stercorarius parasiticus
CCACCCCCCCAATAACAGCTTGCCTCCCCATTCCCTGCTAAAGAACTTCCATACCTCACATTAATGAGATGGTTTGCTACTGACTTTCAGGTATTTAGGCCATGAAATTAATTGCGCATCCCTTGGAGGTACCCGTACCTCTGTAAAGTGTGCTTCATATGCCGAGAAGCATGAGCAGGAGCCTTCCAGGTAGGAATCTCTGGAGGCTGTAGTAGTCCCTATTGTAATTTGAAATAAATGTGGTATTCCTTTACAGATGAGTTTTTTTAAAAAGTCTATGGAAACTAGATACCTAAATCCCAGGGAAATCAGTTTGTACTCCGAAATTGTTAGACTCCTTGGAAAACTCCAATTTGCATTTCTGGAGGCAGATTCCAAGATTGTCTCCCTAAATCTGTGCAAGACTGTAGTCCTGTTTCAAGTGAGCTTTCTTCACCCATACCTTTTCAATTCACAAAAGTGTCATAAGTTTCCTTATGACATTTAAGGGAGGTACCAATATAGTCCAATATTAGCCTCCATATAGAAACAAACAGGAAAGGTATTGGTGAGTATGTGCTCTACTTTTCTCAACATAGCAATTTATAGCTACAAATATATAAATAGCCAGGGTGCTAATTTGGTGGCCTGAAATACCTAAGTTAGATGGCTAAATACACTTTTAATGTATGTGTCCAATAAAGTCACAAAAAACAGTAAATCAGTTCAGTTTCTCTGCTTTTCTTAATTTATTTCTTGAAAAAGCAGCCTATCCCAAGATTTACCAGGAGAGATGTTTATGATGGTCTTCTGTATTCTTTCAGATATTCCTCAGTCTTCCCAAATCTGTTACTTTTTTGTTTGTCCACATGAGCAATATTTTTAACTTTTGAGCCATTAGATGGTTCAAAATGATACTGTTTCACATCTGAGGTGGCCATCCTTATACTGGTCCAAGTTTTTAACTTCTTCCAGAAGAGCTGGTGGTAGATGTAGCCAAGTGTTTAAATTTCTTTGTCATTTTTAAAAATTTCTGTAGATTCACTTAATATGATATTTCAGATGAATGCCTTCTTTGCTTTGGTCTTTACGGCTCGTCCCAGTCCCAGGCTTTGTGGAAGGTAATGGGGAAAGAAGAAGACTTCCCCTGGGTTGAGGAGGATCGAGTGAGGGATCAATTAGAAGTCCATGGGCCCCGATGGGATGCACCCGAGAGTGCTGAGGGAGCAGGCGGAAGTCATTGCTGGGCTGCTCTCCCTCATCTTTGAAAGGTCTTGGAGAACAGGCGTGGTGCCTGAGGACTGGAGGAAAGCCAATGTCACTCCAGTCTTCAAAAAAGGCAAGAAGAAGGAGCCAGGGAACTACAGGCCAGTCAGCCTCACCTCCATCCCTGGAAAGATGATGAACAGCTCTTTCTGGACGTCACCTCAAGGCAAGTGGAGGAAAAGAAAGCTATCAGAAGTACTCAACATGGATTCACCAAGGGGAAATCATGTCTGACTAATCTGATAGCCTTCTATGATGGCATGACTGGGTGGATAGATGAGGGGAGGGCGGTAGATGTGGTCTACCTTGACTTAAGCAAGGCTTTTGACACGATCTCCCACAGCATCCTCATAGGGAAGCTTAGGAAGAGCGGGTTAGATGAATGGACAGTGGGGTAGATAGATAACTGGTTGAAAGACAGAGCTCAGAGGGTCATGATTAGGGGCACAGAGTCTAATTGGAGGTCAGTGACCAGTGGCGTTCCCCAGGGGTCAGTACTGGGTCCAGTCCTCTTCAATATATTCATCAATGACCTGGATGAAGGGATAAAGTGCACCCTCAGCAAGTTTGCTGATGACACAAAGCTGCGGGGGGTGGCTGACACACCGGAAGGCTGTGCCGCCATACAGAGAGACCTGGACAGGTTGGAGATTTGGGCAGAGAGGAACCTTATGAAATTCAACAAGGGCAAGTGTAGGGTGCTGCACCTGGGGAGGAATAACCCCATGCAGCAGTACAGGCTGGGGGCTGACCTGCTGGAGAGCAGCTCGGTGGAAAGAGACCTGGGAGTCCTGGTGGACAACAGGATGCCCATGAGCCAGCCATGTGCCCTCGTGGCCAAGAAGGCCAATGGCATCCTGGGGTGCATCAAGAAGAGTGTGGTCAGCAGGTTGAGGGAGGTCATCCTCCCCCTCTAGTCTGCCTTGGTGAGGCTGCACCTGGAGTACTGTGTCCAGTTCTGGGCTCCCCGGTTCAAGAAGAACAGGGAACTGCTGGAGAGGGTACAGCAAAGGGCTACGAAGATGATTAGGGGACTGGAACACCTCTCTTAGGAGGAAAGGCTGAGGGATCTGGGTCTCTTCAGTCTGGAAAAAAGGCGGCTGAGGGGGGACCTTATCAACACTTATAAATACTTAAAGGGTGGGTGTCAGGAGGATGGGGCCAGGCTCTTTTCAGTGGTGCCCAGCACCAGGACCAGAGGTAAGGGGCACAAACTTGAGCATAGGAAGTTCCACCTAAACATGAGGAGGAACTTCTTTACTTTGAGGGTGGCAGAGCACTGGAACAGGCTGCCCAGAGAGGTGGTGGAGTCTCAGTCTCTGGAGACATTCAGAACCCGCCTGGACGTGTTCCTGTGCAACCTGCTGTAGGTGACCCTGCTCTGGCAGGGGGGTTGGACTAGATGATCTCCAGAGGTCCCTTCCAGCCCTACCATTCTGTGATTCTGTGATCAAAGAGGTAAAGTGATACAGTATATCTTTGCTTGGCATTGCAGAATCCTTTAACTGCATCTTTTTGAAGCCCATGTCAAGCATTTTGACCTCAGAACTTTGCTGACCATTGTCTGCTCATTTGAAGAATAAACGCAGAAGCCTTGTTTTTCCATAGTCTCCTGTGTGTGTGGCGCATTAGCTAGTTACTGGTAACCCATTGTGTGCCAGCCTGGCTTCAGCGCACCTGGGATGTCTGAAGCTGGGAACATTCCAGTGGTGGCAGGAACCCCAGCAGCAATTTCAGTTCTGGTTAGTGACAACTCACTTTTTTAATGATCTTTCCAGACGACTTAGGTGAACAACAACTTCAACAATATTTCCATGCAAGGCACATCACCCTTAGCTAAAGGGATAGCAGTCATGTTGCAGGGCTGCTAAAGCCAGTAATTTTTGGAAAAAAAGCTTAAGAAAACAGTCCCATTTGGAAAAAAACGTGAGATTTAATGTTCGTGTGAAAAAAATGCATGTTCTATTATCTAGGGTGCTGTAATTAATTAACACCCTTGTGATGAAAGGACGTAGAGTTATTCCCATATTATATGTGAGAAAACAGTAAGGGCTTGTCTACACAGGGCTGTTTTGCAGTTGTGCTGTTAGTCATTTCACTGCTGTATTTAAACAGCTGTAATTATACTGGTAGAATTCCCTGAGTGAGACTCTCTTCTGAGTAGAAACATGCCCTTTTCTGGTTTGAGGTGTACTGCTTTGGAAGTAATTTGAACTGAGCCAAAAAATTAAAAACAACCTCCGCTTTTTTGCTAAATCCAAAAATAAGACCAAATACAGAGCAAGTTATACTCAGCAACTATGGTGTTTTAAACATTTCCCTCATCCTGTATAGCTTTCCTGGCTATACAAGCCTTGAATATGTTAGTAATGTGCTTGTGTTACTGTTCATTATGCTTGTTAATACTGTATTACTGTTTCCACTGTCTTCTCCTGTTTCTACATACATTACAGACCTTTTGCTTGGCCTAGAGGACTTCTTTTGCAGAAGAGTTCATATGTACAACAGTAGTGCAAAAGCAGACCTAAGGGCAGTATTCTGACCTGTATCACCTTTATTACAGGGTGGATAATATTTATTTGTATTAATGCTAGATGTTAAATACAATCCTATTAACATTTAGCTGAAATTAAAAATATCCATGTGGCAAGCTCTGCAACTCAAGTCTGTCCTGTTAAATCAAACTCACTCTCAGTAATCTAAAAAAGTCTACTGCAGACTTGGCTAATTCTTGCTGATGATGCAGCACTGGGGAAAAAAGTGGAAAAAGAGAAGACATTAAGTACAGCAGGAATTGTCTCTTAATCTGTTTTTCTGTATTACTTTGGGTATCTTGGTCATATAACTAAGTTAAGTCACTTTGAAAGTTCTTTCCAATCTGGTATAGACGGTATTTTTGCTTTTAATTTTTTTAGAAGATACAGATAATTTTTTGTTATGGTTTCTTGATGACCTTGGAAATCATGTGAAATGGAATACTAGAAGTTACAGATGGAAAGATCCATAAAATCATCTATTCCAAATCTCTGCCAGTGTAAGAGTGCTTCTTAATGTACGTTTTGTTATCCAGTCTACGTGTATGCTTCACAAGTCATGGAGTCTTTAGCATTTCCCTTGGGAGGTCATTATACAACTCTTCTGAATTTTGTTGTCAGGAATCCCCTTTTTTAAACTCTGTCTAAGTAGTCTTTGTTTTACCCCAACATTCTTAAATCTACCTTTTTAAAAAAAACCCACAAACCTCTCTTTCTACATTTCTGCATTCTCATGTGCATGACAGAATTGATTTTTATTTTTTTTTAATTGTGATACTAATTTGAGTGCCCTAGCTGAATTTTCAAGTCAAAAACTTGAAAATTCAGCTGCAAAGTAGTTTCTCCTGGATGATCATTCATTCCGAGTCTTTAAACTTGTTTTGCTCATCTCTCTCTTTTCTTCTTTCCATCCTTAATATGGTTAAATTACACAGTTGCTTAGATAGATTCCTGTACCTAGAAACACCTCATAATGGTAAATTATTGGTAAATCAAATACCATTCAGTGGAGTAACCTTTGTCTCTCAAAATCATAATTAATTTCTTGCATTTCAGTGAGATCTCCCACTGTTTATAAATTCTCTTGGTCATATTTTGCTTCATTTGCATGTTGGTTCTTATTAACTACCACATCATTAATGAATTGGTACAAGCCCCTCACAAATAGGAAAATGAGCAAAGTGGCCTCTTCTCCTCCCAGTGAAGGGAGGAAAGTTGAAGTTATTTCTTTCATAAGAGTTCTCTTTCACAAGACAAGTGCTCTTTTTTTCTACATTTGTGTGTGGCTGTGTACATCTTTACATCTGGATGCTGTTGGAGAGGTGTTAAATAGTCTTGCAGTCGCACTGTAAGAAGATAAGAGAAGGCATTAGACCAGAAATCTGTCTTATGAAGAGCACTTACAACTCTTGAATTATGCCCTGTGTAATTTCATAGTGGGAAAGTTGTTCCAGGGTATAGGCCAGAGTATGTCTCATCTTTCGCTATATATTCTGTATATTTGAGTTTCCTTTTTTTTTTATTTTTAAGAATAACTTCTAGTGACTGTCTTTTCCCAGGGAAATACTGCATAAACTTGGGAATTGATACAAACTTTTATTTATGATCACTTTAAGGTAGCAGTATTTACCCCCTGTGGTGTTGGCAGGCTGAAAGGAGAGAGGATGGAAAGCTATATGAGGGGGAATTCTATTTGTTAGCATGGGGATAGGAGAGCCAAGGATTTTGTTGTTTTTTTGTTTGGGGTTTTTTTTTTTGACAAAATAAGATCTATGTTAGCACACAGAATTGTGTGCTGTGTGTCAGTATTTGGCTTGTTACTACTTCATTGGTTTCTTGTCTTGTGTTTCTGACACATTGGTGAAGGTTTCTAACCTAAGGCTGCAAAGAGTCATTGAATATTCCTGGTCCTTACAAGAAACATCCTTGGGTGGCCACTAGTGCAGGCACAAGAGAAAAGGTGCAAAAAATATTTGTTGGAGAATTACATAAGAAAGCAGTTCTCATTGGAAACATAGCATTTGGGAATCTTCCCGTCTCACCACACCAGTTACACCCCATAATCCCATCCCAACCCATATGGGACTTTCAGAGTAAAGATTAGGGCAGCAGGGTTGGCTGGTAGGTTGCACTTTCATCAGCATTTATGTAATCTTCCAATTATGCAAAAGTGCAAACCCTTTAATTTTTGAAACCCATTACTGGTTGGTGCTGGTTTGAAGAGTTGCTTCTTTAAAGGGTAGAGCAATCGGTGATAACTGATGCATTAACTTTGTGAATCAAACTACATTGTCTTCATTATTTTGTTGACCAGCAGCTGAAAATCATTTTTAACACGTTCACGCTGTTTGAAGGAGAAAATTGTCTTTGGATGTATGGAATTAACCAGTATGATTGTAGTTAGTTTTCCCGTTTCATCATTCAAATACTTCGTGTTGTATTACAAAACATGATGTGTTGGAGAAGAGGAATGTTCAGTTTTGAGCATTTAACATGCCTAAAATTAGATTTAGCCATAATGTGATGAGCATTTGTGCATGTCATTAATTTCATAGAATCATAGAGTCATTTAGGTTGGAAAAGACCTTTAAGATCATTGAGTCTAACTGTAAACCTAACACTGCCAAGTTCACCACCACCATATCCCTGAGCGCCACATGTACACGTCTTTTAAATACCGCCAGGAGTGGTGATTCAGCCACTTCCGTGGGCAGCCTGTTCCAATGCTTGACAACCCTTTCACTAAAGAAATTTTTCCTAATATCCAGTCTGAACTTCCCCTGGTGTAACTTGAGGCTGTTTTCTCTTGTCCTGTCTCTTGTTACTTGGGAGAAGAACCCAACCCCCATCTCTCTACAACCTCCTTTCAGGCAGTTGTAGAGAGCAATAAGGTCTCCCCTCAGCCTCTTTTGCTCCAGACTGAACAACCCCAGTTACTTCAGCTGCTCCTCCAAGTAGGACATGTGCTTGAGACCCTTCACTAGCTTCATTGCTCTTCTTTGGACATGCTCCAGCATGTCAATGTCTGTCTTGTAATGAGGTGCCCAAAACTGGACACAGTACTCGAGGTGCAGCATCATCAGTGCCAAGTACTGGGGGATAATAACTTCCTGCTGGTCACGCTATTTCTGATACAGGCCAGGATGCTGTTGGCCTTCTTGGCCACCTGGGCACGCTGCTGGCTCATATTCAGCTGGCTGTTGACCAACACCCCCCGGTTCTTTTCTGCCAGGCAGCTTTCCAGCCACTCTTCCCCAAGCCTGAAGCGTGGCATGGGCTTGTTGTGACCCAGGTGCAGGACCTGGCACTTGGCCTTGTTGAACCTCATGCCATTGACCTCAGCCCATCGGTCCAGCCTCAAGCAGATCAACACTCCTGCCCAACTTGGTGTCATCTACAAACATACTGAGGGTGCACTGGATCCCTTCATCCAGATCTTTGGTAAAGACATTAACCAGAACTGGCCCCAGTACTGAGCACTGGGAACATCACTTGTGACCAGCTGCCAGCTGGATTTAGCTCCATCTGCCACCACTCTTTGGGCCTGGCCATCCAGCCAGTTTTTTAACCAGCAAAGAGTACACCCATCCAAGCCATAAGCAGCCGGTGTATCCAGGAGAAAGCTGTGGGAAATGGTGTCAAAGGCTTTACTAAAGTCTAGGTAGACAACATCCACAGCCTTTCCCTCATCCACTAAGTGGGTCACCTTGTCATAGAAGGAGATCAAGTTAGTCTAGCAGGACCTGCGTTTCCTAAACCCATGCTTGTTTATCTTCATAGATGCTAATTCCAGGTTTCAAAAGTAAGCATATGTATTTATTTTTGCTGTGTGGTCCAAATTCTGACATGTTATAGGAAGTTGGACCTTTCATTATCATTACTGGTAATTATCAATAGGTATGCAAAAGCAAAGTTTAATTCTAATCTTTGTTGAGTTTACTACTGCTTAAAAAAAAAAAGCTAACAAAAAAAACCCCCACAAACCAAAACTGGTAGAGAGTCCCAACACTGAAGCTTAAGAAATTGTCATCCTGAGAAAAGCTTTCTGGACTAAAAGAATATAAACAGCTGCTGCTACCTCTGGGCAAACTACCTTTGTTTGAGGAAACATAATTTACTATATTTCTTCTTTATTTTTATATCATTGCTAAAATGCAAAATCCTGGATGGATAATGGAATATGATATTATCTATATACTGATTTTTTTATATTTCTTTTTAATCTCACTGCTCAGATTGCACACACAAATATGTTACCTTGACTGATGATAATCCCATGCAATGATCTGAGCAGCATTTTTGTTTCATGAGTTGTGATATTAATCTAGCCAGAATTAGATTCATGCTAATGATCGTCAAGAGGAAGAACAGAAAATACTGAAAGAAACTTTTATTTTCCTAGTTCGCTTGATTTTGCTGCTGTTGCTGAAGGGTGTAATTCAGATACAGGATGCAGGGCAACTGCAATAAGATTTCCATTCCATCTAAGAATTTTTCAGGTTTTTCTTTATCCCCCTTAGGACAAATGTGGCACATACAACTTTTTCCTGCTTGCATCTACATTTTTTCTTTAGCTTTCCTAAATCAGTATACTTCATAATAAAAGAGAAGTCAGTGAGAGAAATGGTTTTCTCAAATTGCATTCTGCTCATATGTGGCTGTGTTTGTCTGTATATTATAGTTGTTGCTTTGTCTCAATGACAGGTCTGAATCTAGATCATTTTATTCAACCTCTGATTTCCTATTTTGAGATCATAGACTTTAGTAAAATAAGCTTAATGCAGTTATATATATAGACCTTAAAATCAGTTTATGTTCCTTTCCAGTAATCTAGGGACCTAAAGCCATTTTTCTCTGACAAGGATTCTGCTCTTTCCTCTCTTTTTGTTCTGATTTTGTTGAATAGAAGCTGTCCCTTTCTGTAAGAGAAAAAATCTTACCGAAAGTTGTTTTACAAATAGTACACAATGGGAGCAGGAAATAAAGCTTACTCTGCCAATCCATAAATGTTGGAGGATGTTTAATAGAATCTATTTAGGCAAGTAACAACTACCTAAAAGTGTTTCTCATGTTCAGTTCAGCTGTTCATGATGATATAATACTTTGTGTTTTGCAGAAGATAATGTTTCTGTTGAACAGCTGCAGAGTCAGTGGCAAATGCTCTTCTAGAATTAGATGGCAATGGAGCTTTCGCCGCCACCAGTAGTGAGTCAGATCTGTAGTATGGAGAGAAGCTGCACACAAAGGGAGCTTCTGGGGACTTGATTTACTGACGTGGTTTCCCTGAGACCTGTGTAAACTGTCTGTTGTGATCTGTATGGCTATACAGATAACTGAACAGCTGGACCAATAACCGTAACTGGACCGAGCGTTCAACAGTGCCTCTGTATGGGAGGTGGACTACGGATAATTGGCAATGTTTGATTCCTGGCCTGGTGTTCAGGCCACGTTCAGAAGCCTGAAGTGGCTTCTCCTTATCCCATACTTCCAAACAAGACAGAAGACAAAGTTAGTAGCTGTCCTTTTCAACTCTTCTCTTCCACTCAGGGTTTTGAATACTTTCTTGAACAGTGAAGACACGAGTGGTTATAGACACAGGCTAATTTTTAATGGTGTTTTAATACTGAGCCTGTGATAGCTGGTGGCGTGTCTGTGACTAAATTCTGCCAGGTTCTGTTTCATGCAGCAGAAGTTGTGTATCAGAATTATTCAAGCTGGGGAGGACCTCGGAGTACCTCTAAACCAACTTACTGCTCAAACCAGAGTCAACACTGAATTCAGACCAGGCAGCTCAAGGCTTTATTCAGTTAGGTCTCAAAACCTCTAAGGAGATTTCCTCCAACAGCCTCTCTTGGCAACCCGTTGTGCTGCTTGGCTGTCATCATAAGTAAAAGGCTGTTCCATACATCTGGCTGGAACCTCCTCTGTTTCAATTCTCTCTTGTTCTCCCACAATGCACCTTAGTAGGGAGCATGGCTATATTTTCTTGATAACCTCCTCATAGGTATTGGCAGGCTGCAGGAGGTTCCCCAAAGCTGTCATGTCAAGTCTTAACAAGGCAAGTTCTCACAGCCTTTCCTCGAGTGTTCCAACCCCCTGACCGTCTTGTTGGCCCTTGGCTAGGCTTGTTCAAGTTCCTTAACATTTTTCAGGTACTGTGAGGCCCAAAACTGAACGCGCCCTTCCAGATGTGGTCTAAAGAGTGCACAGTAAATGAGAGTATTCACCTATCTTAATCTCCCGTCTTCATTCATGTTGGTTCAATCCAGGATGCCGTTAGTCTTCATTGGTGCCATCATGCACTGCTGGCTCCTGTTTAGCTGGCTCTCCACCAGGACCCCCAGCCCCTTTTCAGCAGACCTGCCCAGTCAGTCAGTTCTCAGCATGTCCAGTTGCAGAGTTTAGTCTGCAATGTCAGCCAGACATTGCATTTGTCCTTGTTGAATTTAATGATGTTGCTGCTGGCCCACTCCTCCAGCCTGTTTATGTCCTTCTCAATGGTAACCCTGCCCTTGAGTGGATCATTGAAATGGAGGCTGACAGACATCATTAATAATGATAACCAAAGTGTAATCGAAGAAGGGAAAAAAGATACCATAATCTTTGTATGATACCTTTTCCATTAAAATATAGCCATTTTCAGGCACAGTGCTACAATGCATGGAGCAGCTGTGAATGGTGAATTGGAGGAAGTGAATATACCTCTGTTACCTCTAAAAGAAAACGTGGTTATGTTGAGGCACAGAGATACTTTTCCATTGTCACATAGCTTCTGTGTTAGCACTGAACATACTTTGGCTTCTGTCAGTTACAGGGTTTGTTTTCAACCATCGATTCTTGTATGTAAAGTATACTGCTATGTAGGAGAAATTAAGTGCAGGTTCCTACATTATTCTTAATGGAATGGTCTGGAAGATAAGCCTGGTTTTTAACTCCCAATGTGATATGTATTTATGTGTGTATGTGTCATCAAAGCTTTATTTAGTGCCTGCTTTCCCTGTCTGAAATATGAAGTCACAAAATGTAAGGAGAAATCGAGAAAAGTAGAAAGAATGAAAAAAATCTTTGATGGGCTATATCAGGCTTCCAGAGAAATATCCCATATTGGTACTAAATAATATACTCTACTGTGAGAAACACATGGCTTAGTTACAAAGTGCTGTGAAGTGTTAATTTCGGGACACTTGTCTGGAGTCAAAGATCTGATAAACTTCTATAGATAATGAGAAATATTTCTGGGAATACTTCTACTAAAGAGGAACCATTTGTGCCAATGGGAACCTAAGATTAAAAAAAAAAGGCATTTAAGATAAAGCTTTCTTTTATGCATGTAGCCTGGGCGTTTATAAAGATTTCTAAGAAACAAAGACGTACTTAGAAGTAAATTAAAACCTTGTTATGGGTGAGGTATTGAAAGTATGGTTCAAGTATAGTTTAAAAATTCTGAAAAATAAGGAGTGCCAGGAAGATCACAGTTTGTAATTGTTGTCAGTGAGTGCCAGAATTACATCCAAGTCACTGATACGTATTTAAGTGGGGGGAAAGTGGTTAGGAGACTTTTGTTGTTGCTTTATTTCTTTTGGAAGGTTTTTAAAAAATCTTTTATTATATGGACCTTTATGCATGAAACCTCTTTCCTCTTCTTATATGGTCTATATTCCTTCTGTCACTTCTCCATGTCATATTTGCCCCTTTTTGTAATACCTTCTGTGAAATTCACAGGACTTGAATTCTCTTGCACAGGGAATGAGTTAGCGGTGTGTTTAGGGATCAGTTTTGTGTAGGTTCCAGAGATGTGTTGTAGGATTTTCTGTGTGTCCTTCTGTAATGAATCTTTACTGATTAAGTTTCAGTACAACTTTTGATTTCACTATAAGTCCTCATTTTGACATCTTAGTGTAGCATTGCTTGGTTGTTATGACATGCTGCCTTGGTTAATTAGCTTTGAAATGTCTTGCTTACCTTTTATTTTAGTTTGCCTACTAATACAAATATGACTGTAGAAATGAGCAACTTAATGTCCCAGTGTTAAGCACTGTATGAGTTGTAAATGTTGTGTGGTTGGCTATTGTTAATAAATAATGAAGAATATTTTATTGAAATGGGAAAGGAATCTTCTGGTTTGGGGGATTTCCAGAGTAACAGAAAATCGCTTTTACTAGAATTGCTCTCATAATTTTCTTGGTCTTTGATGACCACTCTAGATTGTTCCTGGTAGGGTACCTATTTTCCAGATACTATTTTTGCCTTTGATTGGAAGATGCAGTGTCCAGAAATTATTTTCAAAAAGCACTACCTGAAAGTACCTTTTGCAGAATAAGCTGGGTTTGGTCAACTGCATTTAAGTATAATATCAGCTTAATTTGGTAAAGATTTTGCCCAAATAAGTAAATAATGCCAGCTTTTCTAAGACTTTATTTTCTGGGGTTTTTTTTAGTAGATCACAGAGGTATTCATGAACACATAGGGAACAACTGAATTTAAAAAGTCAACTGATGGCAGAGGTTGGATACATAATCCAATTAAAATCCCTGTTTTTTAAATTACAGGAAAAAATACTGAAGTCAAACCTCACTGAAAAGAAGTTATACCTGAGTGTCATTTGCAGCTAGGGGATTGGATGCTTTACTTCTGCAGTTCTAGCCATGTTAACTTGATATTGTATTCGGGATTAACTTTGAAACTAGGGTGGTCACCTGGAGTTTGCCACAGTAATTGAAGAATAGGATACAGTATTTGTTGATATGAAGATGAATATGGCAGAATACCAAAGCTTGGCTATGGCTTTTCATGCCTGGGTGCCTTTTTAAATTTTGTCAACTTTACAGGACATCATAAAATTTTTCTGTATGTTTTATGTGGCAGAAAAAGAGGAAGGGTTGTTGTTTTTTTCTGAAGAATGAAAGATGCTGAAAATGACATGTGGTTCCTGGTGCTACGAGTGAAAAGAAAATATCAAGACAACTATAGCTTACTAAGCCACTTAAAATAAATGAAAAGTTTGCCTCTTAAAATTTCAAATTTGAACAGGCTTTGCATAGTGCCAATTAATGAGTTGTTCGTCATAGAAGAGACCAGTTGTCAGTGCAAATAGAGTTGATGTAGCATAGCCAGATGTAGCTTAGACATTTTAAGACATGCTGACCAGGTTAAATAATCTCAAAGCAAATTTAGAACAGAACATATATTAAAACCTTCCTGATTACTTATTAAACTCCACTTCTCAATCGCAGCCTCCCAAGCCATTCCTTCCAGAGTTACTGACAAGTTGGCAAGTATAGACTGTACTACACTGTTTAAAGTTTCACAGCTGTCAAGAAAATTTGCCTGAATTTGAGCAGGATTTCCTTCTGGAAATCAGACTAACAAGGAAGTAGCAAAAGTGGTTAAATGATGTTTCGTAACAGACTTGGCTGCACAGAAGGAATGTAACAGGTAAAAGGTCATATCCTGTAAACGAAGCTCTCATTTCTCACTTGCCAGTAGTTAACGAATTGTAGCTACATACAGCACGCAATGTGGTTGAATGTGGAATCTTAAGAGAAGATTTTAGTGGATTAGTTGAATTCTGTAGTGCTTACAGAAAAACGTTTCGAAATCTTGGGGTAGAATATGGAGGCATGAAGAATTTTTTATGATAAGAAAAATAGCACTGGTCTTGATTATGCAACGTAGTTTGAGCATCAACATGGTCAGGTCAGCCAGTTTTTTGCTTCCTACAGAAAATAAAGCCGGATATAAGCAAATATTAGCATGACCTGGAAGACACTGATGGAAGACACTATAGCAATCCAGGATATTTTCTGTGTTTCTAAGATAATGAAAATCTCATCTTTGACAGAGTACCACAGCATTGTCACAATCAAGTGAATTTAGTCTATGCACAACTGTTGCTTTTCTCTGGACCTGCTGTGTAATAGAATTCCTCCATAATGAGTGGAACTGCCTGGTGAAAAACTATAGACTGATTCACCCGCTCACTCCCCAAACCACCCCCTTTACAACCCACTGGAAAGATACAGGAGGTAAGTGTGTGGCAGTGTTCTCTAAAGCTTTGTGTGAGAGGAAGTCATGTTTTGCTGTCTTTCTCTTCTGGGTGTAGAAAACGTACTGGTTTTAATCATTATTACTTTAAGAAAAAAAAAAGTAAAACCTCAGTGCATTGCTTCAGAGGACAATATTTTGTTTGTTTTGACAAGGTAAATCCAGTGATTTTCCCTTCACTCCTTTTTTCCCTCAAAAATAAGGAAATTCCAGAAGCGTGCTCGTATATGGGTAGAAAAATTCTCTTGAAAGTTGGGTTAGAACTTAAATTAGTTTAGAATTCAGTTAGAATGAAGTTCATTCAGAATTGAAATTTAAAGAGCAAATACTATACTGATGCGCACTTTCATATCCTGTGTACATCAAATGGATGTATCTAATACAGATTTACCCAGAGTAAATAACAGATTTACACAGAGAATAAACCTTTATGATTTTGTAACTCCTTGTTGCTCTTAATCTGTTTATTTACTTTTAGCTACTGGAGCAAAGCCGGATTTCTTTTCTCATTACATAGGTATATACCAGAACCCTGTGGCATTTGGTTCTGTATGTTTGTGCCACTGCACACCAATGGCATAGGCAACTGGAAAAAGTCAACCTGCTTAACTGTCGGTTCCCCACAGAGCACAGCCAGGTTGAATGCTTAAAATATTCCATGGGAAGAAGACCCAGCCAAGGCATTGTCTCCCAGGAGGGAAGAGATGGCTGGCTACCCTGACCTTTGCGAGTGCTAGCAGTTGCTAGGCTGGTACTTTATCTGGATTGAGGATTTTAGGAGGCTGCTGTCTAGACCAGTTTTTTTTGTGAACTGAAGTCTATTTGCCTATAAAAATAGCGGGTAGAACACAAGGGGTAATAAAACAAGCATGAGCTCTCTCCAAGGGAAGCATAGTTTATGAAGGAAAAATACACCTTTGGATTAAAAACAGGTTTTATGTTTTTCTGAGAATCCTTCTGCTGTCACTTAATATTTCTGTAGCTTTTATACATCTTGTTTCTGTTCCTGTTGGTTTTTTACCCTTTTTGACTCTTGTGAGAAGATTGATTCACACGTAATTTAAAACTGAGTAAGATTCTGCAGACCAGAAGCAAAGCAAGCTATTCAGGCTATACTCTTGAGAGCATGGTATTGAGTACACTCACTAGAACAATATTGCTAATCACAATAGTATCACAAGGAGAGAATGAAGTACAGGTACACTTCTAAATGAGACGCCAGAAGAGTCCTTCTAAAATAAACCTCTATGAAAAGAGAAATACCTCAAGCAGTATGAGTGTGTGTGATCCACTGGGTCCCTTTATGCTCTCTCCATCTCAGTGAAACTTAAAATAATGTCATGCTCTGTTGCAAAAAGAGAACTGGGCTCTTTCCCCTTTCAAACAGTGAATAAAAATAAAAGTTGGTATCTGATGCTGCTTGCCATCTGCTGCCCCAATCAGTTGCCATTTGCAGTGTGCCAGGAAGACTGCAGATCATCCCCTGGTCAAATAAGCAGTGCAGGAGTTAGTGATTCATACTCTACAGATCACTACTATCACTAGCAACTATGCTACTTCTTGTCAGAGATCAGTTGCTCACATCTTTCAGAAGTTGAACTTGTCAGTTTCTAGACTTGCCTCTGCATCAGTTACATTCCCATCACATTTTGCAGTTTTCACTGTGATAGTAACAGCTGAAGACCAGTTATTATTTTTTAAATTCGCAACGCAGAGATGAGAAAGCAGCTTTGCCAAAGGAGCTGATGTCATGTTGGAGCTCACCATGCTGGTTTCTGAGTGTTAATTCTCCTTTGCAGGCGTTGCTTGTTATGGGTAGAGGTTGAGTCTAAGATCAAAGTCCCTAAGATAGCAGGGCTTTTTCTGGACCTGCAATTCTGTTACAATTGTAATTTAGGCATTACGTTAGTTTATTACCTAGTGTAGCAGAAGTACTAGTGAAACTGTCAGCTGCTGTGCTAGAGAACCAAGAAAGGCTAAGGTGCAGTGGAATACCAACTGACAGCAGTGTGCCGTGTTCCTTTTTGTAACAGAATAAATGCAAAGTGTGTAGAATAGCGTAGAGATAAAGATGTGAATCAGCTTAAGACTGGAAGACAGGGACTAGTATTCCTTTGCACTATCTCACTATAGCATGAAATGCTTTTGCTGTTCGAAGTCCAGGAAGTTTCCCCAAGAAAGGAAAGGTGGGTATGTGCTTATTTTAGAAATGGTGTAATTGTGTACATAGAGCACTGGATCTATTAAATGCCAACAGAAGAAACTTACTGATTACCTCATGTGTGTAACCTGTTATTAAAATTAAGTATGTACACAAATGCAAAAAGGGTTCGTCAGTGAATATTACTGTGTCATAGAGGTATAGCAGTCTTTGGATTTTACTAAAACGATAATAATGTTGGCATCATAGACTAGACTAGACTAGACTAGTTCATTTGGAAGGGACTACAACGATCATCTTGTCCAACTGCCTGACCCCTTCGGTGATGACCGAAAGTTAAAGTATGTTATTAAGGGCATTGTCCAAACGCCTCTTAAACACTGCCAGGCTTGGGGCATAACCACCTCTACAGGAAGCCTGTTCCAGTGTTTGACCACTCTCTCAGGAAAGAAATGTTTCCCAATGTCCAGTCTACACCTCCCCAGATGCAGCCATAAGGACATAAGGACAGGGGCTAACAAAATTTATTATAATTGCCTATAGAATAACAGTGGTAACATCCTGGCTGGGTGATGGCTAGTAGACACCCACTACAACATCTGCTTTATTTTCCATCCCCTTGATCCTCACCCAGCAGCTCTCAATCACATCACCGCTAACTGTAAGGGCTGTGCAATCAAACCTCCCCCTTACATACTGTGCGACACCTCCACCCTGCCTGCCCTGCCTACCCCTCCTGAACAGCCTGAAGCCCTCCATCCCAGCACTCCAGCCGTGGGACTCATTCTAAGTCTCACTAATACCAATGATATCATAGTTCTGGGAACTAACCAATGCTTCCAGTTCATCCTGTTTGTTTCTCGTATTGCGTGTGTTGGTGTACAAGCGTTCCAGATATACTCCTGAGCCCTCTGTAGCTCCCAGGAGCAGCGTAAATGTTCCCACTAGTATCACGACCTCAGACAATGCCATTCCAATCCTTGGCTTACCTGTGGCAATTCTGTTGGTGTCCCCTTTCCCCACTGATTCTAGTTTAAAGCCCTCTGGATCAGTCCTGCCAGCTTATGTACAAAGACACATTTTCCCCACCTGGACAGGTGGATCCCATCAGGCTCCAGCATACCTTGTGCCTTGAAGACTCTTCCGTGTTTTAAAAACACAAAAGTTTTGGCAGAGGCACCAGTCCTGGAGCCAGATATTGATATCTTGGGCTCACCTGTTTTTTCCAAAGTCTCTCCCTATTACTGGGAGGATTGAGGAAAACGCTACTCGTGCTCCTGTATTTTTTAGCGTTCTTCCCAGGGCCCTGAAATCTCTTTTGATTGACCTTAGACTTTTTGTTGTTACATCATTAGTACCCACAATCTTCTCTGTTTTCAGCTGGGAATGTTTTTTTATCTTGAAGATAAAGACTAGTTTGACTAAACATTTTGTCTTAAAACTAAAGACTACATCAAACAGAACATTTATTTCATGATACCCTTAAAATACATGCACAATTGCAGAGACACTTATCTGTGCAATGTGATGGCAGTGGTACTATTGTGTTTATAGCTTAGTTTTCTACTTTAACTCTTTCTTTGGTTCCATGCATATGTAGAAAAGCTTTGCATAAAGAAATGGTAGTGAGAATTGATCAAAAGCAGTAATTAATTGTGGGTTCAACTAATACTGAGATTGAAGTTTAATAATTCAGGAGCATTGCACTGGATTACCGAAATATTCTGGGGTCTTGATCCTGCTGTACTGGCTGTGTATGACTGTGTGTTACCTGTTGTATATGTGTGTGTGCGTGCACGTTTACTCGCTCATGTTACAGCTCTAGAGAAAAAGGCTTGCTTTAGATATTGCTATCTGAGCCCTGCCAATTTAACAAATAGACCATCTCCTTAAACTGCAAAGAGCATAGATGCTCTCACAGGTGAAAAATCAAGTAATTTTACATGTTTGTCAGATGCGCTGCCAAGTCCTCCTATCTTCATAGTTTTATTTTAAATGGAGATCGGGAACTGGGACAACAAGCTGTTTTTGTGAACAAAAAAAACCCAAGCAACATTTAAACAGAAATCTGATGGTTATATTTGCTACCAGGAAAGGTCCTTTTTCTTTCAAAATGTTTACTCTGGAAAATCAGTGGCAGTGTGTCTTCTCTTATTCCACTTGCATAATATCCTTCTTTTCTTTCCACTTTAGACTTTGAAAGTACCTGAACAAAATTAAGGAGTAATAATACTGTGTCGCATATTTCAGTTTACTGGTGATTTGCATGCTAGCTTGTTTTTGGAATGGTTAGGTATTTTGTATTTAAAATAGACATTATTTGGAATTGCTTATGTGTAAGGCTAAGGTGGGCCTGGTTAAAGGAGGACTTGCTGCAAGTTCAAAAGGTTTTAAACATACCTGACCCAATGGTTGAGGATTGTTCAGCATTCAAAAGAATCCTTCTGCTATTCTTTTTATACCTTCTTGTGATATTTTTTCTTCAGATGATTTCCCTGGTAGTTGCAAAAAGCAAATACATGGGTAGAATTCACAAAGCTTGCACATTTACTGGTTTGTTCCTCTTCATGTAGTCATAGGGCACTGTGCATAGCTTCAGTCACTGAAAATGACCTTAGTAATACTCCTAGTAGTTTAAAAAAATAACAAAAAAACCCTCTCTCCTAAATTTAGCCAAATTCACATAGCTGCTGTTTACACAGAATGTTTCAGTGATGGAATATGGGTAGAAATTTTATCATCTAGTGGTTTATTTGTTGATATTGAAAATTGTTCTTGTTTTGCTCATTATGTTTTGTGATCTGCATGTGAATGACCCTTTCCTTTTGGATGACTGAAACGCAGACATCCCAATCACTGAACAACTGTACATGTCATTGTTGATGAAAAGTTGGTATCATAGACTCCTGGGGACTGTTGTGTCCCCCAGCAGAACAGTTTGTCTTGCTTCCAGCTCACATTTAAATGCTCCTAGGAAGAATGGTAGCTAGAAGCAGGCTGTGTGAATTGTTCTTGTGTCAGTCCAATTTCTGATGCTGGGAGGTGGTCAGGAAATCAAGGTATACGCAGTGAAAACCTCTTCTGAGCTTGTCCAGAGGGTCTGCGTTGGGCATGGGTACACACCAGTGCTTTGGCAGCATGTGGTTTCATGACGACTTTGTGGGAGTCAAGAATGTTCTCTGCTGTGGCAAGGTTGCTCTGATGGGTATTGCCCTCTGTTTAAGTATTCACAGGGAGTACCGTGCTCCTGAATACTCTGGGGAACTTCAAAGTGATTTATTTGGCTCTGGTAAGGGAAAGATCATGAAGCTTGGTTACACTTGAATTCTATTCAGATATGTACTCAAATGTATCATCATTTGTCTGCTGACATCTCAGTGCACAGGTGTGGTCAGTGACCCCGATCACATATTTGTTCCTTTCCCCTCATTATCAGGCTCTGAAGGTCCTGTGCACCAAGCAGACAAACCAAACAGATTCCTTCTTCCCCTCCCTACTGGCCTTGAGGTTCCCGAGTGCCAGGGCGATTATTCCTTCCTTACCGGCCTTGAAGGTCCCAGACAGCTGGCCAGCCCGGTGGTGGCAATGACCCTATCACAGAACAGGGCAGCATAACAGCACCCATGACACGGTCTATAAAATCAAGCAGTTATGAGTCGTAAGTGGGGAACTTGGACCGCAGCTGCTGCTGGACAGTGAGACCCCGGACCCTCCAGTGGCCAGGGACACCTCCACCGTCATCTGCTTCCTCCACGGACTGACTCGTATTCTTTTATATGATTTCCAAGTCTGGATTATCATTGTTATACTGATACAGCAAACCATGCATTAACATCTCACCCAATGGACAGAGAGTTCAGGTGATGAGAAATTATAAGTTATGTTGTGTTATAAATGCTGTAGTACTTAGGTGACTAGAAATTATAAGTTTATTTGTTATTATAAATTCTGTATTATGCTACTTACAGATTTTACGATACTGATTCTTCTCGTAGAACTCCTGTGCCATTCTAATCACAAATTCTGTGCTATACTAATCATAATATTCTGTTACAATTTAGTGCCATCATCATTCTGCNCCAAGTCTGGATTATCATTGTTATACTGATACAGCAAACCATGCATTAACATCTCACCCAATGGACAGAGAGTTCAGGTGATGAGAAATTATAAGTTATGTTGTGTTATAAATGCTGTAGTACTTAGGTGACTAGAAATTATAAGTTTATTTGTTATTATAAATTCTGTATTATGCTACTTACAGATTTTACGATACTGATTCTTCTCGTAGAACTCCTGTGCCATTCTAATCACAAATTCTGTGCTATACTAATCATAATATTCTGTTACAATTTAGTGCCATCATCATTCTGCCAAGGATCCCTAAAAGAACATGTCTCCCCCCTGAGTGTCAGGTGACAACAGATTATTTTATTTCATACACAAAATGTTTTTTGAATTGTTAGCTATATTACGTCTCATGAAAAAGTATGCCTGCGATCTTGAGGTATCACATGAGACTACCAGCAAAAATCTCTGCGCCAGCTTTGTTTTTCCCTTAAGCTTAACGGACTGTCATTACAGACAAGTATTTCCTTCTTCTGAAACAGACTTCATTCTGTTTCTGCATGAAAACCTTCATTGCCAACAAAGAAGCTTGCCAGCATGTCTGGTTCAACCCTTCTCTATATTTTGAATTTTTCTGAATAAAAGTTGGTAGCGTATTGCCTTCTTTGAGTCATTTCGAGACATTGCCTGTTCCTTTATTTTGGGAAGAGATGTGCAGAGAGAAACAGCTAAGTAGCTAAATGGAAACAAAGATATTCACACTTCTGATGTCTCATGCTGCTGGCCACTGATTAAAGGATTCTTCTGCTTCTGTTCTCACTTGAGTGCCGTTGTTTAGTGTTACTGGATTGTTGCTGCTGTCGCAGAGTGGAAACTCTTTTAATGACGTGTTCATGTGATGTTTAAACTTTAATGATGATTTAAACTTCTGCTGATGTACTGCTACACACATGAAGAAAATTTGAATTTTTTATTTTTTTGGTAGACAAAACCTGTCTAGGTCTTGTATGTTTAATAGAGTAGAGATTTAGCTTTCAGTTAACGCACTTTGGGGTGAATTTTGTCTAGGGTGTAAAATGTAGGGTTTCACAGTGCTTTTACATAGCTTACCTGCTTGTGCTAATCAATTTCAGCTGCCATCCTTTCTTTCAGGAGTACTTCCAACAGTACTAATCTCATCGGGGCATGATATAAACAGAGAACAACCAAAATGTTCCTGATAGCAGGAGTAGTAGTCCTGGGGGCCTGGTTCATTAATTGGAAGTGAAGAGCATTCCACTCTTACTAGTCTTCACAGCTGTGTTTGTGCTGCTGACCTGCTCTGGAGAAACCCCTGTGCAGAATTTGTCCTTTACCTCTTTAGATTAGATTCTCTGGTTTCTTTGGCAGCGGAAAGAAACAGTACCATTCTTAGCATACCAGTGAACATTTTCCTTCTGTAGACACAAGCCTTCCTCTCCTCTAATGTTCACTGAGTGATTTCCTCTGATACCATCACTGAAGCAGTAGTTGAGACTGCAGCTGGATGGAAATACCTCTGCTGCCCATCGCTCCTCTCTTTGCTCCCACGATATTTTCTACACTCTCTCAAATGCAGGTTGTTTAAAACCAAGCTGTCCTTTCTTCCTTCACACGCTGTGTTCTTGGCTGATTTGATGTATGAAACTTGTATAATGATGTGATCCCAGCTTCAGGGAATTTAAACTCCTCAGAAATCCTAATCTTGTCCTCTGTGTTTTGCAGTCTCTGTTAACTGCTCTGTATTGCATTCTCCCAAAGGAGAAGCCTCCTTTTAAAATTACTTTTTTTCCCATTCCCTTAGTGTTTATTACTAAGCTTATTTGCTGTTTAGCTGCCTAAATCCCAAAGACACCTTGGTAAACCTCAGTGCATATGTTTAAAGTGCCCTCCTTGCTGACTGATCACTGATCTCATCACCTGCTGCTTCTGCTATACCGTGTTGGACTTGTACTTCAGTCCTCAGCTTCCATTTCCTGAAGAACTTCTCTCCATCTGTTTTCCTCTCCTGTTCCTCTTACTCTTTGTGGTCTTCCAGATTCTTTTCCTTTTCAGCCAATTTTCCCCTGGAGTTTGTTGATGTTAGTGAAAACAAGCAGCACCGCATTTGAGGGGAAGTGAGGTAAAAGAAATTGTGCTTGCCCACTCAGGCAGCAGCTGAACAAGCTGGAGTACAAGCCAAACAATTTGGCATGGGTGAGGAGGTGGAATGCTCTGGGCAGAAAGCAGGAGCAGGGCTGGAGCTTTCTTGTCCTACGAGGAGAGTTTCTCTTTCACTGGTGGCTGCTCTGCTTCTGGAGGCTTGTGCTCTGCTGCCTGCAAGGCACCATGTCCTGTGAGGATCTGGAAACAAACTCATGGGGGTGGGACCAACAGCTCCATGTTGAAACGGAAAAGCTTTAATAAAGAAAACAAGCTTTTGGGAGTTGTAGAATTTAAATTGATAAATGAGAAGATAATTTCTTAAGCTGAATCTGAGAGCTAAGACCATATGACAGTAGACCAGAAGTTCAACTACCCCATGGTCTGGTTTCAGATGGTGTCTGGATTTCCTTAACAGTCAGCTCTTCCCTAGTCTAATTACTTTTCTTGTTGTAGCTTTGGATCGTCCACAACAACTCTATAAACATTTTATTGTTTAGTAGAATGTGTGTGGTTCCACCTTCTTGGGGAATAGAGCATGTCTATGTCCTGATTCTACAGATAGAGGTGTAAAAAGGGATTATGGGTTGGAGTTGCAAGTGCTTCACTGCCACTTTAATTAAAACAGAATGAAAAGAGCATTGTTTTTAATTATAAAGATTTAAAAAAGGTGAAAAATTATTTGCTGCATCTGCTGTAATATATGGTGATGGCCAAAAGCCTCTAACCAGAACCAGTTATTAACATTTGAGTTTTTAATGTTAATTGCTTGATTTTCATTAAGCTATGATATTAACTCAGATACAGCTTTGCAATATGGCAAAGTCTGTAGTTCACTGGAGATCATGCTGCATCACCTCAGCATTCTTCCTAACAGCTTTGGCACACACTGAAACACAGGAGGTTCCTCCTGAACATCAGGAAACACTTTTTCCATGTGAAGGGTGTGTATTGTGTTTGCATGGCAAGGTTTTGGTAGCAGGGGAGCTGCAAGGGTGCCTTCTGTTAGAAGATGACAGAAGCTTCCCCTGTGTTCGATCGATAGAGCCAGTGCCAGCTGGCTCCAAGATGGACCTGCCACTGGCCAGTGCTGAGCCCATCAGCAACAGTGGTAGCGCCTCTGTGAGAACATATTTAAGAAGGTGTGGGAAAAACCGTGCAATGACAATTGCATCCAGAGAATATGTGAGAGAAACAGCTCTGCAGACACTAAGGTCAGTGAAGAAGGAAGGGGAGGAGGTGCTCCAGGCGCCACAGCAGAGATTCCCCTGTAGCCCGTGGTGAAGACCATGGTGAGGCAGGTGGTCCCCCTGCAGCCCATGGAAGACCCCATGCTGGAGCAGGTGGATGCCCAAAGGAGACTGTGACTGTGGGAAGGTAGAGCAGGCTCCTGGCAGGACATGTGGCCCTGTGGAGAGGAGCCCATGCTGGAGGAGGTTTGCTGGCAGGACCTGTGGCCCCACAGGGGACCCACATTGGAGCAGTCTGTTCCTGAAGGTCTGCACCCCATGGAAGGGACCCACGCTGGAGCAGTTCGTGAAGAAGGACTCACATTGGAGAAATTTGCCGGGGACTGTCTCCCATGGGAGAAACCCCACCCTGGAGCGGGGGAAGAGCGTGAGGAGGAAGGAGCATCAGAGACATGTGATGAACCCCCATCCCCTGTCCCCTTGTGCAGCTTGGCAGTGGGAGGAGGCAGAGAGGGAGGGAAGCTGAGCCCGGGCAGTGGGAGGAAGGTGATTTATAGATTTATTTTTAGTTCTCATTAGCCTACTCTGACTTTTGATTGGTAATAAATTAATTTCCCCAAGCCACATCTGTTTGCCTGTAACAGTAATTGTTGGGTGATATCTCCCTGTCCTTCTCTCGACCCATGAGCTTTTCATCATATTTTTTCTCCCCCTGTCGAGTTGAGGGGGAGTAATAGCCTGTCTTGGTGAGCACCTGGTGTTCAGCCAGTGTCGGCCTACTACAGGGTAACTGAGCACTGGCACAGGTTGTCCAGAGAAGTTGTGGAGTCCTCATCCTTGGAGATACTCAAACGCCGTCTGGACATAGTCCTGGGCAACCAGATCCAGGTGACGTTGCTTGACCAGGTGGTTGGACCGGATGACCTCCAGGGGTCCCCTCCATCCTCAAACATTCGGTCATTCTGTGATTTTTTTATAAAGGACTAATGTTATGATGAAATATTACCTTGAATGCATATGAGGAGCTGCTTTTACCATTAATAAAGATTTTTACCAGACACTGCTGGGAATGTTTTTAATGAGAACTGACTAGCAATGAAAGAAAAGAGCAACGGGGGTTAATTTTGTCAAAAAGCTTCAGAAAAACCATCTATTTTCCAAACTCAAGATGTAAGGTTGTTTAGATGAAGGATAGTGATAGGAGGGGGACATGATTCTGTAAATATTTGTTTATTAAAATACTCTGAAATAAGGTTAATATGACTGCTGATTGAATAAAATGTGTTCAGGCGTGTTAAGTTTAGTGCATGTGCACACAGATCTGTTTTATATGGATGGAAGTATTGAAATATTTCTGGGAAAAGTTTTGAGACAATATAAGAGGAAAATTGGTGGGAGATTTCTCTGTAACAGTAATTGTACTTGTGCAACACTGTAAAAGGGAATAATTTTGTGACACCAGTGAGAAATCAACTCTAAAATGTGGCTGTTTGTAACGGGAAAATATTTTTGCAATAATAGTTTTGGGTGACAAATTAATGACTTTGATTTAGGCTTAAATTTAGACTAGAATCCGTAACCTCTGTGGTGCTTATACAACAGTATAAGTATATATATCTTATATATATAAGTATATATATGTAAGTGTATATATTATCTCAGGAGTATAACTGACCTGAGAAAGTTACAGAAGCTATCAAGATTGCGCTTCTCAGTAACTGTAGTAAATAAAGACTGTAAGAATCACATATGCTACTGAAAAATGCAAGTGTAAAATTTACTTAATTACTATTTTTTTGTCTCACACCCAAGCAGACCATGTGATATGCTCGTAACATATATGCATACAGTGGACACGTATCTGCTCATAGAGTATGTGAACCTCTTGGGGGAAAGTCAAAAGCATTTCTAAAAGAGGTTATTTTGAGCTTTCAGTCATGCTGTCAGGCAGAGTGAGTTTTTATGGCTGAGACTGTCCAGCTGCTGTTACCGCCTTTCTGAGGCTACTGTTGTCTGTAAGAGGTCTGGCTCAGCTGGACATCAGTTGGGCTTCTCGGCCACATGGTTTGCGTTGTTGTACGGTGATGCAGCCAGGAGCCGGGAATGATTCATACTCAGTGGCGATGGCTGTGAGCTGCAGTGGCTCGGGAAGAGGTATGTATTCTGGAGGTGATCGGAGAGGTCGGTGAGCAGGGAAGAGCTGCTTCAGCTGCACTGTCTCTAACTCTTCCCGTCAGTGTGAGTCAGCGCCATCGGCCATGCCTCCCGCCCTCCTTAGACGGTTCGGAAAGGATACAGCTGCAGGTTTTGTTACAACAAGAAATGTGTTTGTGTTTCATTATAAATTCCTAATGGAGAGGAGACAAAGTTGTTTGTCTGAGCTAAGCCCCTGCAGTCATCTGCCATAATCCACCTTACCTGGTTTATCCAGTGGTAAATAAAAACTGAAATGCAAGAGCTGTTTTATGCCAAGTTTTCTGAACACCAAAACACATCTTTTTTTATAGTTAAGATGGTGATACTGACATCCACGCAACCTTGCATCTTTCACCTATGCATCTTCTTAAAAGTATTTCGCCATCTGAAATGTGGAAAGCACTGTGATATCATGGAAGTATGGAGTCAGTACAATTTAATAGGATTAAAAAAAATGAGAAGCTGGAAGAATACTTGGATAACTTTTTACAACTAAATCAAGTGACCTGTGATCAGAGCATTCTGCTGGAAACTTCTCCCTTAAGCCATATTGCCAGTTGGCCCATAAAACGACATCCTTGTTTGCTTAAGGATTACGTGCTCTTGCACTTTCTGTCTCTGTATTTTTATATAAAAATTAAAAGCATGAAAATAGTATTCCTGTGTAAAATGTTTTATGCCGACAGTGTTTTTCCTAAAGGATTACTGTATTGGGAAAATAACAAACACAGCAGGTCATACACTTGTAGTTATTACACACTTATGAGTTGGCCTTGTTTCTGATAAATGCTGAAAATGTTCTTCAGAAAGTTATGGTGGACTGAGTCTGATGTTGAACAGGGTTTCGACAGATGTGTCTCCAGAATACAGGGACCTGACATAGTGTGTCCCTCAGTATGATGGATGTCAGGTTGGAAGCTGCCAAAAGACTTACCTACACATCTGCAAAATAGAAAAGCCCTTGTATTTTGTTAAAGATTTTATCTTTGCACTTTTGTATTGGTAGTAAACATCTAGCCAGATGTGTATCTCAACACAAAAACCTGGAATATAAAAGGCAGATGGCGGTTTTGTTCCAAATCTTCCGGAAATACTTCTGCTTTTCGAACCTGACTGGTGGTTTTATTAATGATAAATGAAGCAGAATTGAATATAGTAGCTAACTTATTAGTTCATACAGCAACAGAAAAAAAAATCAGAAAAAATGCCTTTTGTTTAGCAGTACAATTAAGCTGTTGTTACCTGAGGAGGCAGGAGGAGAAGGTGCACAGAGCTGAAAGGTGCAGTTACAGCACTGGGGGTTTTCTAACTCTAATTGTGCTTCAGCTGTTTTGCCTACGCATTCCGAGCAATTTGTAGTGCTGCAGCTCTTCCAAACAGGTTTTATTGTGTGAAATGACTAGGAAGATAGGTACAGTACGCAAAAGCTTTCTGTCTAATGCTTGATCTGCTGATTAACTACTGCACTTGAAAGGGCGGGAGAGAGAGTTAACTTGAAGATAGATTTCTGAGGTAGACCACTTTGGTTATCTTCTTTTGGTTTTACTCATGATAAATACTGGAGGAGCGAGTCCTGAGCAGAGAATACGAGTAGGTTGCAGTCAGAGGCAAATGTTTTTCTGGGAGAGTTTTCTCAGTATTGGAATGGCCGTGGGTATAAGGAATGTATTAAATTAAAAACAACAAAAAAAAAAGGCAATGTTTTAGTTGAAAGGGTAGGTGTCCACCAGTGCATCTGAATAATTTATTTGGCAATGCCAAAAACCATTGGAAGTTGAATAAATGTTTTGCTCGGATTGTTTCACTTAGGTGTTACAGCTGTGGGATACCTTGCTCTCACACAGCTTGTGGAATCCCACTGAAGTCATGCAAGAGAACCAACCGCCTTGGGTCATCCCCAGGTGTTCATCCTGAGGCGGGATGCAAGTCCTTGAGCTGAAACAGCACATTTGGTCTTATCCCCTGTCGCAACAGCTGCCGGCTTGACAGTTCCAACTGTTTGGTGCTAATGCCTGGGTGTTGCTGCATCCAGTGTGTGTGCTCCACGAAGCACTGGACAGACGATTGCTCTGCTGGAGGGTGAGCTAACTCAGCTGCTTTGTGCAAGTTAGCCAGTCAGCACAACGATGGGGTGGTGTCCTGGTTTGAGGTAACATGGGGCAGCAATCTCTGGATCCAGAAGAGGACATCCCTCCGTCTTCTGGGAAGTGCGTCTGGGAGGTGCAGAACCTGCCTGATGCAGCATGCTCCAAATTAGCATTGTAGGTGAATATTTCAAAATGGATCTGGCAAAACCAGTGTTGGTTGAGTTACCATGTCAAACTTGTCACAGAGGCAGGTTAATTGCTAGGTGGGGTTATACAGCCTGTGTTATGCAGGAGGTCAGATTAGATCATCACTGTTTCTTCTGGTTTTAAATTCTGTGACTCTAATGCAACCAGTTGTTCCATGCGATCACTGTCCATACTTGTTTATCACTGACACACCCAAATCAGCTTGCATCCCTACGTGGCTCGCACTGTAATAGAGCTGCCTGTTTTCCAGGGCATGAGGAGCTTTCCCATAGGTCAGCCTGGTAAGCAAAATGGATCTTTAAAAATTATATACTTGCGTGACATGGAGCTAATCCAGGGGAGAGAGGGGAACTGAAAATGATGGAATTTTGAATTAGAAATTCAGGTATTCTTGACTAACTTAAGCTAAATGAGTAGAACCTGTTTTAAACTGAGGCAGCTCTTCGCTCATGTTTAGAAACAGGATTATTAAAAACACACAATGCAGAATTGTGTGTTATGCAGAATTACTTTGTTATTATCTATTGTGTATGTTGTTATTACATATCATGTATATTATAACATATAAAACATATTGTTATTATATATTATTATGTTCTTAATGCAGAACTAAGGACAAAGTAGATGGGTCAGCTTGCAGTAAACTGCTGTTGCTTGAAAGCTCTTTGTACGATGTTGGCTGCGTTCAAATGAACATTTAGTCTGTTTCCGTCATTGGAATTTCAGAGTACGAGTCAGGACTGGCCAAAAGATTGGTTCAATCAGATGTATTTGGTATTCTTGAAAATAATGCCTTTTTGCAGTTCAGATATGTGTGAGCATCCCTATACTTGTTCTGGAAAATCTTCATCTCTCCCTGTTTTCACAAGTGCTGGTTACAGGCGTGAATTTACCTGTGCGTGCAATTTTAGGCCAAATCTGAACGCCTGAGTAGCAAAAGTTTAACCCTGTTTGCATGAGAATTACCGAGAGAGAGATAAAAGGCTAGGTTTTCAGACAGAGTTTGTATGCATGAAATATGTAAAAGCTGTTATGTAAATGTACCTATATACATGTGCAAAAGAAGAAACTAATTGTTGAAAAAGTTGTTGATTTGTTTTTTTTTTTAGCTTACACAAATATGAGTTAGTTCTTAGCTGTGCAGATCAAAATCTGTTGGTCATATTGAACTCGTTAACGTTACTGCTGTGCTGTCTGCCGTGTTTGTGAGATATGAAGCTCTCCTTTCCCCGAGTTCATTGTTTCCCGGAAATAATTGTTTTGCCAGGCACATTGCTTTTTGAAGAAGGGAAGGGAAGACATGATTTTCAAAGGAGGACAAGACCGGGATGCATGTCAGAGCACTGCTCTCATTTTAATAAGGTTTCAGTCAGCACCGCTCTATGCGCTTACTGCCCTGCCCCAATTTATCTGTCTGTTAGAATACTTAGTTTTATTTGGAGCAATTCAAATGGTAGAGTTGCTACGGGTACAGCAACTGTCATGTAATATTAATTAGTTTGCTGGTAACTGTAGATTTCCCTCCTTTCTTCGCAGGGTCTGGGGTAGGATGATGAGTCTATTGAGTGTTTTCCTTAGTCAGACAAATACTGCTTTTGAGACGGTCTATAAATTTTACTCAACAAACCTCATTAAAAAATTACTGAGAAGGCTTATTTTTAATGGAAAAATGAATAAATACTGCACTCACTGTTATCTTTGATATGTTCCAAACATTTTTTAAATGTCTTTCCGACAGATGGTCTGCATAGCTCTTCTTTGGAATCAGCTATGCCCATTAAAAGAGGGAACATAAATAGGTCAGACGAAGCTGCTAACTGTTCTAATATAATTCAGGAGCACTGGACATAGCACAGGCTTTTTCGTACAACAGCACATCTTTCTGATTATTGTCTGAGGAATATTTTGCAACCTATCCAAAGGAAATTTGTGTATAGAGCAGTTGCTTTTATTGTATTTTCTGACACCCCTTGCTGCTTTTGTTTATATGGTTTGGCTGGATATTTGGTGTGGTTTGGCTGGATATTGATTTATTTTCTCTGAAACAAAAATATGGATTTAAAAAGTAATGATTAAAAAAATCTTTGTAAAATCCTGTTTGCTTTTAGAAGAACAGGAAGAAGGTTTAAGGGCTGAAAGTAAAAAAGAAGATTTGCTACAGAGGCTATTTTTGAGTTTACCATTTCTGCAAGGTGCCCAGGGATTACTGCGGTATTACTGTTTTACTTGTTTGTTAGCTATAAACAGATATATTTTGGGTGAGCGGGGAGGTGGTTATAGCTACTTACGGCTTTTAGGGTTATCATTACTGGTTGGCAGGATGCCTGTCTGTGTCTCATGTCAAATATTTTCCAAATCTTGAGAGCTTCAGAGGCTGGTCTGCCATAACACACACACTTGTGTGCTCGTTGGCTGTTTCATTGTACTATAAATGTTAAGTTTTTACCATTTTTCTTCAGAAGTTCCTTCTGATAGTGTGAGAATTGGTTGTTCCCAGTGGCATAAACCATTGTCAGAAGCACCTGCCTCTGGACTGATTCTTTCAAAACAGTTTTATTAAAGTGCTTTGATGATGTCAATGTGCTGGTCAGAACCTTGTATATCTTTGAGGATACATTTAAATGAGGATATAAGAGAGAGTGTTCCACTGATTTCGGTTGGTTTGATTATTATTTATTTATAGCACAGAAGGGGGGAAAACCCCAGAAGGAAGCTTTTGAGCACACGTGTCCGACGCAAACAAATCCTGAGAAGCTGCACATCATCTAAACCACCTTTTAAAATATCACAATTTGGTGATGAACCCAGAAGAGCTCCTCAGGGTTACAGAGGCATGCCAGTATCAGTTACAAGGAAGGGAACTGGAAGAACTTGGCACGTGTCACAAATGCACAACTCAGTGGTAGCATGGCACTTGGGGCAGGGGCAGATTCTGGAACCGCTTTGGAACAGAGCTATTATAGAGAAATTACGAAGAATAGACTGGAGATACCTGTGCATTTAATACTGGCATAGTAGAACATCAGGACGATGTGGAAACATGGTATTTTTATTTAAAAAAAAACAACTTGTAATGGTAAGAGCTTGCAGGGCAGGACTGTTGTAGAATGTATATGGAGCCAATGACTTGGAGATACAAACCAAGGATGACTACCAGTGCCATTCGCCTGGTGGGTGAGGTTAGGAGCTCCGAAAATTCTCTATCCAAGGAAACTCCATGTCACTCGACAGCTAACAGCTATTATTTACAGATGTATTGTGAAATAATTCAGTTTTGTTTAAATCTGTTGCTAATCTTGAAGTACTGAACAAGATTTAATTTTCTTTACGGTATTCAATCAAATTTCCAAATTACTGCTTATAGAAGGAACACATATTTATACAAATGTGTTTAACTCCCTATGTGCAAGTGTATGTATTTAGGGAATTCATTTTTCAGTAAAATAGCTCAAAATTTAATTTTGTCATTTTTGTAATTTTATTCAAACCAAACTTGTGATGAAATTTATCATCCAACCATGTAGTGCCAAGTAATGCAGATTTTTTGTGACTACTTGTGCAAGAGATGGGCATTCTCTTGCAAATTATTGACTCTTTTAGAGTGGCTTCCTTCCATAAGAAAGTGCTTCGTACTATTTTTGTACTAAACCATAGGGAAAGAGACAAAAATAATAGTCTGACCACTAGTTAGTTGCCTGTCTAAACAAAGGCTTGCAAGCAGCAGTGACAAATAACGTGTGTTTTCAAATATAAAGGATCATACGTGGATAGTAACATGACAGTCTACGTTGTGACATACTGAAGTTGGCTGTGTTGTTAGTATCTGCAACCCAGAACTTTATTTGGAATGGATTTTAGCATGGTGACATTTGTAAGCTGAGTATTGGCAATGATATATGTTCATTTTATTGGTCTTCTGCTGAGCTTTATGATCATCTTGTATATTTCATGTTTTCATGGTTCCTTATTTTTTCATTAATGATGATGACAACTATAGATAAAGGTTTAAGAATTCAAATACATCACAGAAAAGGAGAATAACTTCCTGTTGTGCTTTTACACTTCTTATAGTATGTTCTGGATGCCCCTTGAATGGAAAAATCTTGTGTTTTAATTTGCCTGATTAAATAACGTATTACTTTTTTGTCAAAGTGATATTTAGCACTACACAAACAGAAGAATATGCATGTCTTTAGATGAAAATAATAGTTTGCCTTTCTCCTCTGTTTCTAACCTGTGACTTCTAACCTTATGTTCAACTGTAGAGCATTTTGTCCTCTGTTGTTGTATATGTATGTTCATTTTTGTAGGTTTGTTACTTGGACATTTACTACAAATGTGAGCACCTGAAAATAAATCTTTTGCGGATCTGGAAATGTGATATGCAAAGGGAACCCTCCCCAGCCTCCAGATAAGGTCCGCAAAGTACCATTGAGACGTAAAGTAATCTGTGGTTTGGGTCATCCTGAAAGCTCTTATTGATATGAGATGAGTCTCGATGGAGAAGTCCTGCTGTCACATGTTCATCATTTACCGATTGAGGGCAGGGGGCTCTACTCAGAGAGGAGGCTGAAGCTGAGATATTTCCTATGCTGCAGAGACTGAGGGTGTGAAAGGAGCTAATGCTTCATTAAGCTGTACTGATTAAAAAATTGCAGAGTTTGTTAGACATAAGGCGCTCTGTTCACTGCTAATGGGAGACGTAAGCAGTTTGTTAAGGTAAGGGCATTGTTCTTCAGAAGCAGATATGAGGAGCTGTGTTTATTGTGTATATATTGGTTTTTTTTTTTTAAAGTGCAGTTTGCTGCTTTGCTATCGGAAAAAAAAATTGGCTGCTCTGTAACATAGCATTGTCAGAGAAACAACTGGAATGCAGAAATGCCTTTGAACTCAGGATGGATTTGTTTTTGCTTCCCAGGCAGTCAGCATCAGTGTTTTTAACAAAAGGGAGGAGGCTGATTACCACAAGGTTTCCTGTTCATGTGGATAAGGAGCTTTCATAAGGAAACAGGAAAACAGAAATTCTCACAAATAATCAGTCTTCTACTGCATTTTGTGACATTCTGTACGAATTGTAAACAAAGCAGAAATAAGAATCTGTAGAATACGGAGGGCTGTGCGGAAGGTACTGAGAGAAACGAACGGCCAAAAATGCAGAATTATGCAAAGTGCTGCTCCAGCATTGGACTCATGTGCTTGAAGGTGCTTGGTGAGAGGTGTGTTGAAGGGTGTTGACGCTGGTCCCCACTGGGGATACGGGAGAGCCCGAGGTCTGTAGATGAAGAAAGAGGGGGCAGACCGGGAGGAGGTTTTCCTCCCGTTTCAAGAAAGAAACCTTGCTGGTGTTTGGGGAGCACTTGAAGGACTAGTTGCCGGCCTGGCCACTCCTCTCTTCCAGGGCATTTAGCTCTCGTCCCTTCCTCTCCTAAGGATGCGTGCGGGGTGGGCGCTGCGGCGGGCAGGGCTGGCGGGGGGCTGCCCGGCCCTTCCTCCGGTCGGCAGCAGCCCCCTCTGTGCCTGCCGGGGGCGGCGGAAAACCTGCAGCCAGAAATACCGCTCGGGGTAAAACAAACAAACAAACAAACAAACAGAACAAGCCAACCACAAACTGTGCGTTCTAGGTGAGTTTATTGATTTATTTCTCTTCTAAAAGCAGGATGGAGCCGCCGTTGCGTCCCGTTGCAGCTCTGTAGACACGAGGGCAGAATACTAAGGCATCTTTATTTCCACCAGTCTGTGTTCTTCCCGCCCCCCCATTCCTTACTCCCACAACTTTTATTTGACGCTGGCGTTGCCTCACGGTCCCCTCGCGGTGCGTGTTTCCTGAGCGGCCGCTTTTCCTTTGCGGCCGTGGGGAGCGGGGCCAGGCCGGGGGGAGGCGGGGAAGGAGGTGGGGGAGGGAAGGGACGGAGAGGTGGAGAAGCAGGAGAAGTCGGCGGAGGGGGACAGCTCGTTTTTCTGCAAGGAGCGATGTGCTGGGACATCCCTGCCACCGGCCGTGTGCCATCGCCGCGGCGCTGAGGATGAGAGAGCCAGGTAAGGCAGCGGGGGGTTTATGCCAACCCCCCCTTCCATTTTCTGCAGCTAAAGCTTTTTTTTTTTTCCCCTCCCTGCTTCATAACGGGAGAAGTACCGAAGGGGACCTCAGACAGGTGCCGGCCTATGTGAACAAAACATAACTTTTTTTAATCTAACATACCGAGTGTAGGGCTTTGGATAATCTGTGTTCCCACCCTGCGGGTTTAACCTCTGCGTGGTCTTAACTAGAAGGAGCAGCAACTTAAAACATGATGCTGGCTTTTTTTTTTTTCTGCGCTGTAAATACCTTTTACCTTTATGTGAACAGGAGAGTGAGTAATTAGCTCACTGAGTACGTCAGGAAGGATTGGGAGCAGTTGTATGTACTCTCTGTCTCAGTTGTGCGCTGATATTGCTATGCTGTATTTTGGAGGTAAACGTAGGTTACATGGAGAGGAAGTGCTGGTGGCGCTGGGTGGTAATTAAGTAGCCTGGATATAAAGATTTCAAATGTGAGATATTGGGAACAGGAGCTACAGCAAAAGGACAGAAGGAGGTCACGTATTGGACATACAGGTGAGATGAATTACATGACTGAGGTGACCACTGAAACTTTAAAAATGAAAAAGAATTTTGGCTTACTAGGAAGGTAAAATCGGTGAAGGATCTAGAGAGTTACAGGGAAACTTTGTACTCTTGAAAAATAAACCAAACAAAACCTCATATTGTAGTAAATCTGTTCTTTCCTTTGATCTGAAAGCTTCTCCATAGCTTTTAATCACCTACATCCCCACAACTAATACCAGGGAAACAGTTAGGAAGCTTATTTTATATAAAATGTTCAGAAAGTTTTTGCAGCAGTTATGTAGTGGAAATATATACAGCATATTGAACTCCTTAACTCAAAATGTCTTTTTTTTTTTTAAACTACTTAACAAATTCTGCCTGCACTTGTGTTAAGGTAACGTTTGCAGTGAATATGGTGTTGACAACATTTTCAAGTGGCTTTTTACCAAATTTTACCTAAGTATAAAGGATTCATACCATTACATTTTGATGGGCATTATACTTGCATTGCCAACTGGAAACCGGGCAGAGGTCAGCTGCGGGAATAGACCTGTTTTCAGTTATCAGTCCTTTTAATTCACATCAGTACATTTATTGGAATGCCAAATACAGGTTGGCTGTAAGTGATGTTTTGATGTGAACCTACCTGGCAGTACAGAAGAGCAAGAGACAAAAAATATGAGATAATACTTAATTACAATAATCATTAGCATTTAGACCACACATCTGAATACACTGTATTTGAGGGAAACTTAGTTTCTGCACATTCTTATCTAGAGGGTAAACTCTTTTGGGCCAGACTACATGGGTGTTTTCTGTGTGTGGCAGGGCCTACGCAAAATGGTCTGTTACAACAGATAACGGTGATAAAGTTTTCTGAAACACGTTTGTTTTTCTTCAGTAAGCATTTCCCCTTTAATCTCAATCATTGTCTAACGGCTATTGTTCCAGCCTTAACCTCCTTCCAGTTGCATACATTAGATTCTTTTACTAGAAAACAAAGCAAATCTCACCAGTCAGCTCTCGTGCATGCTTGCACAGGTAAACCCCAGCAGCCTGTAAGGCATCAGCTTTATTTCCTTCATATGAGAAAGGGCGCACAGGGCAATGGTGAAGAACTCCGGGAACCCTCTCTAATTTAGCGCTGCTGTGACAGCCACAGAGCTCATGAGGATTGGAGCAGGTGTAGGAAGGGGGGGAATTGTACACAATTTGCTCAAACAGGAAAAGTTCTTGCTACCAAGTCCACAATGAAGAAGGTAGAAAAGGGCAGTCCATTTCACTCTTTCCTTCCACCTGTGTGTTAGGAGTAATGAATGTGCCTGCGCTACATCCAGGCTTGCTTCTAAACCTCAGTTTTCACTTTACATTGGCCAATGCTTCTGAAGAATGCTGCAAACACTACCTCTGCTTTGTTAAATAGTTGATACTTGCTTTGGGAGGCTGAGACAAGGCAGAAAGGATTTATAGTACAGGATCGTCTTCTCCACTTGCTTCCCTGTGGCTTAGCTACTTTCCTGTTGTTGAGGAAGTTGGGAGGGAGCTGTGCTCCAAAACATGCTCTTGGGAAATCCAAGGAATCTTTTCTTTTCCAAAGATATCTTTGCTTTAAAAAAAAAAATTTTTTTTTCCAGCCTGGTTCTCAAGCTTGAAGGCTTTTTAGCAGTTACAATAAGAGAAAGATGTAGAGCAGTCTTCCCTTTGCTGTATGTTTCTTTGACATCTTCTAAGTAATATTGCAAACAGTTCTTGCTTTGTTTCATCCCTAGCTTATGGTTTTGTTAGTGCGGGCCTCTCAATGTGTCTGATCTTATTTATTTGTTTTCTTTTTTTCCGACTTCTTTTGGAGGTGCTTGGGCTGGTTGACATTAGCACTGTATCCATCCTGTATGAATCAGTATACACCAAAACTTCACACCTAGAGAAGAAGCCACCACCTGTCTTTTCGCTATGTTCCTTTTCCTCCTGTTAAAGGAGGGTCTTTCCAAACTTTGAGTAAGAATGCCACTCTGGACTTAGAGGAGTCACCTTCACCATTAACCACTCTGTTATTAACTCAGTTTGTCAGCTTGCATCAGCAACGATAGAAGTTCAGATGCATTATTCACTTCCTTCATTGCTATCACAAGGGCAGCTGTTGCATGGAAAGGACTCGGGTGGTTTTATTTTTACCAGTACATTGTCTAGTCCTGCTCAGTATTAGAAGGTGATGTGGCACAGATTACCTCAGCCCAAATACAGTAGGGAATAAGGAACAATTGTAATCTTCCACGCAGGGTATTTTATTTACTACATTAATTTTATTGTCCTTGTTTCTTCTGAAATGTAGTATTTAGTCAACACTAAACACCTCAGATAGGTTGCTTTTCTGATCCAGTGTAACAAATTCTCTGTTACCAGCCAAAATAATACACATTATGGTTTCTGTTGGAGACCTCCCTTCCCATCCCTTTGTCATTGTGTGATGCTGTAGCAGAGAGAACAATGAGAGCTTGTATATGTGGTCTAAATGTTCGGCCATGTCCATGGGCCTTCCTCTTCTGCATTCTTCCTCTTCCTTGTTTGAATTCATGGCATGCTTTACAGCTGTTGCTGGGACGCTGGTCCGTGCCTGGAGAGGCAGGCGTGCATGGTTTGACACTCTTGCTTGCTCACATGCTCTCTCTGATTGTCTTCTATTAATGCCCCCAACCCAGTTGCTCACGTGGCCTGTCACTCAGAGAGGGGTAAGTGTCACCTCCCTGTGGACAGGATGCTCTGGGAGGCATAAGCAAGCATCTGGAGGCTGAGAGAGAGAGATCACAGACCAGTAGCAGACTTGCTCATTTCTCACTCGGGTTGCCATTCTGCTTTTCAGGATTTGGGTATACCATATTTATTTTTACACCATTAATTTTCAGATTTAAATTTGGGGAAATCTGTCACAGTCCTGCTTACTGGACAGCTTTTTCTTCCTCCTCTGGTGCATGGCTTCAGTAATTCATAAAACAGGCAAAAGGTAGCCTTTCCACATGGAACTCTGTCAACACCTGAATAAAACACTTTGTGAAGACAGGGTCAAAAAATTCACCACAGAGGCAGTGGAGATGTTTTGAGAGATGGTACAGTCTAGGATGTGGAGACAACAGCATTTTTCCATGCCTTTTTATGTATGCTGGGAGCATTTATGGGAGCACTCAAGATGACCAAAGCACAAAGCAGGTCTTTAACAAGAGAGGAAGGCACCGGAGAGGAAGAAATTACAAGCTTCAGGAAGAATCTCACTGTAAAGCAAGCAGTTAACCCTGCTGTCTTGCTGATGAGTGCTGCCGAAAGGAGAGATAATTGATACATCCGTTAACAGTGATATGGACAGAGTAGGCAATATGATGTGAGACTGACTCCAAACACAGTGCAGGTAGGAAGCAGCAACATAGATCTCTGGGAGTATATGGAGGTGCAGGTACACATCAGTAACATGAAACAGAGCTTAAGCTGTGACCCACTGAGTTTCCTACTGACTCATGAAGGATGGTCATGAGGACTGACCATGAGGTCAAGGAAATAGGTGTTTCCTTGAAGTATCTCAGCTGAGAGAGTCTTGTTCTGTTTTGGAGAAGCCTTTCAGAAGGAGAAAGAGACACCGTTCTCTGACAATGGTGGCACCATTTCCCCCCTTGATCTTTACGCTGGATGATTTACTGCAGGCTAATTCCATGCTCTTAAGAAACAAGGTTTGTAGTTCTAGAATCTCCTGGGCTTGCTTCCTAAGCAGAGTTTGCTTGGCTTCCTCTATGATTTGACAGTTAGCTTTGCTATCATTTTTGTCCAGTTTTTTCCTGTGTTTGGGCTTCCATAAAAACCAGAGGTTTAATTGTAAAGAATCTGGAAGAGGTTTTATGGCCATGGCTTTTTGTCAGTTTTCATTCCAATAGAAGGAACCTTTTGGATGTGGTAAAACCGATTTCAGATGAGTTGTGAAAAGCTACAGTGCATGTGTGCTTTACCCGTATTTTGCCTGTGTGCTATACCCGTAAGTCATTTTGTGTTCTGGCCATTACAGAATGAGGAACAGATTGGTATTTGATGGTTTTCCAAGTTGCTTCTCTCTGAAATTAGTTGTGCATTAGTCAGACCTGCAGAGGCAAACCTCTTCCTTGCTGTGTTGGATTACAGCCAGCGTGAAAGCAGCAAAGTCAGGATCACTCATTTGGAAGTGAACTCCCTCGTTTTTTAAAAGCTATTTTTAGCCGATTGTTGCAGTCTTCTCCTTTGGCACAGGGGGTTTTTTCTGCGTTTCAGTGAGTTATATAACATCTTGCTTAGGTTTTGGAAAGTTCATTTTAACAGGCTGGATTAGCGTGTCTTTTCAGTTCTTAAATTTAGGTGTATTTAAAAAAAAACAACTGCTGGACTTAGTAACATCCTGCTTCTCATTACTCATTTGCCTTCTTTGTCATTGTTGCTGTTATAGTCATGTACTGAAATGAAATTAGTCTCTGGGAGTGTATTCGGAGGAAGGGAGCCGATCAAAGTGCTGCTGTCAGTGATGGGAATGCGCTGGGTGGCTCCGTGCTGTAGAGCACTGCAGTGGGTTGTCCCCCTCTGGCAGCCAAGCCCCCGGCCAGTCCCTTGCTCACTGCCCCACAGAATCACAGAATGGTAGGGTTGGAAGGGACCTCTGGAGATCATCTAGTCCAACCCCCCTGCCAGAGCAGGGTCACCTACAGCAGGTTGCACAGGAACACGTCCAGGCGGGTTCTGAATGTCTCCAGAGACTGAGACTCCACCACCTCTCTGGGCAGCCTGTTCCAGTGCTCTGCCACCCTCAAAGTAAAGAAATTCCTCCTCATGTTTAGGTGGAACTTCCTATGCTCAAGTTTGTGCCCCTTACCTCTTGTCCTGGTGCTGGGCACCACTGAAAAGAGCCTGGCCCCATCCTCCTGACACCCACCCTTTAAGTATTTATAAGTGTTGATAAGGTCCCCCCTCAGTCTTCTTTTTTCCAGACTAAAAACAGCCAAATCCCTTTCTTCATAAGAGAGATGTTCTAGCAGGATGGGGGAGAGAATCAGAAGGGCAGGCGTTCTGAGGGTGCCTTCTGCGGCCAGCCAGAAATAACGTCAACCTAAAGCAAGATTACAAGAATGCAAATCAAAACTACACTAGGCGATCCATTTAATGGATTTACATGCCTTCCCGCAGTGTTCTCATGTATGACAACTATGACTCTTCTAAAGAATTCAGGCACAATTCTTTTATTCTCACCAGAGGTGTATTTTAAGAGAAGCTATTAGCTTATGCACTAGAGGTAGCAGTACAGTAATAAAGATCTGTTGGTATAAATCTACTTATGCGGGTAAGTTTTCTTTTTTCTACATGTAAGTTATATTTTTTTAAGGCTTTCAGGGAAAGAATAATTCTATACTTTCTTTTTTTCTTGGTTTTTTTTTTTTCCTTTTTTTTGTTTTCACCTATACTTTTAAGTTGTAAAGACAAGAGAGTAAGAAGACTAAATGCAGGGGCAGTTTTTAAAGGTGTCGTAGAATACCAGATGTGGCAAAGGCCTCAGAGATTATTTGCTCAGCTGTTGCATTTAGTGCAGGATTTCTCCCTATTCTGTTCCTAACACTAGTGCTCAGTGTACCTTGTACATATCTTTGTCTACTACTACTGTGTAGTATTTTAGAACCTTTTCCAACTCTTCAACGTGTTTTAAATAATGGAAACTCAAAAATGTCTCTTTGGAGATTGTTTGAATTTAATGAAATCATATAGTCAGAAAAAAAAATGGTGATATACAGCCTTTTCTTACTCTTCCGTATCTAAATGCTTGTGGGCCAAAATGCATTTCATCATTGGTTCCATACCCTGGAATTAGTTGCTCATGCTCCTTGCCATTTACTCAGGTTATGCATTTCAACTTCACCTGTCTCCCAGATGTACAAACGTGCTGTGATGAAAATGGCAGTTGAGAGCAGGTAGATGGACACACAAAGCAAGCAGGTCCGTGGCTTTGTGCTTCTCATTGTTTGGTTTTTTTCTGAATTTACCTCAGTACCTGAGTCTCTGCTTGGTATTCAGTTTCTTGGGACTGAACGGACTATTCCAGATGGCTTCCTACCTGAGCTGCACAGACAAGAGCTGTCATCTTCTTGACTCCATAACAAGACCCTTTCCATAAATTCACAGTTCTTTCTCCTGCTGCTTCACTCTCCCTTTGTGCCTCCCTCAGGGCCCTCCTACGTGTTAACTCACTCTTAGAGTAATATCCCCTCATTTTATATTATCTGGCCTTCTTCCAAATTCTCTTTAATTTCCAAAACATCTTGTAGGTCTTCTGTATTGTTTCTCAGTCTTCACTGATGTTTGCGGCACCACCCCATTTGCTCTCATGTGCAGATGTCATTAGTTCATTTTTAGTTCCCTTTCATAGGTATTGAAGAAGTTTGCTAAGATGGGACTTGCCAGTTAGTACCTCTGCACAACTTAGTACCTTGTTTGTTTACTGTATTGTGGCATTGTTTATGTCCAAGTATAAGTTAATTAAATGGGAAATGAAGTGTTCCTGAGACACTTTAAATATCTACTTAAATTGAACGTATTCTGTGGTTGCAACATCTAGGGCTTTTTTTGTTGGGGTGTTTGAACTGGGGGGTTTTTTGTTTGTTTTTTAATATAGTAATGGTGGCAAAATGGAAGTGAAGCCACTTCCTGATATAGCCTTATTGCATTTCTATAAGGGTCCTTGGGAAGACTTTTCATTATTACTTCCAATGTTTTTTCTTATCTCTTAGCAGCTGGGCATTATTGTTGAAGCTGTTTAGCTAACAAATACATGCTATTGTGTTTTTAAATCAGTTGTACCTTGTACTCTAGATCCGCTATTTTCTATGCCCATTTTGGCTATGCATCTCATTTGGGACCTCTCAGTACGCTAAAGATGAGAGAGTCCAGTGGAGGGCTACCAAGATGGTCAGGGACTGCAGCACTTGCTGTGGGAGCATCGGAGCTTATTCAGTCTGAAGAAAGGAATGCTTCAGGTGGATGTAACAGAAGCCCCCCGTGCCTGCAGGGGTTGTCATGGAGAGGGAGTCAGGCCCTTGCTGAGGTGCACAGTGGGAGGGTGCATAGACAACATGCATAAGTTGAAATGAGGGTTAACTGAATATATGGGAAAAAAATTACCCTGTGTGGACAGTCAAGCAAGGGAACTGGTTACCTGGGGAGGATTTCAAACCTTCAAATCCGTTGAGGTTTTCAAGACCCAGCTGTACGAAAAGTCCTGAACAACCTTGACTCTGCTGTGACCAGGAGGCTGGGCTGGAGACCTTCCATCCAACGTGAATCATCGTACAGTTCTGTACCGTTCATTCATCAGCCTTATACCACTGATGATCTTTCAGACTGTTTGTGTATCAGGGTTTGCTTCCCTGGTCAAATAACAGTAAGTGCGTTGAATCAGCTGTAGTTTCGCAGGCCTTTTAAAATCCAGGTTGCATTTCCAATCATACATCTTATGTACACTGACAGATGTATTTTTATCTATTGATGGGTGCTTTGTGAAGAACTAATTTGGTCATCTTTCAAAATGAGGGTAAGAAAGAACTCTGTTTGTCAGCTGGTTCTATATTTCTATGATGTCTGACAACAGAGCACATTACTATGATTAATTTATAATAGAAAACAGGGCGTTCTGAAGCAACCACAGAGCTTCCATGAAATGTGAACAAGTTGGAACTAACATAAGCAATATCTATTATTTCAATTCCCATCTGAGATCCTGCTTTCTTAACCATAAATAATGTACAGCCCCTTTTACATACTCTGTTCTGGACACTCGTGCTCAGTGTAGCTTGTGTATATCTTTGTTCCTTTTTAGTTTGCTTTACCTTCTGCATTATAGCTGCTGCATTAAAATATTTTAAGGTACAGGGTGTTGATCTATAAAGTCTTTTTTGTTTGTTTCTGGTACAAGGGAGGCTGTGTAAGCTTTTCTCATTTCCCTGTTCTGCAAAGACAGGTGGAAATATCTTGACTTTAATACCTACTACACAATTTCCAAAAAAAGTGTTACCAAATTTTAATGTCTGCAATGGAAAAAAAGCCTCATTTCCATATTCATTGCAGTACAACAGTAAAAGCTTTTCTTTCATTCCCTCCATGTTTTTGCTTCAGACAGATAAAATCACTGGTGCATTTGTGGTTTTATGTGAATGAAATGTCTTTTCTCAATTACTATTTCAAAACAAGCTTGCTAATTCCATTGTCCTAATCTAAAAAAATCCATTATTTGTCACCAAAAACTGGGCAATGTTACCTCACTTTTCATTAAAAAAAAAGACTATTGACTTTAGAGTTTTATTAGTTTCTAAGAACTAAATGTTTTTATATCAATGCTATAGTGTATAATTCATGCACAGTAGAATAGGATAGTAAGCAGTGTTAACATTATGTTGTGCTTGCCAAAATATATTCATAAAATTCATTGGGGGACAAGATGGTTGAATGCTTAGAGCACTGGTCTGGGAAATGAAACACCTGGCTTTCAGTGCCAGGTCTGCCATTCCCTGTCTGATGTTTGTGAAAGAGAAGCAATCTCATTTATTCTTGTCTATGGAGAGAAATACCATTACCTACTTCTGTAAAGTGCTTATATGGTACTTATCACTCAAAGATTTTTAAGCATTATTTTATTTTATAATATTTTAAGTATTATTAATTTATATGCTGACTCATCTTAGGAAATCCCAAGGATGCTTTGCCAGTAGCTTGTGGTGTTCGCAGGCATTAATTCAGAAGAGTTGACCATAATGAGCCTCCCAACTCTGTCTTTAAATGTGATACAGGAGTTTTTGGATGTAATGCTATTGATGATGGTTGGACTACATGATCTGAAAGGTCCCTTCCAACCTAGATGATTCTATGATTGTGTGATTCTATGTTCGTATTATTTGGTTTTACCTAGCTGAGAGACTTAATGAAGGGTAATTGAGGACTTTCTTAAATCTCTGTCCATGTAATGATTTTTTAAAATTGTTTGAAAGATCCTAGTGTAATTCTGTCACACTGGGCCTGGAAGAGTCTCCAGTCTTCCCATGGTCTGTGGGGAGTGTGGAGGAGGAGGATGTAATAGTTTCAAATTGGGTGATTCAGACTGGTGGGAGAAACAGCTCCATCCCATGTGTAAGGATTAGAAACCCTAAACCATGTGTAAGGATTAGAAACAAAATCAGCTCGCACAGAAATTAAGCTACAATGTGTAAGGCCTACTGGGATTTCAGAGGGTTGGGACATTCCCATCTGCATACATTCTGCCTGTGACTGAGGAGTGGGTTGAGCAGACGGAGTGGTTGATTCTCAGAGTTTCCATAATTTTTTTTGGCAGTTCAAATCTGTGCATTGATAGCCACATAGCTGAGGATGTTAAAAAAAAAACAACAACCTAATTTTCCCTTGGCTGATTGTGCTGCATTTATATCTCCTGCAGCATATAGCTCTGGGACATGGGATAATGGTGGAACTCTTAAGTCGGTAACACTGCAGAAATGTGCATGAGTTGTGCAGAAAGATGTTTATGTTTAAATGTAATGTTCTTGCCTAGAGCCATCTGGTTTATACTGTCCTCGAATTCTTTTCCAGATCTCTGTCTTATTTTCTGATTTTTTTAATGTAATGGAACATTTGCTATTAATTAGAAAAGAAAAGTCCTTAATGCCCTTACTCAAGAAAAGCAGCTAACTTAAATCTCAGGAAATTCAAGTTTATTAATTCAGAACAGGGTGGTCTAATTCACAGCACCATTTACAGACCACGTCCACACAGTCTGCCATCACAACCTTAGGGAAAAGGGGGGGTGACTCCAGGGGAAGCGTTATGTGATCTCTACAGCTGAATGTCTCTGTAGGTACTCTGTGCACAGCCTGATAAGGAAGCTATGAGCTGCTGTTGCTGCAGCCTTGTATGAAAAGGAAGAGAAGGCAGAATTGACAATTCCAGAGTATGGCTGGTGGACAGTACTGGATTATACAGACAGCTGCTTCTACCTGCAAGGAGGGCCATAAAATAGGAGTTACGAACTTTCTGTCACCACTGGAGAATTTGGACTGCGGTGACTCAGAAAAAGCTCTGCTAGTCAAAACATATAAGGATTCCTGCTCTGTTTTCTAACAGCAGCCCAAACTGGCATTTATTCTGATACAAATGTGGAAAAGAGGGAAAGATAGGGGAGATAAGGGCTCCTGTGGTATCCTGCATGTTGCACTTCTGTAGACTTACTCTTGTATCTCATGCTTTTGCCAGGCAGTGGAACTGACCTCAGGAAAGAATTTTAACCAGGTTAATATGAATCCAGTTTTGATCCACAGTACATTGAGGGGACTATGTAATGTTCTGCTGGTGTAAGGAGGACTGTTTTGGTCTCATAATACATATATAGGACGTTTTGAGTGTGTATGAACTGTGCATGATCAGAGCTCAGAGAAGCAGATTATGAATTTCTCTGATTATCGGCTGTTGACACTGGAAAAATGGGAAATCTCAGTGACAGGATTAAAAAGCACTGCAAATTACTTTTACAGAAATACTCTACTGGAGTTACTTGAGAAGATAAATTTGAAAATCTCATATAGTTGGTGGACACAATCTGAGGAAACGTTTCTTCCCTTCCTACCCCTCACCTCCCTTCCTTCAAGAAATACCTGCACTTAAATTTGACTGGATGTGGATATATGGGGTGTTAGGAACATGAAAAATTGCACTGAAATTTACATAGCCTTGCAGCTAAACCACACTGTACGTACAGTTACACTTTTGTGATTACAGTTTCTTTGAAGTGGGAAGGGAACAGTAGGACTGAGGCTTACTTTTTCTCCGCTATGGAAGTTTGGTGGATTATGTTTTTTGTAAACTTTCTGTCTCAGTCTAGGCCTTAGGAATAGCTCTTTCAAAGTGTGTCCTAACAGAGGTTGACACCTTTTTACTCTAGCAATATATAGTGTGTATGAGTAGTTTTTTATTTAGAGCAGCCCAGACTTTCAAATACACTGTCTGGCTCTGGAACCTTAGAACAAGAGAAGACAATTACTTACTTTCCCCTTTTTCTGGGTAAAATCCAATCTTACTTGTTCTTCTTTGTTCTAGTGGACGTTTGGGTTCCTGCTGGTTAGATTGCCTTAGAGTGATGTCAGAGCAACTGAGCTGGCAGGAAGGTATGCCATTTTGTGGCTCAAGTAAGAGCAAATTCACAGTGGCATCTATAGCTCTTCTACCCTTCCAGTTGTTGAGACTGCAAGAGTCTTTTGAGTGTGCTTTGAGTGCTCATGAGTGAAATGGAACAGTGTCTAGGGCATTAAGTTGAGATCACAAGGTAAGGTTTTTTCCTTCAGAAGGAAACTTTTGGCTTGTTTTTAGTTTGTCGCCCAGTCTTAACCCCCTCAGAAATTTCAACATCAGTGTGGCTAGAAGGAAGAGCCCCAAATACAATCTTAGGTTCACTTAGGGAAATTGAGTAAGCAGTTAAGCATGTGTTTCAGAATCAGTCGTGTGATGCCAAGAGTTTGCTCTGTGAGTCCCAGGTTCTGCAGTGAGATTTCCTCCAATGTGGAAACAGCCTCTGGTGGGATTAGAGGAAGAGTAAAGGAAGCAGTGATGGTGAAAGTGTGTTGCTAGGACAGCAACCCTTGTTCCAAGCACAGAATGCTATCCTGTGATTGTCCCCAGGAGTGCGGGGAGGGTGGAAGGAGGGATGTGTGCATTTGGCTGGTCAGGGTCTGGTTTGTCAGCACTGGAGGGTTGCTGCTTCTGCCCGGGTAGTCGCTTCCAGCTTTGCTGCTTGTACTTCGGTGACAATTGTGCAACTTGTTTCAAGCTTGACTATTCTTTAATAATAGTTTTGTGTAAAGATCAGTCTGAGTCCATCTAACAGCAGATTCAACTTCTGAGAATTGGAATTCAGCAGAAGAAGAACATGGACCTGTTGGAGCGGGTCCAGAGGAGGGCCACAAGGATGATCCGAGGGCTGGAGCACCTCTGCTGTGAGGACAGGCTGCGAGAGTTGGGGTTGTTCAGCCTGGAGGAGAGAAGGCTCCAGGGAGACCTTATAGCAGCCTTCCAGTACCTGAAGGAGCCTACAAGAAAGCTGGGGAGGGGCTGTTTGCAAGGTCACGGAGCGATACGATGAGGGGCAATGGCTTCAAACTAGAGCAGGGTAGGTTTAGATCAGACATTAGGAAGAAGTTCGTTACAATGAGGGTGGTGAGACACTGGCACAGGTTGCTCAGAGAGGTGGTGGAGGCCCCATCCCTGCAGGCTTTTAAAAGTGTTTTTTTTCAATAGATGTTCCAAAATTCTGGCACAGGATTCGGCAGTTAGGTGCATTTCAGCCAAGTTAAATCATGATGCATTCCACAATTTTGAGCTTGCTAAAAAAAAAAAAAATTACCGTTTACTTTTTAATGTTGCTGCTCTTTTCCAGGAATAACACATTTTAGACTTGGCCCTTGCTGTCTTAAATCTGATCCTTGTCACAAAGGCTTTTTTAAAATACTGTTTGTCGACTTCAATTTCTAGAAAGAGGCTTTGAGATTTTATGCTCTCTGGGGCTTAGATATCTGTGGCAGCTGAGAGTGCTGCTTCTGCTGCATACTCAGTATTGCAGCTGAAGTAGGCAAAAACGGTGCCTGCAAACAGAGACAACATTAATCCCTCCCTGCAATTAGGTAAATTAGCTGCATTGGTGCATAGCAGCAGGAGGGAGAGGGTTAATGAGGGGCTAATTCCATCCTCAGAGGAACCCCAGCTGTTGTACTGCAGGCTCTGGGCTGCACAGAGCGATGCTGTGGTGAGCCTGGAAGCTTTGGTGAAGAGAGGGAACAGGAGAAGAGCAGTACGTAGGGAAGACAATCAACAGTCCAGAAAAGAAAGGACATAGAAAAGTGTTCTAGGCCTGGATCCCTGAGAGAGGAGAAATTTTAGCAGGCAGGAGGGAAGGAAGGGAGAGTTCAGGCTGGAATTGCAGACTGGAGGAGAGGGTGCAGCCACCTGCATGCCCTTGACCCCTCTGCGTGCACGTCAGGGCTTACAGTTAAGTCAACATGGTATAGTGTAGGTGTGCTTGGATATTGAAACAGCACAGCTGTGGTAACGGCATGCTTAGCAGAGCTAGCTGGCTCTGTGAGAAAGTGGGGGAATGTTGCTCAGGATGGATGATGGGTGTATCTGGCAGTGATTCACCAGAACTGCATGTCAGATTCTGATGTCAAAATATGAATGAAAATAGGTTCATTGATGTCAGCAACACAAGAGTCAAGTTATACACAGCTCTACAGGATATGAATGATTCGTCTAATTGTCATCTCTGTCACCTGAAAGCTGGCTTCTTTCGCTTTCTACACCTGTCCTGTGTGTAGACATATCTTGTGTTCCTACTTACATACCAGTCGTTGTTACCAGTGTTCATACACAAAAACTTTCACCAGATGCCTGTGTGTCATTTTGAACTGATGCTTCTGTGGCTGAGAATACTCATTAAAGCCCCAGAAATGCCTTAGCTTAAGCTGGAGCCTACCCACCTCATCGAGAGGAAACTGCTAATGCCTTTCCCACTGCTTTCTCCTAAAGACAAACATTTTTTCCTGCAATTGATACAGTTAGCTGAGGAGCGGGGAGAAACCAACTTCGAACTTCACAGCAAAAGGACCATGGAATATACCCCAGAGACTTGAGAACACAAGGATTGCTTACATACGGGCTAGATTGACCCAGATGTTAATATAGCAGAGGCCAGTGATGTAATATATGCATAGATTTAGGTTGCTGACAGCAAGAAATGGTTAGCCTTATCAGCTGTGGGCCAAGCACTGTCCCACAGGGCTGTAAGGTGTCAAGCACCAGCGCTGTAAAACCAGAGTGCTTCAAAGAAAGGCAAAAGGGAGGATCAAAAGAGAAAGAGCACCTTCTGTTAATTAGGGCATGTCAGCCTCAGAAGATAAGGGAGAAGAAGGGGTATATGTTTTGAGAGCATTATAAATTCGTGAGTGATAAAAAGATAATTAAAAGGGACAAAAGTTATCCTTGAGGTGCAGAACATGCAAAGCAATACCAGGGAAGCATTACAAATGTGTACCCAGTTCTTAACACTTTTTGTCCGACTTCAGTGATTCACCACTCAGAGGCAGGATGCTGGACCATCAGCCAGTGGTCTGGCTTGATACAACTCTTCTTAAGTATGCTGTTTGAACCAGGAAACTTGCTTTAACATGGGAAAAATATGATCCTATTTTTTTTCATCAATATTTCTTCCGTTACATTGGAGTGGTTACTGTTTCATTATTAAAATTATGTTAAAGATAATACTTGTTAATATGTCATGATTTTAGAGCCCACAGAAACTATTTTTGAGAATGTAAATTAAAAATAAAATAATGCAGCAATGTAACTCTTCACCTGAATTGTAAAGTATCGTGTTCGCAAATGGTCAAGGCATGGAATACGAAAAAGGTAACTTCCACTTTCATTCTACTAAATTACGTAAGTAATGTGCCACATGCCATATAAAGATACAAAGGAGAATGTTATATGAGTGAGCAACATGTTCTATGAAGAATTAACACAAGCAAGCGTTTGGGCCTATGTAATGTGCAGCGGTGAAAAATAAGCCATGTGTTAAATGGATTAATGCAGTGTTGATCCGTTTCTGTCAGGACAATTAACATGAGTAAAATATTTGCCCCACTTTAAACAAAAGATAAGGAGGTACTGTATTGTGTTCCTCTTAAGATTAATGTTCCTATATGGGCAGCAGAGAGCACAAGATTTATTTCCTGAACCATATGTAGATTTATTGCTGTGCCAGTTACTGCTTGAAAGCTCTTTATGAGCCATGTTCACAGCGAGTCATTTGTTGTATATGTTAGTGAAAGTGGTCATAAGAAGGATGCAGACATTTTGAAGTGTTAAGTGGGATGTGTGACATGTACAATGCCTCTAAATTATAAAATTTTTCTTATCGTGACCCCTGATTTTCTTTTGTATATGCGCGTATGTGGGCATGCATTTGTATGATATAAACATAAAAAATGTATTTTATTAAATGCTTTAGAAGTGATTTCCTTTGCTGTCCTGACTTCCTTGGAGAATTAGTAATGTTTTTTGTGTTATTATTTGATGATTTAAAGCAAAGAAAATTACACTCAAGGAGAGAATGATAATCTCATGGGATGTGCACTTTCCATGGAACTGTGCTCTGGACTCATAAATATCTATGCGACTCCTGTTTATTTAATAGGATTGCATGGGTGAAATATGGGGTCAAATTTGGCATTCAGAGTCCAGGATAAAGAGTGAACCTGCCTTGGGCTTAGTAGAGACAGGCATGTAATGGTGGAAATGCTATGTAAATTAATCTCTAAATGTTAGAGCGATTGCTATTTTTAATGTTTGTTTGAAGCTTTCAATTTTGCTAATTATAAGCATCTGTGATTTCATCAAGTGCAATTAAATTTTGAGTGTGTTTTTATACCAGTGAAGATTAATTGTCCAGTAGACATTCTAAAACACTTAAATCTTAACTTTTATTCTTTTTCAGAGAAATTGCAGGGAAAAGGTCATGTAAAATCAGTAGTCTTAAACAAAATACATAGTAGAGTGGTTAGAAAATTGTTTTTTCTATTTGCAGAAATTCTTGACATTTAAGAAAATTGTTACGCACTTTTTCCTGACGAACAAGGGATTTATTTTTTTTTTCTACATCAGTTGAAAAAGAAAATAAAGGCATCCTCACTTGAAGAAGAACTAAAGCTCATCTGTCAAGTCCCTGCATCTGAACTTACGATACAAAAGAACAAAAATGAGCTCGCTGTGGGAAGAGAGACAGATTTGAGAAACAGATTTAATCTTGTACTAGGATTTACCAGACACCTTTTCCCACCTGTGAGTTGCACAGGCAGAGTTGTGAACAGGGATGAAATTCTAACTATTACATTCATAAATGACACTTAGTTTTATTAGCTTCAGGTTTTTAATTACTGCCTACTTGTACCTTTGAATTACCTTCGATGCTGTCTATACAAATTGCTATCACCGGTTGACTCAAAGGTTCTGTTACGGTTTTACCATGCTACAAACACTTGATTCTGTGCAAGTTTTACAGCTACTTGCTTTTATATTTGGAGAAGCCTGCTAAATAGGTGGCTGAAAAAGTATGAAGCTACTTGAACAAAATGCTATGCCTGATGCTGCAGAGAAAGATACCGTGTTGGATTGTTAGTCCTGTGCACAACAAAATAAAATATTTCTCCTGAATGGAATAATATATCCAGGTGTTACTGAAATACTGAAAAACCTATCTACATAAGTTCCTATTCAATAAACAGATTGAAGTGTGCCAGCTGTGCAGACTTGTCTGTGCTAGTGCAATTGATAATAAACATTTATCAGTGTTTATTTTGACCTTTTCCGTTGTTTGTGCACTAGAGGTTCTGTTGCTTAAAATGTAAGCCATATAGTGACTTGAAAAGAAAAATACATTCATGCAATAGAATTTCTTTCAAAAAGTCTGTTTCACAAATGGTATATCTCTGTGCTGTCTGCTTCCTTCTAAAGGTACTTAACATCAGGCAGGAGTTTGAGGCATCATGCAGAAATCTTGCATAAGGTTTTCTGATGGTTAGCACCAGATATGAACATGCAAATAACTGGTATCAACTGGAGGACGACCAGGTGGTGGAGGGCATTTTCAGTTTTTCAGTCCTCCGACTCACTGCTTTGGCCTCATAGAAAAAAATGTAGGGGTTTTCACTAATGCAATTTTTTTTCATGTTTTTTTCCAGAAAGAGAAAGAGGTTTTAAGTGGAGTTTTTCAATAAGAGGTTAATTTCAAATGAGTTATGCCATAGAGAGCAAGAGCTTATTTGGATAGACCTGTGGACTGTTTTTAGAAGGAAGGGAGTTTGTTAGGATAGAACGTAGAAATTGTGCTTGAGAGTTTTCTTTATTTAACATGCTTTCATGAAGAATTGAGGTTAGTTGTTCATCTGAATATAAAAAAAACCCAAATACTAGTTACTGATGTACTAAAACCCAGCTAAGCAGATGCTTTTTTAGCTTTTTCTGTTGCAAACAAACTCCTCTGCCACTGTTGTAGTTACTGTCTTCTCGAACCTCGTGTTTGTAACATACTTATTTTTAAAGCTGATTTATCACAGAGCCTTATCAGGACTGTATTTTGCAACAGTGATTGTTTTCTATCCAATTTGTTAAAATTACACTTTCACTAATAACATCCAGTGTAGTGGGAAAACTCAACAAGAAGTAATGCAAAGTCTCCCACAGTTTGCCATGCATCTGCAAAGCTTTCAGTAAAATCAGTCCGCTTTCCCCTGATGTATTGACCAGGTAATAAGAAAGAGGAGTCCACGAAAGATGCAGGACTTGAGAAGTCTGGAAGTGCCAAAATGCACTGGATGTTGCTTATGAGTGAAGTACTCAAAGATAATACAAAGGTTTAAGGCATGTAGCTAGACGGAAATTGTGGAAGCTTCCTGCAGGAACTGAAGTTACAGTACCATAAGTCATTTTCCTGCCTAGGGATTTGTGTTAAGCTTGAAGAAGTTAATTCCCGTTGGGGAAATTGTGCATCCGGTTTTGAACTGGTTGGCTGGTAAAGATTGCTTCGCAAAAGAACTCAGATCTGCCTAAAATGGCAAGTCTGACTGAGGGGACTGTTGCTTGTGCCAAGAATTGACCTGCAGTAGTGAGACACTGACCTGCGAATGTAGCACGGACAAGTCTGAGATTTACAGCCAGGAGTGTAAAGGTGGGTGATACTTGGCAAGCCGTATGCGACTTGAGTGTTGTTTATAGTATGTCATCTTTCTAACAACATTTTAAAAAACGCTATTTTCTTGTAAGCCAGGAGGTCACTGGAGACCTCAACTTGTTCTCCGCTTGTTCTCCACTCATTCTGGAGAACGTGTAACTAGTGGGTGCCGTTACAGCTGCAGGGGTCCTGGGAGGAGTGGCTGTCAGAAGCCCTATGAAGAGGGGATGGCTGGTGGCCTGAGGTTAAAGAAACAGCGAGGTCTCAGAGATGCAGCGAACCTTGGAATGTTGAAGTAATTAATAACTGAACTGAAGGTATTTTGTTAAGCAACCACTTGCTCATCCAGGGGATTTTGCTGCCACAACTGGGGGCTCTGAAGTTGTTTGTTTAGCTGCTTTTAAAAATCATTTTAGAGCTGTAGTTTTGAAAGCTACATAATGGATGTTCTAATAAAGCGCTTTAGAGCATGAGCTGACTGAGAAAAGCTGGGAAGGTCTTTTCTTTCTATGAATTTCAATTGGACAAGTACATTGTATGGGGGTTAGCTGATGAGTTCGGTGTGGGATGTTTTTGGGGGGGTTTTGTTTTGTTTTGTTTGTTTTGGGGTTTTTTTTATCCTTACTGAAGCATCAGATTTTGGCTTATGGAGGAAACAGACTGCTGAATGTGGTGGATCACTGGTTTCAGCTGGCAATACAATTTTTGTTTCTCTAAATTTATGGTGACAGCAGATCACAGGGGTCATGCTGGAGACAAAGATCCTTGCATCACTGTAAGTACAGCTTTGTTGCTAGTCCACAGTCTTATCTTTGGAAATCAGAAATAATTGTCTGGTTGAGAAGTTTTGAAAGGAAACACAAGAACCATGGGATGCCTTTTAAAATTGTTATTAAATTATCATAATAAGTAGTATCTAATTTTTGAGTGGCTCTTGCATGGCGATCTCTGTTTCGAAAGATACAGATTGTTCTCAGTCAGAAGAGGCTGAAGTTGAAGGAGCAAGTTAAGGTGATATAAAAAATGGTGGGGCTGTTGGAAAACAAGTCAATGTGGATGACCTTACAGCCTGTCTGTGACATTATTGTGTCCAGCACTAGAGTGTGGGTCACCTTAATGCTAAATGCAGGGGACTGAGTGAGGTGCATTTTTGGGATTAGTTTTTTTTTTTTTCCTGAGGGGAAGGCTGTGTGCCCATCACCTCAGCAGTGGTCCTTGCAAACTGGAAAGGAACAGAGAAAAGGGTTTTGACATCCTGAGATGTACAAGGGATAAGGACGTGCACTGAACCTCACTGTCTTTCTCCCTTCTCACTTCGTTTTCTCCAGTTGTGTTGGGCAAAAGGGGAGGGGGGCGGGGAAGAGGAAAAAAAAGGTCTGTTTCTCTGTTCCCTTTTTCCATCAGTTCAGTGATAAAGAGATAATTTGCCCTGCTTAAATTATATTGAGAGTAGTTGTAAGGAGGGTAGGAATGCTAAATAAGTTCACTGAAATAGGATCAAATCCTGCTTAGAATGGACATATCAAGCCCTCCCTAGCTCATAATGGTATTAATATCAATTTTTTATTTTTACTTAAAGAAAGGCCGTGGTTGCAGACAATGTGTTGAGACTGAGTTGAAATGAAGACAATATTTTGCCCTAAGCATGGTCTCCTCCCCACCCCATTTCCATCCCCTGCATTGCTGTTACTTTGGTCCCTCACTGGGATTGGAGGCGGTAACAGCTTCCTCCTTTGGAGAGAGCAAAAGTGAGGATGAGCTTTCGTACATGGTGCAAAGGCCAGGTAAGAGGCTATCTGTGTGGACACACGGGCTGCCCTGCAGTGGGACAGTTAAGGTTCTTAGGAATCCCAAAAGAGTAAACTTTGCAGTGTAGTTGTTTTGTGCAATCTCTAGATTGAGATGTTTGTCTCTTTTGGTTTCTTTTAGGTCTTGTTTTTAGGCTTTTCTTCTCACATCACCTAAAGTTTTCTTTTCCATGTAGGTGTAAACATCTGTTGTAATAGAAGTAGAGCCATTAGTCTAGCCCTCAGGCACACTCAGAAGTACAAATTAGCACCATGCTCCATTCATCAAGTGTGAATTGTCAGATTAATTTTTCAAAGGAAGATCATTTTCATGATTACATCCTTTATTATTTTTTTTGATACTTTCTAAAACTGATCCTACTCACTGCAATAGCATTAGATTACCTGATCCATGACACTTTTTGAACAATCTTGTAGTGTATTTTCTTTATCAAACAATTTTACTGTGATTCTGGTGGGAGTTTTGTGTTTGTTTGTTTTAAAAAATGGTTTGAAATATTCACAAGTGCCGGCAAATGTTAATTTACAGTTAAAAAAAAAGTCAGTTGAAATTGTTTATAAATAATGCAAACAGATTGAACACATCTTCTGCAGATTTTTCAAATTATAACAAAGTATGTCTTAAAAACACTTGGTCTTTGTTTTTCTAGAATTTGGATGGCTCCATCCTGGCTTGTGTTGCCACATTATTTGTTTAGTATTGCACAAGCATATGAAGTAACTGTCTAATGTTTAATATGACAATAATTGCTCCAGCAGCGTAGTCACAAAATGTCAATTTTCTATGTCACTAAAAATTTGTAGGCTTTTTATTAGCACATAACAGTTGTTTCAAATCTATAGTTTCAGGGCATGTGTGTGGGCACATCCAACAATTCAATGGTGCCGCTTTTTTAGTCATTTTGACTTTGTCTTAGGCAATTACTGAAAGGGCTGTTGACTGTGGTATTTCAGGCCTGTGCTCTAAAGATCATGTAACTGAAATTGTCTCGGGAATATCAAGCTGTTCCGTCACTGTTTCTGGGAGATGGGTGTTCTTCTAAGTTTTTCCACTCCCATCTTGTCAGTACATTCACAGAAATGGACTTTGATTACATTTATTTCATCTCTTGGACTATAAAAATGCACTTTTCGTGGACCATGGCCAGGAAAAGGTGGCATGAAAATTGTGTTGAACTGAGAAGAAAAATAGTTGAGTGTAGCTACAGGTTTATATAATGATCACTTTAAGTCAGTGTATTATTTGCAAGTAGTGCTGATCTGTGCTTCTGCTAAAATGTAAACTAGACAATGCCTTTGAGTTTCTACATAGAGCAAATGTCTTAACACAGGTTTCGTATCTTTAACTTCCTCTTAAAAGTTTTTTAAGCTTTGTCTACATTTTCCTTTGTTTTGAATTTTTTTTTTTAAATATTTCCTGCTTGCGTGAGCCTGTGCTGTAATGTCTTTCACATTTTTTCTTCTGTGTTTTTCCTCTTGTACCTTTATTACATGGCTTAAGTACATCTGCCACCTGTCAGCATGACAGGGTCTCATTCACCTCAGCAGACGAGTGACAACCTTGTCTAAGCTTTTCCTGGGCTAACCCTGATACTGCTCTCTACTGCCATTAATGAATGTTCGCAATGCACAGCACAATCACAGCCCTAAGATTCCTGAAGTCAAAATCCAGACATGGTTTTATTGTTCTGTTTCTTAAAATGTGTTTTTCATTATGAACTTACATTACCAACCTTTTTATTTCCTTGACAGCAGTTGTAGGTTTGTCATATTTCCCTCTTTCCCTGAAGAAGAAGGGTGTCAGAAAATACAATGTTTAGGCATTTGTTGTTGTTTTGCCCTTTCTGCAGTTTTAGCTGGGATTCTGACTATATTTTCCATGCTATCCTCTATGCTTCCCATCTCTCATCTTACAAAGCAGCTTGGGTTTTCAAATCCAGTGTACTGTCCAGTGTCATTTGATAGCAAAAAAAAAAAACCAAAAAACCAACAAAAAAAAACAACAGTCAAAAAACCTGGGGAGGTTTTCAGAGATGAGGCAGCATTCTGAATATTTGATCAGGTGTTCTTGTGTATACTGCCTGTCATTAAAATAAGTAGTAGCAATACAAAGAAAACGTCGGTGTTGTGGGCTATTTGCACTAAACCAGGTGAAATGCAAATGGAAAACAAAAGAGAGGAGAGGATGTTGGAGCCCAATACTCTCGGACCAAGTTCTTTTAGATATTCCACACATGGAGGGTGTCATGTTTAACATCAGATTCACTTATTTGAAGATAGTTGATGTTACATGCAATTTCTGCTTTAGCACAGTGATACGAAACGTGAAAACCCAATACAAATGCGAGTCACACGTAGCAGAATATAGCAATTGCAATACGCAGTTCAGTCATGATACTAATGTGATTCCCATTACCGGTCTCTATGCTACGTTCACAATGCTGGGCATCCCCAGTCTCGCTAGGAAGGCATCCATGGGTTGAAGCCAGCTCAAGCCTATTGCTCTCTTTTAAATTCTTGTGCTAGTTTTCTGATTTGTATACACTATGTTGTGCTGAGGACATACACACCTCCCCCTTGTTGGCCTGACTAACTCAGGGAGACATTCACACTCTTCATGAACTTTTTGAACTGAATGAGAAACCTTTGCACCACCAGCCGATCCACTCAGCTGCTGATAGCTGTTTATCTCAAACAAAGACCTCCCTCAGGTCCCCTTGGTGTTGAGATCAAGTCAGCTTCTTTGCAACTGCTGTGATCAATAAAACCCTGCATTCTTCCTGGAGCTCCACAGGCACATTGCCCTTTACGTGGCACATCTCCTCTGGAGCCTTCTTCTGTGGTAGGGTTTACCGGTCAGTCACAGAAGGCACACATAGAACAATAAATTGGTCTTTTGGTGTTTGACTGATTGGTATTGGTATATGGGTTGGTATGTCCTTACCATGATCTTGATGCTTTTATGGCTCCCTTGTTACATCAGAGGTTGCATTTCTGAACCTGTACTCCCTCTATTCCTCTTAGCCGAGAAAGGCAGGAGACAAGAGGAAAAAGGTAAGACTAGTTCCTTAACTTCACAGAGAAGGATGTGCTTAGGTCCTTTTTGTGATTTCTCTGTTGAAAATAGCAAATACATGCAGTGACTACAACTGTTTTTCGCAATGTGGTTTAATTAGTCTGGTTCCAGGCTGAGGGAAAGAAAAATGTGGATCAGACTTAGTGACGAGGATCACAGTTCACAATGGCATGGAAAAATGCTGAATATAAGAGTAATTATACTGCTTTACAGTGTTTTAACCTTAACCTATCATGTTTTCAGCACCCTCCTTCATTGCCCTTTGCATCTTTCTCTTGTTTTGTTCATGGCCTTAGAACACTTCTAGCAATACTGACATGTCAGTAGTCCCCTGCTTCCTTGGCGTTCAGTTCATATTACTATCTCATCTGCTTTTGTGTTCTTTTCCCCACAAAATTATTGAGAAATCTGACTGCCAGCAAATACTGTTTTTAATTGTACCCACATAGAATATTTCACAAAGCCCAGCACCAAAAGCAGTGTTTAAAGCACTGTGCAAAATACAGGTCATTAAATCATGTCTGCAATATTGTATGAGATGTTTCTAGAAGCAGGTATAATGGGGAAGAGACTGCAGTCATAAAGGAGGCTGGAAGAGCGGTCAGGAGGTTGCTTTTCCTAAGTTTATGCTTTTTTTTTTTAATTATTCATCTTTCAAAACTTAGCTGTAAAGTGGTTTACATTTTAGAGATAGAATGCTATGCACAGTTCGTTATTTTTTATTATTAAAAATGTATAATAATAAATAATAATTGTTATTATATATTTAATATATATAAACCTGGCAGGATAGTGTTGGGTATAAAATGTGGTCTATATATGTTCCAGTAAACAACCTGCTATTGTCCTTGCAGAAAATTTCATAGAAATTGTAGCTTCTAAGTTAAGATAGATAATGCATTTTTTTATTAATACTATGCATCTAATTTATTTTCTGAATAATTCTTATTTCCTTGGATGATGATAGAGAAGCATGTTGGTTGGCTTTTCTGACCCCATTTCAGTCATTGTTCTTGCATGTGTTGACCTTGTCTGTCCTGTTGGACAGTTTGGGTACATCAGCATCACATAGTGTGTTTTTACCTGCTGGAATTCAGTTCTAGCTATTGGATCAATATAAAGTTTATTAACAATATAGACTTTGTCAATGAACTGTTTTCTCTGTATGAAGTAGTTCTTTGTGGGAGCTGTTGCTTAAAGGTTCAGACCAATATGTTGTACAAAGAGAAATCTTTCTGGTGTCTGTGTTAATTTTTACAAGCTACTAAGGTTTTGATCTGTTTCGTGATCTTGTGTCATTAAGAGGCAGCCCATCTTGAACTATAAATGTCTGGTATGAATGTTAGTGATAGTAACTCTGCCTTGTCTGTCGCTGTTTGCTTGAGGGGAGAAAAAAAAGCAGTATGCCATATGGCTACCTCCATTCTCCTCTCTCTTTCTCAATTATCATATCCCATAGTGATTCAATGCTGCAGAGTTACAGTCGTGACTGACCTGCTGCCTTTCAGTTGAGATTTTAAATGGGATCTTTCCAACTTTAATTGTTTGGATTATTAAATTTGAATTCTAAATGTGAG